>CM057816.1:102879911-103294911 GCA_030067965.1 Latrodectus elegans | reverse complement strand
TAGAGCGTTTTATAATAGACTTTTAGCATGCAGAGCTAAAGACTCTAAAAATTTTATTATTTTATATAAAATACCATCGCTTTTAAGGAGCTGAAGGTCACTTTTTTGCAATTTTCATTACAAAAATATAGCTCTAAAGCTATTACTTTAATACAGCATCTCTACAAGAAGAAAAGTAGTAAGTATATATTTCCAATTTTTACTTTTTTAAAGCATACAGTAAAAATGAATGAAATCAAATAAAAAATTTAAAATTATCAAAATAAAAAATTAACTTCATAGAACATAATAATAATAAAAGTTCATAATAATAAATAACATAATATATCATAATAATAAACATTCATAATTAAAGTTTCAATGGGAAAAAGTTATTGGGCTGGTTTATCATGTTCAATATAATAATTTCAAATTAAAGCATTTTCTCTTTAACATTGATACAAACTTCAGTTGCATATTTTATATCACCTTAAATGCTATATGATATTTACTCATTCTTTTGATATTTTAGTACTTTTATTCCTTTTTCGTCAAAAGTAATGTCATTTGCGTTACGCAGGACAATATTCTCCTCAAATAAATTTTGTGAGCATAAAATGATTTCCCTATGAGTATTTTAAGCCATTCATCTGTATTGTAGTGTGTTGCAGTATATTGTTAAAAGCCTATGAGCATTCACCCAACTAATTTTTCATTAAGTTTACTTATGCATATAGCCATGTCAGGACGGCTAAAAGAAAATACTACATTTCAGTAACAATTAACTAGTTAACTGAACATTGCGCTTCATCATTCTCTGACTGCCTCTCACGATCAAAGTACATTAACTGACTATTTTTTGGTCGCTCTATATTGGCGATTTTCAGTTCTCACATTCGGCCAGACTGATCTTACAATTGTCCTCAATTGATTTAATAATACTCAATTACCAATTAATATGGCAAATATTAACATTAAAAAAAATTATATTAAATACAGCAGATTAAATAAATTATTAACTGCGTAACTAACATTATTTTTCATTCACACAAACAAATACTGTAATTATAATCATTAATAATACACACCTTTCATTAAAAGTAGAAAAATTATTATGTTAGATTAATAAAAAACAATAATAAAATATATAATACACTTTTTTTCACTAGTAATTCTTAATACAATTCTAAATTCCAATAAAACTACTTACAATAAAAATTTACAAGAAGTTAAAGAACTTAGGAGTATTAAATCATTCACAGAATAAATTTAACAGACTTTTATTTGTTTGATGAATATTTCAGTATACAGTAAATAATCTTAAAAAGTTATTTATTTTTAGATTCATTAGTTTATGATAAGTTCATTGCCTTTTAATTACAAGTTTTTCGTTAAATAAAATTGGAAAGATCTCACAATTTAGGATCCCTCATTCATCTTTAGTCCTTGCTAGTGGATCTATGTGGATTGCGTCTAGGGCTGTTCAGAGAATAGTCATCATCATCACTATTGGCACTATCGATGTCACTATCTTCATCCGAATCTGGTTCATTTATCCATGGGTTTAGTTGACTAATGGGAGTTGTTGTTGCATAGAAGTGGCCTTTCTTTTTATCTTCCATCTGAGTGACACGGTAGAAACCGTTCTGCAATACCTTGGTAACAATAAGAATGCCTCGGTATTTAAATTGTGTCTTTGTAAGTTGGCCTGAAGATTTCGGAGCTCTTTTCATTACAACACTCTTTCCTCATTCAAACGTCATAGCTCTACATCTCTTTTTATCATAATGTTTCTTCATTTTTTGTTGAATTTCTTCTATTTGTCTTCGAGATTCTTCCTGCACTATAGATGGATCTTGCCAACTCTGAGCTTCTTCATCAGCTTACTTTCTCAAAATTCCATCGTTTAATCGTGGAGAATAATCATGGAGCAATTCAAATGGTGTCTTGTTCGTTGACTTGTTTACAAAGTTTTTCAAGTTCCTCTCAACATCATGTATTTTAACATCCCAATCTTTGTGATTCTGATCTTCCATACCAACTGTTATGGTAAACAATATTGTTCTGTTAACTCTTTCAACCATTCCTTTTGCACATGGTCGCTTCCTACAATTGAGTGTATGATGTATACCATTTTCAGAACAATATTGTTGAAATTGATGCGAAGTGAAACAAGTTCCTCGATCTGTTATTATTTTCTCAGGTAGACCATAAGTGTTTACAAAGTTTTTCAGAGCTTTCAGCACATGTGATGTTGACGTATTCTTCACTGGAGTCAATTGGACAAATCTTGTGAAATTATCTATTATGACCAGAAGTTCTTGATTACCTTTAGAACTCTTAACAAAAGGTCCTAAATGATCCATATGTATAATTGCAAAAGGTTTACGACCTGCTTTAATTGGATTTAATAAGCTTTGCTGTTTTCCTGACGGTGTTTTGTTCATTAAACATTCAAAACATTTTGAAATGTACCTTCGTACGCAACGTTTCATATAAGGAAACCAATACAGTTCTTGCTACTCTTGCTCCTCTTAACACTAGAAAGATTTTTCTTTTTGCAAGAGTCGTGATAAAGGTTCTGTCTTTTGTGCATATTTTTCCACAAATCTCTGAAAAATAACCAGTTAAACCTAAATATCTCTGAATATAATGAATATTCTTAGGAGTTGGAAATTTTTTATTGATCTAATTTTTCTCATTCTTGGTTTTATTTATTCTCTATTAACAATAAGTCCTAAAAATTCTACTTCCTTTTTACCGAATTCACATTTTGACAATTTTAAAGTCAAATTAGCAGGTCTAAGTTTGTTCAATACCTCTTTTATTCGTTCAATCATATCAGTCAAATTTTTCGCTGGTATCAAAATATCATCTAAATAACACAAAATTTTCTTATTTAAAAATGGTCCTAATATTTGATACATTAATCTCTGAAATTCTGAAGATGCATTTGCCAAACAAAAAGTCATATATTTAAACTGACCTGTTTCATCTGGAGTAATAAAATCAGTCTTTAACTTAGCTTCCTCTGTTAATGGTATTTTTAGATAACCATGAGCTAAATCTAATGTAGTAAAAATATTACATTCACCAAGACATTCTAATAAATCATCAATTCTGGGCAAAGGGAATTTATCGTTAATTGTCTGATTATTTAATTTTCTGTAATCTACAACAAGTCTATCCTCACCAGTTTTTTTTTTTTTTTTTTTTTGAACTAACAATACTGGACTGGCATAAGGTGATCTTGTTCCGGAAACTATTTTGTTTTCTTTCCATTCCTTAACAATATTTTTAATACAGCTTCTCTCAGCTGCCTTTGTTTTATAGGGACAAAAACAAACTGGTTTGCTTCCTGGAACTTCATTAATTTCCATTTTAGTCAATGTAGTACATCCTAACTCACTTATATTCACTGCAAAACAATCTCTATAATCATTAAATAATTTCACGATTTCCAACTTCATATCATAAGAAACAGTTTTATCAAATTTAATATCAACATAAATAAACAGTTTTATCAAATTTTATATTTTATACAATATTTTATATCGTCTATTTTAATCGTGCATTTATCCTTATGTAAATTGTATGTTGTATCTTCAATTGCATTAAAAGATTATTAAATGGAATAATAAATTCAGAATTTAAATTCCAATCCTGCAATATATATTTTACCCTACTCAGACATTGATTTTCTTTTAACTTAACATCAAAAGAGCAATTATTCATAATAGGAATTACCATTTTACCATTTTTAATTTCAAAAACAGAATCGAAATTTTTTCTTTTCCCTCTAATAATACAAGACTGTTTTCCATATTTTTTGTTTTTGCCTGAATAAAATTTGTGCTATATTTTTCTATTATAATAGGTTCTTCCATTTTTAGTTTTATTTATTGTTGTTTCAATTTGACTTCTGCTTCAGAAAACGAAATACTATTCGAAAACCAGATGTGCAATTTGGGGCCAATTCGTGCAAAAGCGATTTCTATTTTGTCTAGAAAGTCTTTTCCTACAATTAGGTCAAACGAAATAGTATCATCATTTACAACGAATATTTTGAGTGTTGCTCTGATGTTATCGATTGTTAATTCAACTTGACTTTTCCCAAGTGTGAAAGCAGATGTAACAGTAGAGCCAAATACAAACAATTTTCTTTTTAACAGAATTATATTCAGTTTTAATTTAATTGCAACTGAATTCTTAACTAGAGAAATGCTTGATCCTGTATCTATTAAGCTATTTATTGAATGCTTAGAATTATTTATCTTTGCTTCCTTCATTTAAGCATTTAATGGTGTAAGGTTTACAACATTTACCATCAAACTATTTTTATCTTTGTTTATCGAGCAATGTCATTGGGTATGTCCCCTCTCAACACATTCTCTACAAATTAAAATTTTTCTTTCTTTTGGATAGTCTTTAGAAATGTGCCCATAATCATTACAGTTGAAACATTTAGTGCTATTTTTATCATTACAAGAACTAAAATTCATGTTACACTTTTCTTTAGAATAAAAACACTCATTCTTAGGAACTTTTTTAATTCGCGGTTTTCTCTTATTTCACTTTTAAAATTTTCATTTTTACAGCAATCATTAAATTTGCTTACATAATTATAAAAATAAGATCTTTTTTCTAAAAATTTCACGTTTTTGTTTTCAATACAAGATTTTATTCCGAATCTAGCATTCCAATACGAATCTAATTTTTCTGCTAATTTATCTGGATTAATGAAATTGGTCCATTCATCTATGAAGTGATTATAAATGGTAGGAGAAACACTTTTCTTTAATTGTTCTGTAACAATTAAGTCCTTAACATCTTCTAATTTAGTAATTTTAAAACTATCTAGCCAATCATTAAAATAATTTTGTAACTCTTAAGTAAAATCTTTCTATGTATTCTTAATTGTACAAGAATAATCATAAAATTTCTGCCGAAATCTTTCTGGACTTAATATAAATCTTATTAATAATAGTTCCTTCACATAATAGTAATCATTTGCTTTATCGTCCAGTTTGCGGGCAATAGAGTGGGTTATTTCCTATAGTAGAAGTCCTAAAAGATGGAAAACTCAATGAGCTTTATCTAAACCCATTTGTCGTGCTTGTCTTTCAAACAATATAAGATAAAAACTTATATCACACCTTCATTCACATCATATTTTTGCACAAGATGTTGCAAATTGCAAGAATCACACCTTTCCGAATTAAAATTATTCACATTACCGGCATTTCCTATTGCATTTTCATTTTATAAATGTAAATTTTGTAATTCAAACTCACAAGCTGCTTCTTCGTCTTGTTTTTGGGCTAAGCGTTCTTCACCAACACTACCCAATAAACTTTAACAAATTCTTCTTCATAATTTTTTGAGCCAATGATTATGTTCCTTAAATCTATTACCTTACAATCTTGGGGAACGGTTTCTCCTAATTCAGTAGCTAAAGTAATTAAATCTATCTTTTTGCCTTTCGCGAGAAATGAAGTCATTTTAGAGTTTACAGAAATCAAAAGCGAAAAAAACTAAAAAAGATCACTCACTTGCGTATTTTCAATTCTTTTATTCTGTGTTGATGTAACTCGTAGTTTCAAGTACCTTTCGTCATAAATTCTTCCTTTTCCTTCACCCAAAATTAATCCTTTCTTATGAGGAGCGTATTCCTATTTTTAATCATAATTCACAAGCATACGAGTTTCGATATCGGAGAAGAAAACAAGCACCAAAGAGCAATACATATCCCGCTTCTGAAATGCTAAAAGCCTAACGATCATTCATTTAACTAATTTTTCATTAAGTTTACTTACGCATATAGCCATATCAGGTAGTCTAAAAGAAAGTATTGCAGTTCAGTAACAAATAACAAGTTTATTGAACATTGTGCTTAGTCATCCTCGTACCGCCTTTCACAATCGACGTACATTAACTGAATATTTTTTGTTCGCCCTCTAGTGGCGATTTTTCAGTTTCCACAGTATTGTTATCATTCGTTTTTTGTTACTGAAGTGCTTTTATTTTTTTCTGCTGAACTTTTACTACAAACCCAATTTTTTTCATCGATATAATTTTTCAAATTTAAAATATATTTAATTTTTTATCAGGCACAATATTTTAGTATGATAATATCGTATGCTTATTGATCATACCTTATAGTGTATAGTATTTTTTGTTTTCTTCCATGAAATAAGTTGAAAGTAAAATTAAATGTCTAAATGTTTGTAAAGGCAAAAACTCATTAATTTTGCAAAATGATTAAAAATCAAAAATTTAAATATTTGTCTCACTATTATTCTGATGAACATGTTATCATTCTTACTATTAGATATTTTATTTTATAATGAAATATATATATATATATTTATATATAATGCAATTTTTTATATTAAGTTCCTCAAATTTTTAATAAATAGGTAACACAAAACAGTTTATAATATGTCATTTTTAAAAGTTATTTAAATGAAAATAAGCAAAGTTGATTTAAAAGTACATATCATAGCTACTTTTCCAATACTAATAAACAAGATCTAACATACATTATTTGCAATGTCTTTTCTATTTCGTTGAGTGAGAAAAACTAATTTTTCTTGCTTGATTTGGAAGCTGTTCCCTACCGCATCGTAAAACAGCAGAAATCATATGGGGAGCAGTTTTTCCCAGAAATTTCCCTTTCTTTAGGTTACTGTAGTGTGGTTGAAAATCAGCTAAGTTCGAGGTTAAAAATTGTTTCATCTTCATATGTGGCATTATATACAGAGATTAATTTTCAGAAATAAGAATGAGTTTGATTTCTAATTAAAATTTGTATTGAAATATTGATGCAATCAAAAATATTTTTAGCTTAAAATAAACAAAAACATTTATTTCTAAACCAATATTTGTACAACTTGAATGAAATCAGAATTTGGTTGAAATTTACTCTGATGGAGATATTTTGACATTTTAAAATTTTTTGTAAAGGTGACAGTTTTTCTGTTCTTTGTACTTTGCAAAAGACCGAAAGTTTCTATCATAAAAATAGCACTTGTGACATGTTAAAATACTACACATAGGATTAACATAACACTCAATTTTCCCCTATGGAGGTCTAGTAAGGCCTTAACTATTGACAGTTTAATTTCTTTCCCTAGGTAGACTCAGTCGTAACACTACTTTTTTATACTCCAATTACTAGTATCTCAAAGTGAGTTGATGAGTTTATTCACAAATGTTTAACTATTATTGAGATTTCAAAACTACTACTAACAACATCCATCTGTAATAAAGAATATTACATACCCATTTCTGTTTTTGAAAACTAGAGTTTGTCAAGTGTCATATCACACAATATACATAATAGTAATTGTAGTAACTGAACCAGCAAATTTAACAGCTTAGAACTCATACTCGGTAACTAGTCTAGAAATTATAGATAATGGCAGAAAATTTAAATGATTTTGGATCTTGGAATTTACTGGAGTAAACAATAAGACATTTTAAAAATTGACCCTAAGCCTGGAAAGTTTGAAGACCCTTGATATATAGTATGATATCACTATATAAATATTTTAATAAATAGTCTAATACTAAAAATAAAGTATAATATTTAGTCTGAACAATGAAAAGTTATTGTTTTATATTCATCATAATTTGAATAAGAGCTGAAAACCAATAGAATAATAAAATTCAATATTCAACTCAAATTTTGATAAAATAATCTATTTTATTGCATCAAAATTCAGGAGCAAGAAATTAAAAATATTTCAAGATGAACTTAAAACAAAGCACTCTTGCTATTTTTATTAGTGCAACAGATAATTAATGTTGTTTTAGTTCTCATGTTCAACACCTGTAAGTTTGTTAGCATGCATGTAAAATCCTTTAACAGAATAAGCTTTCAAAATTTGCAATGAATCAATAAAAATAGGTTTAAAATAATATCGATTATTAATAATTTTTAGATTCTGTAATTTAGAATTTGCAATAAGAATATCAATAAAAAAATGAATACAAGGTACTTCAAGTTTAGAATAGACATTTCATGTATAGTTTAATAAGAAAGACTCCTTTGTAAATACAAAGCATTTCAAATTCGGCCTTTTTTGGGAGGGAGAATATTCAGCAGCAAACAGATTCCATATCATTATAATTAATTTATAATTCAATAGATACATAGTCATACATTATTATTTTAGAAATATGAAACAATAGTTTTTCTTAAAATTAATCAGCATTCAATACTTTTTTTTAGCTACACATATTTTTTTATAAGATACATTTGCAATATTTTCTTTTAAAAAAAATAAACTTTTTTTCTGGGTGGAAATATGAAAAAACAATTTATCCATCATTTGAAAGAATAACTTTCATTCTATTCTTCCTTTAATTTTGAATGCAGCTGCTTATATTTTCAAGTAAGTATTTCTTGATAAATACATTTTAGAATTTTTTGACTTTTATATTATATTTTTTTCCATAATATTTTGTACTCATAATTGTTGTTAATAATAATTTTGCAGTCTCCTTATGTCTGAGGTGAAATAACAATAATAGATATACAACAAATTAGTTATTCCTTTAAATAATAATTTTAATTTTAAATGATTAGTATGCATAATATTGTTTTTAAGATAAATATAATAGGAGTACAGCAGTTTTATCATTAAACTTTATATATATAATCATTGGCTATTATTAGAATTGACGCATGTTAGTACTATAAGAGGTGGAAGTGATGGAATCTTATATAGAGAAACACTCAGTGAGTATGCCATCATAGCCCTGAAAGTGGCTGAATCCTATTAATTTACAAAAATGGACCACGAAGAAAACTAGAGGAATCATTTCACAAGAAAAACATTGCAACCACAACATATTTAAAGTACTTAAGTCATTATTAATAAACATGACCAATCTTCGGTTGAGTTGGAATTAAAATTCACAACCTTCTGAATATGAGCTCAAAAGCTAATCAGGTCACCGGGGCTTCATCAGGAAACAGAAAACACAATTGTAATAAAATATTCAATCAAAACTTTGGATAGGAAATCAAAAAGAGAATTTACAATATTCATGCAATTAATATATTCACACAGTAAAAATTAACCCTGAATATATACATTAATTAAAAAGATCTAAAAAATTGAAAATAAAAAAGTCATTTTAAATATATATAAAAACTTAAAAAATTATAAAACTTTTAAAAAATAATAATCATTTTAGTTTTAATGACACTAAAATCATACCTCTAAAATAAAAATAAAAAACATAATTTGTTTCAAATTTTCTTTCAAAACAACAAATGATTTAAATTTCAATTCTTACCAAAGATACATGTAATGAATTTTTATCAGCTTCACTAAAAACTGCAACTGTTTGCAGACCTAATCTCTTTGAAGATCGTATAACTCGACATGAAATTTCACCTCGGTTAGCTATTAAAACTTTTCTTAATGGCTGAGCAGCTAAAAAAAGACATTAAAAGAAACGCTACTATATATATATATATATATATATATATATATATATACAATTACTCTTAATTTAGTTTTTTTTAATTTTCTATTGACTATACACATATTGATTATTGAAACATACAGTCCAGGTACATTAATGTGACCACCACATAATTTCGCTGTCGACATTAAATAACCAATCACAAAAGCCAGGCTGTTCAGCATATAAAGATAAAATATTAAGGTAAAGATTTCAGAAAACATTGCAATCATTGGCATAATGTAGAAACATAGCAATTTATCCAATTACCAAAAGTGTATGGAAAAGTATACGGTGCATCACAAGATGGGGCTGTCCAAAATCAGCAAAGTGGCAAATGTGATGAACCTTGGGCCATTGATAATAAAGGTTAACGATGACTATGGGAATGCATTCAGGAGAATAAGCATGCTAGTATTGAGCAACTAATTGCACATGATGATGAATGAACCAAGTAGATATCAACAGTATCACCCAAACTCCTGTTCAGTGAATGTTTCTGCACCTGGGTCTCTGAAGCAAAAGCATCCTTCTTTAGGTTCACTCCTCAATGGGGGAGATACAAATGGATGAATACAATTATGCATCTGTCCTTGCAAACCATGTCCACTCCTACATGCACATTGTTTCTTCCCAGGATTATGATATCTGCCAGCAACACAACATGAAGATTCATACAAATGGCAGCATACAAGCAACATTCGAATAAAACCAGGATGAGTTTACCATTCACCCCAAGCCAATAAACCCATCATATCATAAACCTAATCAAGAATTTATAGCAACATCTGAACTGGATAGTTCACAACATGGATCTTTATCAATACAATCTAGTGCAAATGGCCGTGGCGTTGGAGTTAGCATGGTTCAATATCCGAATGAACACCTTCAATTGACTCTCTTCCGGTATGTTTCACAGTGGTCTGCTCTGTGAAAGGTGGTTATTCTGGCTTTGGCAGGTGGTCACAATAGTGTGACTGGATTATGTATCTCCCAAGGAAATTTCTTTTCTAAAAATTTTATAATTATTATTAAATATTATCTATTAATTATAGATTAACTGTAAATTAAGTAAGATATAAATTAAATATAAATTTATTAAACTGTATAAAAATACCAAATGAACTTACATGAACTTGCAAATCGCCAACATAATTTTCTGTAAATGAAAAATATAAATTTCTGATTAAATATCAAAAAGTTTTAATTTTCAACTTTTACTTACAAGTAATATGCAATAATAATTTGGTTGTTAACTTTTAAAGTCATAAAAATATTGTGCTCAATGAAAATATCAAATTCAATCTCAAATTAAATCAAGAATTTTTCTATTAGTGGGTTCCACAATCAAATATAACTATCAAGATTAAAAACAAATGTTATTCTATAAGGAAAAAAAAAAAAAAAAAGCAAACATTTATTAAAGACTTAAGCAAACATTTATTTTTAACAATCAACAGTCAAGTATTAAAATTCATGTTAATTATTCAAAATATATATATGGAAAACTAAAATATAGAAGTTATCATTAAAAAGTACTAAAAAATTTAAGAAATAATTCAAAAATAAATTAAGAAAATCACACTTATATGGGTGTATGTATGTATATACTCTATATACATGCATATAAATAATAATACATGCATTGAAGATGGATAATAGTGATTTTTCACTTTGTTTTAGACATTTTTCCTCTGACCATAGAAAAAAAATCATATAATTATAATTTGTTAACAATTCCTGTACATTAAAAAATTTAATTTCTTATTCTTCAACAAACCTAATAATTTTTAAGACATTGAGATATTTCCCATTATAGAAATATTAAAATCAATAAGATTTAACAAAATCACCACTGACAAGTAAAGCATCATGGATATTTTTATTTATCTTCCATTTAAAAAAAGACTCAGAATTAACATTTAATTGCTAATAAAACATTACACCACATAATATAAAATAATAACATCTACAACTGAAAGTATATAAAACAGAGATGGGTTTGAATTACTCCAGGAAAAAGATGCAGCAATGCATTTGTTGCCAGATTACAGGGAGAAATATTACCTTTGTTTTCTATTTAACATTATACACAACACTTTACTTTGTCAAAAGCAATAACAAATCATATATATTTCTAACGTTGCTACAAAAGCTTGCAGCAGGTTTACAGAGTTATTGCATTTCCTGCAGACATAACTGCAACTTTGCTTGTACCTGCCTGGATGAAACCTCCAAATTTATCACTGAAACATTCTAGAACCAATACCCAGTGACTTTTTTATGACAGTAGTTGCACTTTCTAAGTTGTTTTTTTAGTTCTAAAAATTAATTTTGTTTTTATGGCTCTTATTCTAATGCTTTTTTTATTCTTGATCTTCTTTTATTTTCATTCAGAAGTAGACAACTTGATTTGAAGGAGCAGTATTCTTGAGGTAATATGTCTAGAATCTTGCAAATCAATAACATAAAACATAAAAGAAAGTTAAGCTTCCTGTTTTGTTTCAAGGGACAAATTCAATTGATTCCAAAGATCTTTCAATATGGATAGGAAAGTAGCCATATTGGCATTAACAAACCATTAGCACTGAAAACATTGTCGACAAATATTCACATTAAAATTAAATTTAAATTAAAACAAAACAGATTGTCAAAAATAGTTCATACAGTTTATGAAATTCCAGCCATGCATCGCAAGAATTGTTAAACTTCATAACTCTCTCTATTTTCACTGTTTCTTCAGTCATCAAGTTTGTACAAACCATTATTGCAAATACATTTGCTCACTTATAAGCAGTTAAATATTCTTTATACCTTTTTTAAAGTATCTCCATTGATTTCATCAGGTGGCTCCTTTTTTTGCTTTCAGCATGATAATTTAAAACAAACTTATTTTGTAAAATTTCCATACTGGCCAATTGCATTCACCACTCAAAGGTTTAATTTGAACTTTTTCTGCCTCCATACTTGATGCTTCACTCTTACTGACAAAATATTTTTGATATATTCTTAAAAGAAATATTTATATAAATAATTTAAGTATTAGTCTACTTCAATCACTGAAATTTCTTCTATAGATATCTTTAAGAAATGACTTCAGGGCCTTAGAGGTTAAAAGAAAAGAAAACATTGTTCTTCTTACTAATAGATTAGGTCTAATGCTTTAATGTTGATATTCAGATTCTTTCAATCCAACTCTTACTATGTATATAGCATGATAAAAACCCATAAAATAAAGGATGTTTTCATTAATTTTTCTTATGGAAAAAAGATAAAGATTCAGAATTGATATTAAAATGTTTAATTGTTATTAAAACATTCTACAATATAATACCAATAAAAAAATATAAAAAAAAAACCAGAAAATAGATAGAAAAGAGCTACATTTATTGCCAAATTATCGAGAGAAATAATAACTTTATTTTCCATTCCACATTATATACTACAAAACATTAATCTAGAAAATGATTCAAATCATTATTCTACATTTTCATTGAATAAAATATTTAAAATAGACTACATAAAATATTCCTACACAAAATATTTAAATTTGTTGTCATGTATTAAAAAAGTTAATTCTTTAGGTTAATTAAAATTATGGCTTTTTTTAAAGATATGATATAAAAAAAATCTAATATTCACTAAACTATTGAAATAAAATATTTCATACTGAACTCAAGAAATTAAAATAGAAATTTGCTTGATTAAAGAAAAAAAATTACTAAGTGCAAATATTAGTCATGAAAATTTTTGTTTAGAAGACATGATCATGAACATGTACAGCTATATAAAATTAACATTTCTGTCATCATTGATCGAGAATTCTTTCCTTTTTAATTTTAGACAACAACCACCACCCCTCCAAGTTTTTAGCAAATTTTTTATACTAAAAAATTTGATTTCTAAAGATACTCTATCAACTTTTCAAAGTTCTGTCTAATGTTTTGTCCAATTAAAATACTTATCCTGAAAAAATATTCTTAACAATTGGCATTAAGAAAAATTAACTTTTATTGCAATTTGAAATTTCTTTATATCCATCAAACAGGTATTTCAGTGAAATTGAGTATTATGGTCACAGTTCAGCAAGCACAGATCTGGTAAAATTTGGATTTTTTCCTTCACAAATTTCTTAACAAATCACCAAAAGCGATTAGATGCCAAATGTGTCACCAATTACAGTGTCAGAATGTCTCATAGCTGCACATCTGAAAAACGCCTGAACACAATTTTCATTTTTTATTTTGGATGTAAAGTCAGGCAATTTAAGTCCTATTTTTTCAAACTTTTTAATTTGCTTCATATGTATAAACATTGTCTTTTATGTTCATTTTTTATTTTGCTGTAGATATAGTGCAAGAATTTCAATTCTGTCTTTTATATTCATCTTTTATTTTGCTAAAGATATAGTACCTGCATTTCAATCCTATCTTTTATATTTGTATTGCATTTCACTATGGATCATGGCCAGAAATTAAATTCTGACTTTTATATTCATTCTGTGGATATTGCTTTGCATGTAGATCACTGGTAGAAAACTGAAGGTAAGAATTTAATTATTTTCTCGAGGCATAGTATTTTACAATTGTATTTTTAAGTTTTTAATTTTTCAATAATAAGAGAAACTACAGAATTATTTTTGCAAACTTCTTGAATTGTATTTTGTGTGTTTAAGTTTCCAATAATTAACAAAATTATATAATAATTTTTTTTAAAAAATTATTACAAGATTTGTTTTTTTTTTTATTTAATAGTAATGGCAGAAATTACTAAACTTAAGAATTGCATGAAACAATATTTTTGTTTAAACTGTAATATTCAAATAAATTATACTGCAATTTTTAGTGTAAATGTACAAATTAAAATTGATAAATTTAATTTGAAAATATCTACTTTTATGTAATAATGATTAGTAGCATTCTATCTTAAAACACTGGATTAATCAAAATTATTTTATTAAAAATATTAAAAAATTCATTTACTAATTATGAAATCCATTTTTATTTATTTTCCTCAATTTAAAATATTTTTAAATAGAAGATTCAATCAATTCTTATTACAATTACTGTTTTCTTATATAACCTTTAGGTTCAGCAATTTGAAATCAGGAAAAACCCCGCATTATTAACATGGTTATTACTATTTTTTTATTTAGTGTTAGGCTGGGGGCAAACAATGAAGAATTTGCAGGGAAACTGATGCCAGTAAAACTCTAGCAAACAAGTGACATCAGGGAACTTCACAAAATAGGCATTCCGAAAGAAACTTTTAAGTTTTCTAGAAAGTTAGAAATACCTAGCGAGGCAACAGTGACAAAGTGCAAATTATTTACCTTTTTCCATTGTTTTTTCTTTTTTTAATTTTTAACAATATTTTTATAACTAAGATTAATTCATGAAAAATCTTCAAAATTGCAAATAAACTAATTTTTGAATACTAAATATCACCTTTTTTATTAAATTATTTATTAAAAATTATATTTAATCATGATAAAATAAAGAAAATTTATTTCATAAAAATTAACATTTTTATAAAATTTTATAATGTTTATTAATTGCATAAAATTATATAAATTGAAGATATCTATGGGATTCAAAAGATAGAATTTATTTTGACAAATGCAAAAAATGTTCGATTCTAGGAAATAACTCATAAGTTTTACAAAAACATTTCAAAAATCTGAGATGCGTAATAATTTATATTAATACTAAACATGGATTTTTTTATATTTAAGTATATCTTTAAATTAATTTAGATAAAATGCACAGAAAAACATATTCTATATTTAATGCATATAACTGAACCAGTAATTTTACTACATTTTTTATGTTGCTAAGGTGTTATAGACTTTTAATAAAATAATTTCAATAGTAAATTTTTAAATTCAAAAAAATTATAAGTAATATTTATTAACAATTCTATTTATTGACTAATTTATTAAAGTAATATTTATTGACATATATTGCTAAGCCAAATTAAATTTAAATATAATACAATAATATAAATATTTTTTGATTGAAGATTAATATATATATATATATATAAATATATATATATTAATCTTAATTATCATTCCAGAATAATTTAATATAATTATCATTCCAGAATTAGTGTAGATTCAAAGATTCAGGAATGAATTACTATAATTTTTGTTTTTTATAAGGTACATGAAAAATATTTTAATACTTATTTACATGAAAAATATTTTAATACTTATTTGAATTGTCTTGATAGTTTGCTTGCCATTTATTTAAAGATTTATAGTTATAAAAAATTATCTCACATTCGGGATTATTCAATCATATATTGAATGATCAAATAATCATATTATTTGATCACATATTCAAATTCTAATACCTAGGTCTCCTCCACTTGGCGAAAAGATTTTTGCCAATTTGACGAGGGTGTAATCGTAATACTCAGTTTTACCATTTTAAACAATGTTTAAAATTCATTCAAGCTTTCACAAAACAGAGGAAATTATCAGATTCAAAAAACTTTTCCTTCGCCAAAATCCCGACTTAAATTGTCTCCGGAGATTTTGAAGCAACGATTCAGCTTTTACTTTCAAAGTTACAATAGGTTATAAGAGAGTGAAGGATTGTATTGAACAATTAATAGAAATATAAAATTCTTCTTCGTAAAACGTACTTTTCTGCAACAAAAATGCAAGCATTAGAACATACAATTTCCAGTACAATAAACAAAGTTTTGAAAATTCAAATTAAGTAATTTAAAGATTACATATTTTAAGAATTGATTTTTAAATATACATAAAAATGTTAATAACGTTATCAGAAAAATATCATGAATTTTGCTTCTTTAATATCTAACATTAGTAGATATTAAAAATAGATAAAAGCAGGAAATGAGCATAAAATGTTAAAAGCTATGATATTTTTGATAATATTTCACAAGAAATAAAGGGATTACTGTTTGAATAATTATTTTATGAACAATTTTGAAATAATAAGTATATATAATCAATTACTTTAAATGGTAACCTTTAGACAGGAGTCTTAATAAATCCATGGTTACCTTCTCAAAAGTCATTCACAATTATTTATTTACATTGTGTAAATTACAGTTAAAGTTACTATTTAACAACTGACTAATAATTTTAATTTATATTAAATTTTAGATCAAAAGATTGAGAAAAAAATATGATTAAGGTTTCTGTGAACTGCATAAAAATTCTTTGAATTTAATCCTGATAAATTTCATTAATTCTTCAAATGTAACTTATACTTATTTGATTTTCGTTTTAAAAGAGTATGGGCGAGACTTGCTTTCGGTTTTGAGCGCCTTAACCAGCCTTGTGCACTTGTTTCGCGCGCTTTTTCAGTAGGCTTGCATGTGTTTCGTAATGTGATTCGTCGAAATTTGTTGCTAGAACCAGCTAATATGTTAATCAGGTAACTTTGCATGGACTGTCAAATAATTACTTAGACATAGAAAATAATTGTCGGTATTTCAGATGTGTATGATATACACTCATTTTTCCATTGAATCTAGTGAGTTTAATGTAAGAAATATTTGTCAATAATGTAAAATAATAATCAAAATGATTTTGCATCAATTATGCAAAATTAGTGCAGTAAAATATACAATATTTATTTTAATCAGAAAAAGAACTTTTGCGTATTCAATATTATGATGTCATATAAAATTACATATTTAAGGGGCAAGCATTTGTTTTATTTCATTTGAATGGCTATAATCATGTTTTATTAATATTTTTTCCTTAGTTATCTATTCCGTATGAGACTTTAATTATCTTAAGATCTTAATTACACGTTCATATTTTTACAATACTTTTATAATCGAAAAAAAAAAAAAAAATCTCATCATTTTCATAAAAATACTGAGGTGAAATTTAAATTCAATAAATAATATACTTTACTTTTGAGGGTAGTTTTTTCCCATTAAAATGAAATAAAAGACTGCTAGTATTTTATTGTGAAGTGTTTTTACTTATATAAATTGTATATTTTAGCTGTTTATATTTGTAATCCAATTAATTTTAACTCTAAAAAAATGCTAAATGCTTTTGAAAATGAAAGAATACATTTACTTGTATCAGTTTTATTTTTATAATTTAAATATAAAATTTTCTCTCAAAACAAGATGCTGCTAATTAAAATATATTTTATAATTTTTCTTTATTTTAATGTATTTTCCATTGAAAGGTAGACTTTATTAAGCTATTTATGATGGTATTTATAATCTTTCTAATTTCATTAATTAATAACTAATACAGTTAATTCATTTCTGGATTTCTTTATTATAAATAATTTGAAAACAAGATTTTTATGTAACATAGCGGAATTATTTTTGTAAACTTTTATATTTTAGCATTTGTATATCTAAAATGTAAATTATATCAACTAGATAAGGTTGATTTATTTTTACAGTTATGAATTTCTAATTTTTCAGTAATACTTCATGTGAAAGAATGGATACTCTCATTAAAGAATATGAAATATTTTCTTCTGGTCTACAATTATCTGCTCCTGTTATTGAAAAAGCAGAATTGTTTTTAAAAGAAGTGGCACCAATATTTGTGCAGCATAAAAGCAAGGTCATTTCTTATAAATTATTATAAATTTTATTATTATGAAGTTATTTTTATGTTGAGTTAACTATTTTAAATGTATATTTTTAAGATATATTTATTTTCAGAAGAGCAAATCTAAAAGCATAATCTTGCATTAAATAATTCATTATTAAGAATACTAATATCAGTTAAAAACTTCATTTCTTAGTTATTTCTTTTAAATATTAAATTTGATTAAATGCTACAGAAAACTTTTCTCAAGGAAAGTTTTTGTTAATAGAAATTAAAGAAAGAATTAACATTCTTTAATTTTTATTAATTAAAACTTTCCTTTAAAATACAAAGATAGTTTGGTTAGCAAAAAAATAAAATGTAATATTATATCAATAAATTATATAGATCAATTTCATAAAAAATTAATTTTTTTAATTTATTAATTTTATGTTGCATAAAAATAATAAACTATGTATGATTTGTCTCAAATCTGAACAAGTTTCCATATATATCATTTGATATAGGATACATTTTTCCTTGGAAACTAAAATGAAAGATAGAGACTGGAGTTCACTTGTAAAAGAAAATTTTAATAAACTGCATTACTATATTTCATATAGTTTTTAGTTTTTACTGATTAATATAATTTAAAAAATATTGTAGCTTGGCTAGAAGTTTAATTGTGTTTAATGAAGTATAATTTTAGTTTTATGCAAAAGCTTATGTAAAATTAATCAAGTTTTATGAATTAAATTCCAAATTTCTGTTTTCAGATTAACAAGTTGGCTTTATTGGCATCTGCATTATTCATTGCTGCTAAGGAAACTCAGTGAGTTATTCTGGATAAATTATGTGACTTGGTATAATTCTAAAATAAAGCCGAAATAAATGATACACAGATGTAAAAGAATGTTTTTAGTGGAAATTACTTTAAGTATCATAGCTACTTGGGAAATTTGCTTTGTGTTACTCTGTTTAAATGAAGTATATTGGATTATTTTGATTTCATTCACAAATAATACAAAAGTGCTCATTGTGAAGACTACTTTGAATAACGAATTTTTACTTTGGCTTTACATTAGATTGTATTTATGATATTTAGAGAAGATGCTGCTATAATTTGTTTTAAGATATATATTTAATTCCTAGTATTTTTAATTAAAGTAACATTTAAATAATCTTTTAGTTTTACATGCAGAATTATTGTTTAAATGTTTCACAAACAGAATTATCTTTTTTTAAAATTTTAATTTTCCAGACATTTTTATATTTTAAAATACCCAAAATTCTTACTAAAATTAAAGTGGAAGATCATTTGAAATGTATGTTTTTTAATAATTTTATGTAAAATTTTGTAATTTTAAATATAAAGTTTATTTTGGTTACATATATTTTTAGATGAATTTAAAGAATTTTTGTTATGAATCTTGGCACATATAGCTATGAATGATATAAGTTTTTAAAGCTTTATTTTAATGAAATTAAATTTAAATGATTGCTTTTGTTGAAACTCCTACAGAGAAGTTATGTTAATTTAAAGTCTGGTCATTTGAACAGTAGTACAGCTTAAAAGTTAACTATGATGTTAGTAAATTTCATCAGTTTGTTATGATTTCTGGTTTTAATTAATAATATATTTATTTCAGTATCCTTAAAATATAATTGTCAATATAAATTAGAAATATTTATTTTTTTTATTTTGAGAGATTTCTTTTTTTATGTTATATATGTGTAGGAAGTAAAATATCTGATGAGGAAGGAGAGCTTCTTTAACTTTCCTAAAACAGTCAATGATGTTAACAACTACACATTCTTGCATTCAGATGGCAGTGGTATCAAACATTTTTTTTATTGTTAATTGTTGAAAATACTGTAAAAGTTATCTCTGAAATAATCACTGAGAAAGAAATATTTAAAGAATCTTTTATTGGTTCTGAAATAAGGATAAGAATTAACCACTGAAGGGATTCATTAAATGTTTGGTTACTTTTATTCTTATGCAAACATAGACTGAATTGTAATAAATAAACATATGCTTATAAAGACTGATAAATGAAAAATTGCCAAATTAGTAAAAATAGACAAATACCTTCAAATATTTAATATAAATACATAAATTATTCAGCACACATATCAAACTAAAAATATTAATATTTTACTCTGTTTTTGAGTAATTAGATCAATTTAATCTGAACACTTTTTACTTCTAGAGCTCATGGGTAATAAGAGCCTAACTAAGTCAGAGGCATGCCAGGCAGCTGCACTGGGTGCACTCATTAGATAGGCTTCCCAATTCAAACAGGGAGTTTATTTTTGTTCCTTCCTATAAAATTTTTTAAATAAAATATTATAAAGCAAAATCCACCACTTTTATGTTAGCTTCTTTATTAATGTATCATATGTACACAAAAAGCTATCTTTCATAAATCCATGTCTTTTTAGGATGGGATTCCAATAAATTTTTGCATTTATGATGAATAAATTTAGCCAATCAAAATTCTGTATTTCACATATTGCAAAATTCAATAGGCTTACAAAAATACAGGCTCCTGATTGGCTTAATTGAGCCATTGTAATTGCAAAATTTTAGCTGAATTCCACCTTTATGCGAGCAAGGATATGAATTTTTTGCAAAATTGAAATTTTATTATTGTACTATTTATAATCTATTTCTGTTGCATTGTGTTTCTAATTATTTATGTCTTTCTTTATTTATTGTTATTTTCCATTTATTGTTGTGAAGCAAAGGGTGCCTCATAAAAACTTTTGCTCCAAACCCTAATTAGGCTTAGTCAGGTCTTGAGCATAATAGTTTGCAATAGTTCAAAAGCCTTTTTAGTCAAGAAGCCCCATATTGATAGTTTAAAATGCTTAAGGAAAAATCGAGTATTTAATCAATCAACTGCCAACTATTTTTAAACTATGGTTGCAAATCTTCTTTTGTTGAACAAGTTCAACTATTGTTTCGTAGTTTATCCTTTTGACAATGTAGTGGCTAACTTAATATTCAACATCTATTGTAAGGTTTTCAAATGCTTTGCATATAACTTTTTAGTAAAGATTTTCATAGTTGGTAGTATTCATATCTTGTAAGGGTTTCCAAACTCCTAAACAATCACCCCAACCGATATTAATTTCCTGTATTAGAATAGTGATGAAAGTAGGCATGGCCTAGTTTGGTTGGATTTTCTCAGTATCATAAGGTAATGAGTTTGAATCATGACTTTTCTGAATATCCATTGTGTTCACTAAGTGTGGCTGGCAGTTCGTTAATAGCTTGTGGTCATGATGTTCTTCAAATGAAATATTTCTGTAGGTGGCAGGTAAAATATTGGGAGATCTGCTTGATCCCTGCTTCAAAAAAAAATTTTTTTTTTTAATTACGTCCTTATGTTGGCTTTTTTGAGCATAATAAGTCTTGCAGTCCAATAAAGAAAAGAAGTATCTCCAGGAGTGGAGAGCATCTTTAAATGTGAAGAAGAGCGGGCTTCCTGGAGGGCAGAACAAATCCAAAGATGCTCGCCATCCATGTCAACATGTCCCCTACATAAAATGCAGTCGGGTGAATCCACAAGCCCTATGTGATATAGAAATATTTCAAAATTATAAAGGTTTACTCATTTCCTTAGCAACTTTGCAATGGGAAGCATACTAGTGCTCACACAGTGATGAAAGTTCAGCGTGAGATATACCACTCTGTAGAGTAGGTGTCCCCATTTCTTGTGACTTGTGCTATTGCATTATGTAATTTCAAATGATACACCTAAAAATAGCATGCCACATCAATTAAACCAGAACTTTCCATTGTAAAATTAGTTGTATTACACTTACCAATCAAATGTATTATTTTAATATCATTATAATGTAAAACTGCTTGCTTATAATTGTCTCTTGATTTAAATAAATTTATTAGGATTTTCTAATTTATTAAATATTTTCATAATCAGTATCTATTTCTTACTGTGAAAAAAAATTATTGCTTATTTCTTGTCAATTAAAGTATGAAACAAAAGGAACTTATATCAAGATAACTTTTGCATCTACCATGATCTAATTTTGCAATTTTCATGGTATTCAAAATGTGATTTGATATTTTAAAACTTGAGTAAAAATATTATCAATGTATAATTTGTTATTAATTTTTTGTTAATTTTTAGCAATGCAAATGTTTCTGAGTCTTCTGAAAAT
Organism: Latrodectus elegans; assembly: GCA_030067965.1. Classification (NCBI taxonomy): domain Eukaryota; kingdom Metazoa; phylum Arthropoda; class Arachnida; order Araneae; family Theridiidae; genus Latrodectus; species Latrodectus elegans. Next base: position 103,272,713 of record CM057816.1, on the reverse strand, counting down.
GATACATCTCCAGAAATAACTGTTACTCAGTTGCTTGAGAAAGCAAATATTAGGTTAGTTTTGCTAAATCATCTAACATTGCTAAATCATGTTCATTGAGGGGGACTTGTGTACTGTAATTTTTATAATTTTAATTTATTTCATGCACTTTAAATTTTATTAATAAAGCTTTTCCAGTCATTTAACTTAAATTTGTAAATCACTTATTTATTTATATTTTATAAAGGGATGCCTTTAATGAATATTTTGAAACAATTTATTATTCTATGGAATTTTACTGAAATAAAATTTAATGTTTTTGTTTCAACTTATTTTATAAATTTTAATTAATTAATTAATTTATTTATTTTTTGTGTAATTTAAACAGATTTGTAAATATTTTTTAAAAAATACTTAGTACATGTTTTAAGATTCAGGGCCCTTATAATTAAAGTTCCATTTATAAATGGTTTGAAAATTTGCAGTCAAGGATCCATATTATTTCTTAGACACAACACCAACTAACTAACTCAAAATTTTGTTGATAAAAAAGGAAACATTGAATCAAATATTCAAATTTAATACAAAATTATGAAAATGCCATTTTATTTTCCTCATAAAAACAGATTAAGAAGTTTAGGAAAGTTCTAAGAATATTGGCGAACAAAATGTAACAACAAAACATTTTTAATATGAGTAATAAGATAATACCTTATCAATGAATATTGAAAAGTTTGTTGTTTTCTTATTAGGTCTTATCATCTAAAGAAAGTGAGGCATGTTAGTATATCCCATCTCTTAATTTTTCCAAACTTCTCTTGTTATCATTGTAAACATGTTTTTGCCTTTATTTCTAACCAGAAATCACCAGGGCTGAATTCTGATAACTAAAATAGCCATTTGTATCCTGTGAAAATAATGTTTTTTTCTAACCATAAATTGGCATGCAAATCACATTTACTTTCCATTTTCCATAAACACTTACAAACCAATGCAATTTAGATATTGGAAATAGCTGTATTTTTTGAAGTGCTGAGTCATTATTCTAGCCAAGAGTAAGCTGGTCTTTAACAGAAAGGATTGCGAAATGTGTCAGAATACTTGTCTGTTAATGTTGTATGCCAGCTAGTAACTAACTCTTTGATGATCCAATTACTTATCTTGAATTACTATTTACCATTCAACAAACAAATGTTAAGAGATCTCTAGGACTTGAAGGCACCAACCGACAATTTTTAATCAATCTTAAACAATGTACTATAGAAAGATTTCTACACATTTTTAATTGATCTTGGAAGCTGAGTAATCTACAACCATTAAAAATTAATACGAGTTAGAACAAGTAACTCAGTTTAAATACCTAGGCACTATTGTTAACATAACCACTGACATAAAAATTTAAACTAATGAGTGAATCAACATGGCTAATAAATGTTATCATAGATTATGAAACCAGTTTAAATCTAAATACATATGCAGCAAAACAAAAGTACAACTATATAAAATACTACTAAGACCAATAGTTCTGTATGGCAGTGAATGCTGGACAATTATAGAAGGTGGAGAAAAGCTGATGAGACTTTTGAGAAAAAAATTTGGAGTCATTAGAGAAAATGGAATATGAAGAATTCGATGTATGAAGACCACAAACTCTAATTAAAACGCAGAGAGCTCAACTTGGTCAGAGTTATCAAGGCCTTCCAAATAAGGTGACTAGGGCATATCTATCAGTAGATAAAAACCCTGTTAGAAAAATAATCTTCCAAATACCAGAGGCTAAGAGAAAGGAAGACCAAGAACCAGATGGATAGAGTGGAGACTTAAAAGTAAACCATTGAAGAAATTGGCATCTAGTAGATCTAGATGGAAAAAGCTGACAGAGATAGCTTTGGCTTGTAACTGGTTGTAGAACTTATGGAGAAGAAAGAAGCTGGCCAGGCTTCTTAGGTACTGGAAAACTGCTATTATTAATCCAATATGTAAGCCTAATAAAAATGATAGTAACATGGGGAGCTATCACCCAATTTTTCTCACATGCATATCATGTAAACTTGTGGGGAGAATTATCTTAAAAAAAGAATTACCTTTCACCTTTTTTTATTTTTTTATTTATTTATTTTTTTTTTTTTGGATCATAACTTCCTGCCCTTAGAATAATATGGGTTCTGTAAGGACCACAGTACAATTGACCAAATACTTTATATCTCTTAAAGCGTTAGAGATGCACATAATATAAAACCTACCCAAGCAGACAATGGTAGTCTTTTTTTTTTTTTTTTTTTTTTAATATTTATTTATTTATTTTTTTTATTATCTCAGTTAAGCTTTTGACAGAGTTTGGAAAAACAAGTTATTGATGAAATGCTACTGATTTTTCAAACATTAATCGTTCTTTTAGAGTAGAATATCATGACAGTCTATCAGCAATTTGTAAAACTTTTCACGGAATTCCTCGGGGATCATTATTGAGCCCCATTTTGATCTTATTTCTTATAGTTGGGATAGAAAAGATGTCACCTCCTTGCCAAATAGACTCTGAAATCATGATACAGATTTAACTAAATTATAAAATTCTCTAAATGGTTATTAGTTAAAATGCAATGTTTTGCAGGGGATCACAAAATGTACTTTAAGACGCTAAAATCTCTAATCTGCCTTTTCACAAATACTAGACACCTGTTCAACTGTCAATCTGAGATTTATCTAAAGGAACAAATGCTTCAATTTACTAAGACTCTTACTTATTACTCTTACATATTTATTATATATTAATTCACTTTAGATACTGAAATTGACTACAGTAAATACATTAATAATTTATGCGAAAGAAATAGAGACTTCAGCTTTTTAAATATATTCCTGTCAGGGGTTGGGTGTAGATGCAAAGACTCAAAACTATGAATACTGCTTTTATCCTAACAGTTCTTGAATGTGGCTTCCATATCTATCAGGATACTGCAGCTTCTAACCTGGAAAAATTAAGAGTGCAACCAGATTTATCACTGGTCTTGGCCATTGTTATCCCAGAGATATTGTTCTCTATGTGATTGACCTTAAGCCCTTGTCTTTGAGAAGAAGAGCAAACTGTGCAAAATGCATTGCAACACTTAAAAGTTTTACATGCTATAACTGAATGGCAATTTTTTTTATCTGAAGTGACAGGTAATCAGAGGTTGAAGAAAGATAGCCCTCTTTGTTTTATATGGAAACATGCTTTGGGGGATTTTGTTAATTGGTTTTGGCGGATCTTTTTACTACTGCTCTTAGTAGGGTAACTTTTAGGGAAGACCTGGGTATGGATTTTATTGAACAAAATGAAAACCAGGAACTGCTACACCAGCTTTCCCTTGAAGTCATAAACAATATTTCCTCCCAAGCTCTCGTCTTCTGTACTGATGGAAGCAGATCTGACCTGGGAAAAATGGGATGACGCGGATGATATTTGGATCCTGTCCGATAGTAAAAGCTCCATTCAGTATTTGAAGAATTGGCCTAATATTTTAGATGGCTGCGCAGGATATTACTCTAAAATTGTCTTATTGACCCAGGGTGGCACTGTGGGCTTACAGTGGATTCCCTCACATGTGGGAGTTTATGGAAACAACGCCGCTGACCAGCTTGCTAGTGAATGTAGCAAACTCCCCACTGCCTCTTCCACCAAACTGAGTATTTCTGAGGTCCACTGTGTGTGTTTTTGACCATTACAAACACCACTTGGAGAACTCTCTGATAAGGCCTGATTCCCTTGGATTGTCCTTGCAGTGCTCCTGCCCAAAACTTGCACAGACTACTCTAGCTAGATTTAGGTCTGGTTATATATAGAGTCTCATGTTGAATTGAAATGAGCAGACTTGTGTACATTACCACTGTTCTACCATCGTTTCTCCCTCCTCTCATATCTTAAACTATATTAGTTCCTCTTTGAGGCAATAGTTGAATAAGTTTTTTTTTAAATCTAATTGTGCGACATGATCTTGTTTATCTAAGCCAATCCATCAACAACATAATTATATTAGAAATAATTGAAAAAATTAATTCAAGGTAATATCTTCAACCTTTATTTTCGTTAATAGACATTGTCATTTCAAACTTCTAGTGTTTTATTCTTATTATTTTAAATTGTCTTCTATAGAGGTCCCTACTGAATTTGATATTTAGTCTTTGTAGGAATATTTCCAAGTATATAGTATTATACCATTATATAGAAAATAAATTATTGGTCGCTGTATGATATTGTCCATTTCTAATTCATTTTTTAAATACATTTTGCTATGATTTTTCTGTTTTCATAAATTTTATAAAATGTAGATATCAATGAATAAAAATTCTTCGGTATACCAAAACTTTAAGGTAAAATGGATAAAAATTTTTAAGATTAAGGGTATAATATTGCACACCTACACAAAAGATTTAAATTTTAAATCTTGTGCAAATTTTGTTTTCTTTATTGATAATGCATCCTATAATATATATATTTTTTAATTACGTCCTTATGTTGGCTCTTTCGAGCATAATAAGTCTTGCAGTCCAATAAAGAAAAGAAGTATTGCCAGGAGTGGAGAGCGTCTTGAAATGTGAAGAAGAACGGGCTTCCAAGAGGGCAGAACATTTTTAAAGATGCTTGCCATCCATGTCAACATGTTCCCTACATAAAATGCAGTTGGGTGAATTCACAAGCCCTATGTAATATAGATGTTTCTGGAGAAAATCATGCCTAGTAAATAACCTGAAGTAGGAGACCCCTATAAATCTAGGTAGATATCTAGGGATACATGAGGTCAGCAAGGTCCTCCAAGAGGCATCAACTGCATTCTCTTTGTAATAAATTTTTTGATGGTGATGCATAATCTGTTTTAGAAGGAGTTTGACATTTCTCTGGCCAGTAGGAGTATCTGGAGGGTTTAAAAAGAAGCCTCTTTCGCGAGATTGTCTGCGTTTTCATTACCAGGCAAGCCGCAATGGCTAGGGATCCATTGTAAAGTAATTTCCTTTCCCGCAGACAGCATCCTATAATATATGAGCTGCAATAATTTTATTTTTTCTATCATAAAATAAATCATTTAATTTTTTTTAATGTCAATAAAGGGAATTGAAATATAATACATTTATTTCCTTATTGAAATGAATTGTGTAACTTTTTCTTAAGTTTACTTAAATGTTTGTTTAAAAAATACAATTTAATTGTTATATTTACATGCTTTCCTAAATTATGTTAATTTTTTGCCTTTTTTATGAGTTTAATTGAATTATCAAAATTTGATTTATATCAGATTATTTTATATTGTCATTTATATTTTCAGCATAATGGATTTCTTCTCTGTGACATGTTTTCTGAAATCAAACTGCCAATTAAGTGAAAAAGTTAAATTGAATTTTATAGCTCTTGAAAGAAAATATTTAATTGTGTCTGCCCTTTATGACAAATTTGAAAGGTGAGATATTAATATATTAAATTCAATTAGGAGAAATTTATTTGCATTTCCATTGCAGCATTTGTAATTTCCTTAGCATTTCAAATGTTAAGTACAGTTTTTATACAAAGTAATTAGTAATATTTATTAAGGCAAACTTTTTCTTCAAGTTGAATCGTATATTTCTTTAAACCAATTATAATATATATGAATATTATATTTAATAACAAAAAGCTTAAATTTATTTCAAAAGTCATATTATAATTTTTTAGCAGGTGATTTTTAGAAGTATTTTCCTACAATGAAATAAAGTAAAATCTTAGATAATACTCTTGTACAGTAGTATGCTACTGCTTATCATTTGTTATGTCATTTGTTTTAACTCAAAAAGACATCTTACTTATAATTACTGTTTATGCGGTGTCATGTTTATGTGATACTTATTTTTTTAAAAAAAAAAATAGCATTAAATTGAATTATGTATTATTTATAGATTTCTTTTAATTAAGATATTAAAAACCTTAGTCGATTTGATTTTTTATAAACTATTAACTGCAAATTCCACTTGTGTGGCCAATTTTTTGGGATGACTTTGTAAAGGGTTTTTATGACTATATTCCTGCTTTTCTTAATATTTTTTTGCTTTACACATTTTTAATACCCATTAAGAGAAATTCATGTTCACAAAATAAATTGGATAATTTATTTTTATTTATTTATTATTATTATTTTTTTATTTATTTTTTTGCAGACAAGAAAGATTTAGCAAAAGTGTTTTAGAAATTCTCACTTTGGTAAATGGTTAAATTCCAACTAATAGATAATGGAAAGAGATTGATAAAGTATTATGTTATAAGCACTGCAGTTTTATTCTAAACATATTAACACCATTAATCTAGTCTTTGAATGTGTGCTCCAATAAACTGTTCCTTGAAAATTTAAAATATTAGTTAAATTTGGGGTTGCTAGGTGAAAATAGATTTACAGAAATAGACCATTTGTGCTGCGCCAGTATAAAAATTTTATGCAAATGGTTAATAAAAGCATAGAATATTTCACATAATCCAAAATTCACTTAAAAATAAATTATGTCTATCAATACATATGAAATAGAAAATTATTATTAATTGATTGATTTGAGGAACAATGAGGAAGATAAAATATAATATGATGGTGTAACTGAAGAACAAGGAAATATGCAATTTTTATGTCAGCTGATGTTTAATTTTTTTATGCATGAAATATGTCAATTTTTTATAAACAGAATACAATAAACACTGTATTTTACCTTATTCTTACAAGTTTATATCACAAAAATTTTATTATTTTATGTAATGAAAATGTGGGATATGTCATAAAATAGGTTGTTCTGTGTTCTTTGATTTTGTTAAAATTTTATTCATGAATTGCTTAATTTTGTTCTGAATTATCAAAAAAATATATATATTTTGGTTGATCGTGCCATAAATTATTGAAAATATATTAAGTTGTGAATTAAAATGAAAATATGTTCCTATTGAAAAATTGCACTTTTGTTGCTTCTTTTATTATATTAATTTTAGCATATTTGAATAAATTGATTCTACAATTATTTAATATTTTGTTTTTCTGATCCACATATAAAGAAACAGGTTTCTATTTGATTGATCCTTCATGGTTATATAGTTATCAACATTAATACTTCAGTTGCAGATTACAGATGTGCTGATATAAAAAAATGTAATTTTTAAAATGGTCTTACTATGCATTTTAAATATTGACTCTATAACATAATTTAAGTTTTTTTGCTAACACCAAGTTATAGTATTCATAAATGGAGAAATTTTTTCTTGATGTTGGAATATGTCATCTAGATTATTATTATTTATTAAATAAAAAATTTTTTTATTTTAAAGTCATATTTAATGGTCAAAACTTTTTAAATCATTTCAGCATGGTGACCGAAATATTTTATTCTGGCTCTGATGTATCTTCAACTTCGCAAAATGACAAAAATTGTAAAACAATCACAGTATTAAAAAACCACAAGAAACTTTGTTGGATGCTTTTCTTAGTTGCTAAAGCAAAAGTATTATGGCATAGACAAGAACTACTGGCCACGTTTCATTTGCTCCTCTGTTGCATTGGTGAAGTCATACGACTCACTCCTTCATTTCTTCTTCTTCCTCCTTTTGGTAAGTCTAAACATGTACAGTTTGCAACCACAATTCAAAACAAAAATAGTCATTATATTTAAACATACTTTTATTTCTTAATGAATTGTAATTTTTTAAGCTTAAGTGTTTAGTTATTAAAGATATAATTTCTATATACGTATTTTGACTGATAATGACATATATTTATATAACAAAAATTCATTTTTTAGATAATATTATGGAAAAAAATGAAAATTCTTCAACAATTCTTGAAGTCTTAAGCGGCCATTTCAAAACAAGATTTGAAGAAGTATGTTAATTTGCTTAAAATAAATGTTTGTGGAAAATGTTTTAAGTTGCATAAATTAATAAGCCTTAGCAACTTATTTTTAACACTTCGCTGTATATATATGTAGAGTAACTATTGATTATACAAATCACAATAATTACAGAAAAATTTACTATCTAATTAATATCTAGTGTAGTAAATTATTTTTAAGAAGATTTCGAATAAAAATAATATTGCTTTTCTTATTTATATAATGTAAAATTATTAAAATGTAATTATTGTAAATACAATTATTGTAATTGCATGTTTATAATTTTATTTGAAAAATGCTTTTATAAAAAGCTGTATGCTATGTGCTTTAATAAATTCTCTATAATTTCATTACCAGTAAACTTGTTTATGTTATAAAATCACATATCTCCACTCACACTTTATATGTATCTCATTTATGTTTTTGTGATCTTGCCAATATACATACAATTTTTATTAAATGTTATAAACACTTTCCCATCTCTATATTTTTGTGTTCATTTAATTAAAGGCTATACATTTATGATTTAGTCGTGTTTTGTTAATACATTTATTATTAATTAGTTAATTTTAATGATTATAATGAAACTATCTCACTAGTTGGCAAAAAGTTTTTATTGGTGTTAATAACCAAGTTTTGCTTGCAATGAGGTATTAGTTTTCATGTATAAGGAAATCTCTGATTTCTTATGGCAGTCTATCCAGCAGAATTCCCCTTATGGAGTTCCTTAGCAGCAAACTGGTTATATGGGATTCTGACTTGCAGTGTGTGGTAAATGCCAAGCTGCCAGTTAAGTAGTTAATTTTGAATTTTGGTTCAACAGTCTATGTTTGAATCCCACATTAAGCCTAGATATTTCTAGTTGTCTCGTTCAAAAATCATCACTTATCAACAAACCAAATCAAACCTAGTGTGCTAAAAGTATGCACAAAATGACAATCAAATTAAACAATAAAATACAGATTTTTACTTGATTGGACAAACTAGAAATTGTATTGAGTCACATGCATATAATGTTTTCACCCATATGTCATTAATTTTTATCATAATCTAATAAACAATAATGGAGTTTTGTAGTTTTTTCTCTTTTTGAAAATTATCAATCTCAGACTTTCTTCCAAAATTCTGTTTTTATTTTAAATTTGTCAAAGATGTTTTGTAAATATAAATAGATTCTTTAAAGCAAATGATTAAAATAATGCCATTTAATAGCAAGAAATGAAATTGAATGTATGAAATTCATACATCTCTCCAGAAACATGAAAGGAATTTTACTATAATTTTATAATCAGTTATTATTAAAGCAGACACTTAACTCCATATAATTCGTAAGATAAAAGTTTATTTTAGTTAAAAACCAAATTTTTTATTTTTGAAGATCCACTTTGAATTTAAAGTTTTCTTGCTCAAAACTAACTTCATAAAAAGCACTTGGAAAATCTCTGTGTTTAGCATAATAATTAACATTATGAAAATAATTTAAAATATTAATTTTCAAAATGTTGTACCATTGATGATATGATTCTGAATTGTGTATTTTTTAAATTTATTCATTTCCTACAGGTTAGAGAAGTTCGTAATGGATGGTTACATGTGGCAAGTGAATTAAAAAGTGATTCAAAACTACCTGAAGTAAGATACTTACTCAAAAGTAATCAAAAACTAAAAAAAATGGTAAAAGTTACAGTCAGGTACCCCTTGATTTTTTTGGCGATTTTTTTTTATGCCAAGATGTGAGTCACAAAATGGTTGCTGCAGTTACACAAAAGTTAAACTAAGGTAAAATTAGTTGTTTTTTCCCAATTTTTATCTAATATAAATGATTTAACTTATATCTTATGATAAGTTACTGTAATTAAGTTAATGAACAATTTTCATAATTTTTATAGGATAAGAGCTTTTAATTTATATTTCATATTCTTCGCAAATGCAATTTATTTTCATTTGCAGTATTCTTCATTCAATTTGAACAATTAACCAATGAGATTATATAATTTCAACTGGGAAATATTCTCTGTTCTTTAATATTCTCAATACATTTTAAGAATAATTTTAACATAAAATCATTTATGTATTATCACTAATCTTTAAAAATACACAAAATTATTATTCAACATTCTTATAATCAACACAATACAGGTCAAAATAGAAATTAAATTATTATTCACATCATTTTTATAACCAGCACAGGATACATTAAGTAAGCGAAAATTTAAGCACTTGCCTATTTTTTGCTGAAGATTCCTCATCTGCAGAAAAGTGTGGTGGGTAAATATTTTTAATGCAATGGAGAAAGTCCCAGAATGGGTATTGGTGATGTCCCTGTAATGCCTCCTCCACAGGAATTCTGTGAAGGGAGAATTAAACAAGTTTTCTGGTGATTGTTTGACACAATTTTCCTGAAAACTCCTCTTGATATGGACTCATATTCCTTTGATAGTATAGTATGTGCACCAGTTTCAGGATCAAGAAGAAAAGCTAGTGATTAACTGATAAGTGCTGAAAACTTACATGTGTCATAAACTAATCATAAGATTTCCAACAATCTGGAATAATTTTTGTGTTATGCATAAGTCTCCAACAAAATCTTTCTTAACCTATCACTCACAACTTTAAAAATAACAGCTTCCACTCTCTCTTTCAATGCTACCAAACACCCATTTACCATTCACATGTTTACTTCTATTAATTTTTTTTTCCAAAAATACTCTCACCAAATTACCACAATCATATCAGGGCCTCTAATCATCTCACTATTTCTCATATATCCACACACACTTCTCTACATCATTTGCGCCAGTCAACCACCGTTTTATTCGATTTCACATTCACCTCATTCTTGGTCAGATTTGTTCCTGCTTCATACACTCATAAATATGTAAATTTTGAAATCTCACCAGAAATTAAATTTTACTCCCAAACCAAGGGGTACCTGATTCTACATTGAACCCAAATATTTAAATTTTTTAGCTGTTACTAAAGCACTTGTAATTTATTTCTCTTCTATTCATTTCATTTGAATAGCTATCTTTCCATAAATTAAAACTGTGAAAATTTTAGAACTATAATAATGTTCTAAATTAAATGTTGAACCTTATTTACCATCCTGTGTTATAATCACCCAATTTTATTAAAAAGAATTAATTTATTACATTTTCATTTGATAAAGTAGAACATTAATCAAATAACTGAATAAATAAAATAGGCTATATATTTTTTATTTAATTTAAATGCCAACAGAATCAAGAAATATGCATGTTAGCTTCCATAAACAAGGACCTTAGAAATTACTGTCATGTAAAGATAAATTTATGAAATAATCAATTAATAGGTAAAAAACTATTTATACGTGCCTTGATTAGTCTATATGGATTCAGGAAGATATTTAAATACATTTCTCTACCAAACAAGCTTCCAACTGAATAAATAGCATTTTAATCTTCAATTCAACTTGTTCATGAATTCATTTCCCATCTCATTTATCCATATGTATATTTGCAGAAGATAAAAATTTACTTTAAACTGTATATTCCTATTGATTTTTTTCCCTGCAAAAAAGTGCTCATAGAGTAATAAGCAAAAACTTCTAGCAAACTGATGTATAATTAACTGTGTCTTATATGGTCAGCCAGTTTTAAAGTTTTATGTAACTACTGTCATTAATTCTTATTTAAATAAGGAAAATTTTAATTTTATCTTTAAAAAAAATATTTTTTTAAAAATAATTTTGTAGGTTTTTAAATTATTTTTTGCTGTATATATCAATCCTTGAATTACTTACATTTAATATACAAGCTCATAATTCATAATCAGAAAGTTGTGTAGGACTATCTTGTATGTATTGTATGATGTATATTTTGTACAAATTTCTTATAGAGTATACATTGTCAGACGTATTATGCATTCTGTATTGTAGGTTTTTTAGATTGTAATTAAATGTTTTCCTTTTTATGCCTATAATTACTCATTATAAACTCATTATCATTGCTCATCAATCCATTTGCTTACTTAAAATGTTACTTGGACTTTTTTATTTAATTTATATTATTTAAAATTCAAAAAATTTTAAGATATTAAAAAGTAAATATTAATTGTTGCATAATTTGATGTATAGCAGCCATTTTGATTGCCTAAAAGAAATTAGATTTTCAAATGGAATATAAGATTGTTGAGATATTTCTAATGATGCAAATCAAAAACTGATATTTTTAATTTATTCCCATAGTATAAATTATTTTGCAAAATCCAAAAATATCTGCAAATTATTTATATAAATCTTTGCTCCCAAAATACATTTATGTCATTTGAAATATAATTTTTATCTTATAATATAAATAATTTTTTCACAAATGCTTATATAAAACATTTTATTGAAAGTTTAAGCAACATGATTTTTTAAGGCTAAATATTTTAAACAAACATTATATAGATAATCATCTTATCTGTTAATGTTTGTAATATATTTTGTCAGCTTTTACCTTTTTATTTGTAAGTTATAGTTGTTGTACTAATTACTTTATAGAAAGTCATTTTATGTGCCAGTAGTGTTAAAATATGAACAATATTTATATTTAAATTATATGTTTTGTTGTATAATATTTATAAACAATTATTAGAGTAAAAATTATTAAAATCCATTCAATATTTTTGCAAATGTTATCTAATACATTAAAAGAATGGAAATAATTGTTTTTTGCTAATTTTTATTCAAAAGAAAGAAACTGGTTTATTTTATTTTTCTTTAAAGCTTATACTTCTGTCTTAACAAAATATCTGTAGATAACTGAATTATTTTTGAAAGTGGCCTGAGAAGTGACTTTAAGTAATCTTCTCTATGCTGTAGTAAACTGATGTTTATTATAAGCTTAATAAACATTAAGCTAGTAATATTATGCAAAATCATTTTAGTGTTACAAAAATAAAGTCTTAGGAAATCCAAAATTTCTATTTTAATTAAATAAGGTAGATTAAAACATTGTTATTGAAAGTTTCATATGCATAAAAATCATTAACTGCAAATTAATGTGAAAAAGATATATATATATATAATTTTTTACTATTGTGTTTAACAAACAATCTTTCGGCTTAATCAAGTATTCAAAAATATTAATCTTTATTCTTGAAATTTTCTAAAATCTAAGAAAATAATCAATTTTGATATTATTTAGTTCAATTGTTGTTGCTAGTACTGTTTTATGTTGATTTTTATTTGTCATAGATTTAGAAATGAACAAGTGGTATTTATTATATTTTTCCCTTCAGGTTGAAGAATTACAAAATATATATTCTCATCTATATGCCCAAAATGGTGACATAGATGAAAGTTTATTTTTAGTTTGTGACTGGCATCTTCAGCCATCAAGTTTAGAAATAACGTAGGTTTAGAAATTTATGATAAACAGTATCTTTATTTTAAAAAATATCTTGTTTTCTAAGAAAAGATACTCATACATTTATATATTTTAATTTTTCTTTAGCTCTTCACCACGCAAATATCAGTCTATGTCAGTCCGAAGAACACTGGATACTGCTGAAGCACTTAACACAATTTTAATGTCTGCTCCTGATGATTTGACTCAAACCCTCAAACTTTGTTTACAAGTAATTATTTGTTTCAAAATTAGCTTTTAACCAGCTATAGTATATAGCTGGTTGAAAAATAAGTATTTGGAATTTTTAAATTAATTGAAAATATGCTTTCAACTTTTTTAATGTATTAAATTTTCATGGTTTTTATGAATTATCTCATCTTTATATTATGTTATTTAAACTGATGTGCACTTGAATTAACAATATACACAATGTTTAAATAAATAAAATAAAAATTTAAGTTTGGTTGTAGTGAAAGTAGCTATACCATTTTAATGAAAAGTGTGCCTTTGTATATAATTACAGTACAATCAAAGATAAGCAGAAAAAGGTTTTTAACAAAAACATTTTTTAACCTATGTGGATTTATTTGTGTTTTATGTGTTTAATTGTGCTTCTGAAAAAATTATTAATCTGCATATTTTTGATGTTTATACTTTTAAAAAGTTGTTAACAAAAAGTAGAATTAAAGTGGCTATACAGTTAACTTGATATGAATTTGTTATCTTTCAAAGAGATAAATTATTAAAACAATATCATAATTGTGTTTTTCAAAATGTGTATTATGATAATAAAATGTACTTAAGTTATGATTCCCATTTTAATTTAATATATATTATATAAAATGTGTTAAACTCTTTCCATATTTTTTGTATGAGTTAATATTTAGTGATTTGTTCTTTGACTTTCATTTTAATAGTTCATGAGTTCAATATCCACCACAAAGAAGTATGTTTTGTTGAACTTTTGATAAATAAATTAATCAAAACCTTTTTGATGTTTAAATCATGTAATCAAGGTTTATACAATTCCCGGAATTTGAAAATATTTTAAAGACTCTTAAAACTGAAATTTTTACTTGTTGTATTTATTTTTGTTAGAATGTATAATTTTTTGAGTTTTTTTTTTTTTTTTTTTTTTTTTTTTTTTAATATTTTAAAATTTTCAATAAAATTGTTCAAAAACCAAATTGAGTATTAATTCTTAATGTTACTATTAGCGGGCGACACTATCGATATTAGTTTGTATTTATAATTGTTGACCAAAATAAAGATCTAGTTCAGCCACAACAGTTTCATGATGGTTCAGTTCAGTCAGGACCGAATGTAGTATTTAGATTTATGTGTGTGACGTGAAGAGTAATCACCAATAATATCATTCTGTTGTATAGTTTGAGAAATTTGATCCTATTAAAGATAAAATAAGTACTTTTTATTTTAACTTACACTCAAATAAACAAATTTATTGTCACTTATGGAAAGTAGTTAATTTGCTTTTACTACTCTCTCCTAGTCAAGCATCTCTTGAATATGGTTTTTCTATAAACAAAAATTTAATGGTAGAAAATTTAAATAATTGTGACTATGTGTATCATTGATGATCTGGTCTGAAATATAGATGGATTAAAATAGCAACAACAAAAGACCTAATAACAGAAGGAAAGCAAAACAACACTTCTTGAAAAAAAGTTTAACTTAAAATCAAAATAAAGCGTTTGGAAAATGACATATATAACTTGAAAAATCCATAGATTATGCTGAGGAAATCAAGAGAACTGGTAAATTAGCATTAATTGCAAAATCAAACACTTGTGTCTCCAGTTTCTTCAGAGAAGCAACAGTTATTATTCAGTATTAATAATGAATTGAAAGCTAAAGCTTTAAATGTGAAAAGATAGCATTTTCTAGCAGGAATATTTTGTTTTTGTAAATAAACAAGAAATGTGAAAATTTATTGAATGAATAAAGAAATAGAAAAGGTGAGAGAGAGGAGAGAATCTAGTATATGGATTTGAAAGAGTTTGAAAATTAACAATAAAAATTTAGAATTACTTTTATTAAATAATAATTGAAGGAAAGTCGCTTCCTTTAAACTTATCTAATAGTTGCATGTATTTTGTTTTGAATAAATATATTTATTTTAAAGGAAATTGTTATACACATCTTGAAATGCTAAATAAATTAATAAATAGAAATATAATAAAGATGTTTTAAAACTGTAAAATTACCCAGTATTTTATATACTATATAATTAAGTAATATACACACAGAATATTGAATATTTAAATAAAATATTTTTCTGTTTAGCTGTAAATTCATTTAAGACTTTTGAAGTAATAATTAAATATAATTCTATATTAAATAAAAATTATTCTCATCAACATTTGCAAGAATTTATTTCTATTATTTACGAATATAATGCAAAATGTTGCATATACATAATTATATGCATATTTGAATAAATTATTTTTTAAATAAATAATAAAATAAAAATAAAAAAAACTTACATGGATATTGAAGCTTCCTGAAAATTTTTGATTTGATTCTTAGAAATCTATATAAACCCTGTTCCATATTCTATTCCTTTAGAGTTTTCTTATTTGCTTTTGTGTTATGAAGTTTTTGATATAAATTTTGAGCAGCAGTGTATTATAGAATGTGCATTTAATTTGTTTAATTCTATTTTGTGGAAACCACTTTTATTTTTTAAGTACTGAAAAATTTGTATTATTAGTATTTATAAGTTTATTTTATAGCTCTTTTGTATTATATACTTTTTTAAAAAAAAAAATGTGCAAAATTTAAAGAATATTTGTAAAATTTTTTAAAAAAAGATATTTTACAATTAACAAAAAATATAATGAACTTATCACCCCTTTTTTTATTCATTTCTAAGAAAATTATTTTATTAAAAATGTGCAAATAGTGTTACATAATGAAATCCAACAACCGGATTCTTACTGGGGAAATATTTTTTTTGGGAGGAGAGCAATATTTTTAAATAAGCTATCGCTCAATTCAGAACCATGTCTTAATTTTGTAATTCAGAAGGTTTGTTCTAAATGAGCATTTTAACAAATTCAAGTGGATAGCATAAAAAGATTTTCTTTTGTAGGACTTGATTCCATTTTATTAACATAATTCTATTTTAAAAATTGTGAAAATTTTAAAACATCTGGCGTTTTTATTTTCATAAGAATTAATCTGTTTTATAAATAAACAAGCAAAATTGATTGCTAATAATTGTGAAGATTTAATAATTGCAACAAATAACACACACATAATATAATGTATTGTAGACTTTTAAATATTATTTTGTAAAAAAAATAATTCATTGTATTTTTCCATAGTAAAAAAAATTAAAATTAAAAATCTTTAAAAAACGTTTTAAAATTAACGAAATAATAGTAAACTTATTACTTTTTTTCATCCATTTCTAATAAAATTATATTTTTAGAAATGTGCAAAAAACGTTATGTAGTGAAATCCAGCTGGTGGATTTTTATAAATGAATTTTTTTGGGGGGAGGGGGAATATAAATAGAGTAATAACCTTTTATTTATTTTACAGTGTGAACAGAAGAAATTGATTTTACAATACACATATCAGTTCTTTAGCTTTGCACAGTTATTAATCACCTAATGTTTTAATAAATATAATTATTTCATTTTTCCCATAGAAATGTACAATTGATACATCTTTAATTAAAGAATTTTTAAATGAATCAAAAGAGGCATTCGTAACTGAATTTGGACTAGCTCATGAAGGAAGTGATAGAGGTTTAGCTGAAAGAAGATTTATACTTGCTGTTAGATTGTATTATATTATGTTAGATGCAATGTTAAAAAAGGTTTGTGTAATTTTGTAATCTTTGAATCACATAATTTCTTTTCTTACTCTATAGAACAGATATGAGCCATTTGTTTTGAAAGTGGCCCAAGTCCATTTAACTTCAAATCAAGATATTTTAGGGTTTAGGATTCAATAAATTTAAAAATATACATATAGGATACTTATAAGTCATATTGCTTAAGTGTATCTAAAGGTGTTAAATTTATAGGTCCTATTAAAATAGTGGCAATTATTTAGTAAATAATATGCGTTTTCTTATCAAGAATGGAGTTAGGCCACTTTCAAAATTAACAATCAGATTCAATATAAAATTTGAAGGTTTTCAAGTTCATTCAACATAATTTAAGATGCTTCAAATTGAAAAAAACAATACTGAATTTATTTTACATATCTTTAAAACACTTCTGAAATATAATTTATTTGATTCAAAGCATTTTTTAACTACATAACATACAAAATTACAAACATAAATTTATTACAAAATCATTTACTCCTCATTTGCATTTTGTGTGTGTAAAAGGCATTTAAAATAATCATGATGTTCTGGTGGTATATATATATCATAATAGGACAATTATGTCCTTGAATTTTGCTGTTGTCATTTGTCTGATATTTTTATACAGTGGTTTCAATACAATATTTTTTAATTTTCTTGGTCTATCCCGATATAATAAATTCAGGATTTTAAAATTTTCATTTTCATTCATTGATGTCTTGTAGAAAATTTTATGCAGCTCATTTCTGACAAAACATATCCAACATATTTTTAAACAGTTTATTGGTTCTCCATCACAATTCTTTATCCTTCTAAAAATTGCATTTTCTAATAATTTTGTTGTTACAAAATCTTTTTGTCTCATTTCATTTACAATAAATTTATTACCTTTCCGACACTTTATAATAATCTTGTAAAAATCATGGGGAACTAACTGTAAATTATTTTTTTAATGACATTTCTATCATGCTAAAATCTCTATCATTTGGTGAAAAGAAATATCCTGTTATTAAATATGTGTAATCTATGATTTTCAATTTATTTTCCAAAGTTTAGACAATTTTTAACCACATTAAAGCTATTTTAATGTTTTGATTTTACCTGGCACACATATCAATGTAAACTATGTGTCTTTCACTTAAATTTTTAACATGTTTCGTGAAACAATTTCTTGAACACCTCTGGATGCAATAGTTTCATCCCAAACGTTTATGTAAAAATTAAACGTTGTAAATGAAATGTAAAAATTATCGTTTGGAAAATTGTGAATATCCAAATTTAGAACATACATATTACATTTGTAGTATGCTACTGAGGTAGTCAACTTGGGATATGGTAACGCTTTTTGCAAGTCAAACAAGAAAGCAAAATAATAATCTGAATTACAGGATACTTAATCATGTTTCATTGAATTCCAAGCTGATTTTGCTAGTCTTAAATAGACATTGTGTTCTTCTGTAAGTTTAATCTTTTCTACATCATTATTCAATGCTTTAATTTTCATGTTTAATAAGTCGCATTTTTTAAATGTATGTTTGCGCAGTTAGTGGAAATGTAAATCAAAATCTTAAATATTTTTCTGTAAGTTCACTTATTAATGGATTTTATTTTATTTTTCTCGCAATGAAGCTCATATAAATTAAACATTTTCCAAAGAGTTAGATCAAGCTGTAGATATCTTCAATTAGGATTATGAGACCTAGTATGATGAGGTTTAAATTTAGGAAAACTTTTAATATGATTTTGAACATGCTTTCTCCTTTCCTCAGATAATTTTCATGATCCCACGTAAATCATTGCCTACATTTGCAGAGTTTAATACTCATTTTAAGCGTCCTTCACTTATTTTAAAAGTATCCAAAACGAATTTTTTACTGATAGGAACTTTTCCATTTTTAGAATTTAACAAATATCTAAAACTCAAATTTCTTGCCGAACCTTTTCGGTTTCTTGGGCATCTCCGTTCAACGATTTTGCTCTCGACAGCTTTGTAAAGCAATACATTTTGATTGTTAAAATCTCCCAAACCCCGAAATTTCTCAAAAATATTCTTTCTTCCTTTTTCATCATAATTTTTTGTACAAGCATCTTAACAACAGCAATCTTTGCTTTCGAAAACGTTTTCAGGTTTGAGTATAATATTTTTTTCCTGAATTCCGTTTAATCTTTTGCACTTTTTGAATGTCTGATTCATCAATATTTTCTCCAATGTTCATAATATCTTCATCCCCTGAAGACAAATATTGTTCTATAATTTTGTTTCTTTTTCGTTTTTTTTAAAATTATTAGTTACTATTTCTTATTTACTATCTGAACTAAATAGTCTTGTTCTGTTCTTCCCCAAGGATAAAATAACTTCTAAAATTTAATATTAAATCTTAAGTTTTCTATCAATTAAACATAATGCTTATTTAAATAACGCATTTGCTCGAAAACTGAGGTTTACATACAAATACTAATTAATTAAAATTACCTTCATCACTGTTTTTCTTACATTATCAATTGTAAATATCTTGATTTAAGTATAAATGGAGTTAGGCCACTTTCAAACTACATGGTTCAATTAACTCTGAAAACTTATGTGTCAAGAATTATCGTATTTGCTCAGAATATAAGCAACTTGAAATGCTTTAATAAATAATATGAGGTTGTTCATGTAACCATGGCAACCGGAAAAAATTTAAAAATTGAGTTATGCCACTTTTAAAATAAACGGCTTATCTATGCCCACAATCCTCATTTCTAGTCTATCAGCTCAGAAAAATTAGTATCTAAATTGTGTATTAATTATATCCTTGCAGTTTCTGTTTCATTTAGATTTCATCGTTTGAATTCCTTGTACAAAACATACTTGTACATTCTTTTTTTTTTTTTTTTTTTTGTAAGAATGATATAAAATTTGATAAAATTTCATTTAAATATTTTTATATACCATATTTCTCAAATTCAAATGGCTTTTCTTGCAAAATTTTCATTGATTTATTATTTTTTTTCCTATTCTGTTGTATTTTTTCATTGTAATGATTTATAATTGAGATTAATGAATGTATTGAATTGCTATTTTAAATCAAATTGTATAAAGCCAAATATTTATTTTGTTCAAGACCTGAGAAAATTTTATGCTTGTACCGACAAATATTTATTATTTTACCTTCTTTTCAATGATTTATCTAATTAACTGTCAATTTTGTTGATTACATAATTGTTTATATATATGTGTGTGTGTGTGTGTATATAATTTGTTAATGGTCAATATGCATCATTTTATTTATTTTAAGGAATCTGAACGGTTACCTCCTCAAGAGTTCAGGTCTTTTCTTCAAAATACTGTTTTTCATAAGTCTCTATTAGCTTGTTGCTTGGAAGTCATTCTTATGTCTTGTGGTACAATAGGTAACCAAGATATTATTTCAATATTTTATCTCTTAAAATAGAAATTTGAATAAAATAATATAGAGAAAATACTTTTGAATAGAAATACTTTATTAAGTATTAGTTCAATAATTAATATAAAAAAAGGTATTTTATTTGAAGGATTTCAAAATATTGACTTGTTTCAAGATTACTAATTTAAACAATTGCTTTATTGTCTTGTACAAAGAAGAAAGTTAGAACATTGTATACTTAATTTAAAAAAATAGTTGTCTAGTAATACTGTTTTTTTTTTTTTTTTTTTTTTTTTTTAAATATGAAATAAGAAAAGAAAAAAAGAAAATTTTGTTTATATACGTAGTGTTTTTCTCATTATTTAAATTTTATCAAGCATTTCTATTACTTATACGATATTAAAAAATTTTCAAGAACTTGACATTCACTATGCTTTAATAAATGTCTCTATTATTATAGCAATACAAAACTTTTTCATTCATTTGTAAAATAATAAGCTTCTAAGAAAATAGTTTAGTAAAATGTTTTTTGTTCTGCTAATATTAAAAACTAGAAATTATATTTGTTATTCTTTTGAACATCTATTCTTATTAAATATTTAAGAAAAAAAGATAGATTGCGATTTCAAAATGCCATTTGAAGAATACTTCGAATGCACTGCTATATTTTCATAGATGGCAAAAGGAACGTTCACAATTTTACTGCACTCAATGTATTCTTTGTCGACGAAAGTGCTTTGCATTTCTGCAACTTAAAATTATATGCATGTTAGATTATTCTTTCTAATGTTGATACTGTTGTCTTTGATCCAAAATATTGAAACATCAAAAAATACAATGGTTATATTAAAGTGTTTTGGTTATATGGGTATATATATATCAATGGTTATATTAAAAAAAAATTTAAAACTTAGGGAAAGTTTTAAACTTCTACAATATTTCTAAGCTCTTTAAGCGCTGGTATATCATCCTTATATGGAACAGGAAATGTTACAATGGATATTTTGAAATGTTGTAGATTTAATCTTTATATACTGTTCAGTACAATCACATTTTCCATTTGAAACATTCAAATTTAGATTGCTTTTTATCTTTTATCTTTGAATTTTGAATAGAATTAAATTTATTTGAGTAAATGTATTTGAGTAGTTTAATTCACATTTAGTTATGGCTTATATTTTTCTTAATTTTCTGGTTTTTTTTTTTTTTTTAATTAGTGTTGTATCAGATGTTTTTCCTTCATTTTTAATAATCTGATACCCAAAATAATCTTACTTCAACTTACATAAACGATGGGTATACTTACAAATAATTAACTTGTTTATAATGTTAAAAACTGTTGATGTGTGTTTGTAACCGGTTAGAATATTATTTTGATCTGATAACTAAATTATTGGTACTGTAGTCTTCATTTTGAGGATTTATGTATTTCATTCTTTTTAAGGGTGTGGTTGCTTTTAGCAGCTCAAAACCAATTTTAAGTTATTTTTAATTAAGTAAATCTTTTTTCAAAATATTTAATCTGAAATATAAGCACATTGCTTTTTCTGTTTGTTGTAATCATTTATAATATTTTTATAGGTTCTATTAATTTCACACCTATTCCTTATGGAGATAATTATCAAGCTCAAGGTATTTCATTTCCATGGATATTGAAAGTATTTGATCTTGAACCATTCATATTTTTTAAAATTATTGAAAGTTTTATAAGAAGTGCCCCGACAATCACTCTACAAATTATTAATGTAAGTGGATTTTGTGCATTTATAATTTTAAATTATGCTCCAAACACAAAACATTTTTAATTAATTATTTATTAATAATTTTACTGAAAATTTGAAATATTTTGAAATGAAAATTGTTTGTTACAGTTGCATTTAATATATTATGTTCCTTTTTATGAGAAATTCCCTAATTTATTAGAAATTGTGAATTTTCCATATATCAAAATTTTGAGTATACTTTTTTTCTTTTCAGCACTTAAAATTAATAGAAGATAAGATAATGGATTCTCTTGCTTGGAAATCTGTAAGTTAAAATTTCTGTTAATATTCTAATATTTGAACATTCTGCAATTTCTAACTTCCATTTCATTTGGTATTACAATAAACTTTAGTATTAAACTGATTTATCAATTAATGTGCTTCTTTTTTTATTACAATTCTGATAATTATTAATTTTACTCTATATTGTCTGATTTGATTTTTATCATTTGTCTTAATTGTTATATTTTATAACTAAAAAAAAAAAAATTTAAAAAAGATAACTCAGGATAATGGAGTCCTTGAAATTTTTATTTCCAAAATTAATATCTAAAACTAAATCGTAAATTTTCTAAGAAATTTAACACTGAAAAACTTTGAATCTTTGATTAATTGAATTCCTTACATATTTTTCTGGAAATGCCATTGTTGTTGAAGTTTTTTTTTTTTTTTTTTTTTTTTTAATGAAAATATAATTTTTTTGTAATCTGCTAAGAAGCTAATTAAAGTAATCAACAAGTATGTTTAAAAAATAAGGTTGTTAATCACACTTTGGGAGGACATTTGTTAATAACAACTTATCTGCATCACAACTTTTTTCCTCATCTTTGAATAGTGACTATACTTGTATTAGAAATACTGTTTATGTCTAGATTCTTGATAATAACAAGAATGCAAAATAATATCTTACCCTTGTGTGATCAACATTTTAATCAGTTCTGATTATCATTTTTTTTTTTTTTTTTTTTTATTTTTTTTTTGAAAAGCTATTCAACATTTTGCTTTTTAAATATTGAATATTTTCCAGTCGTTATATACTGCCCCATCTGATTGAAATTGTTTATAATGTCTAAATATGCTTTTCATTTACATCACTGTAAAATGTGCATCAGCATTTATTGTGCTTCAATAATGCTGCACTACTATTGAAATTCACAATTTAATTTGCATTTTTAAGAAAATCAGAATTCAATTTTAAAGGAAAATTTTCAACTACTTATAGTGTGATCTAATACAGTTTCTAGTAATAATATAAGTCCAAATTTTTACTTTCTTTAAAAATTTTTCTTGGAATTCAAAATGTCACATGTACATTTTGACCATTATATATCTTGTTACACCAGCTACTAATTAGTACAGCCTAGAATTGGTCTCTATCAGATATGTTGAAGCAACCTCATGGAGGTCCTCATAATTTAGAAGCAGGAAACCTCCCCAGTACTTGACCTGAAACCATGAGCTATTTAATGTTCCCCAGCTACTTTCAGTGAATATGTCGGATCTTCGGTTAAGTCATAATTTGAATTCACTGCTTTCCATTAATAGCTGAGCTGGCAGCCGAATGGTTTGCACTCTTGCCTTTGGTTCAACAGCTTGTAGGTTCGAATCCCACCTTGGGCATGGATGTTTGTAGTGGTTCAGAATTCACTTTAAACTGTAGGTCCAGGTCTAATTAGCCCTCGTGTGCAAAAAATGACAGTTGAGCGACAAATCAACCAACCAGGTTATCATGTCCTCACAATTACGTATATTACGTAATTACGTAACAGGGTTTGTACAATTCTTTGAAACTCCTGGAATTTGAAAAAAAATTTTTTAAGAATTATTGAAACCCCTGGAATTTTAATTTGACTCCTTGAAAATCATAAGTTACTTGAGGAATTATTTCTTACTTTCATACATTTATTTTTTGTTTGAAAATATTATAATTTTTGTTGAGTTTTTTATTTAATATTTTAAAATTTTTAATGAAAATCCAAAAACTTGTATTAGCTCTCAATATTACCATTTGATAGCGGCACGATCGATATTAGATTGTTTTATTCATAACTGTTAACTAAAATAAAGATGCAGTTCAGCCACAATTATTTCATGTTAATTTAATATACTCAGAATTGAATGTTGTAGGGTATTTAGATTTATGTGTGTGAAATGAAGTAATAATCACCAACAAGATTGTGTCATGTTGTGTTATCAGTTTGGGAGAATAAAATAAAACATTATGTAGCAGGAATGTCAGTACCTCCTGGAAATTTTTTATTTGACTCCTTGAAAACACCTGGAATTTGATTCTTGGAATCTGTGTGAAACCTGATATAAAGAAGGGCTCAGTTGCTGAGCTCAGTATTTAGCTTATAAGTATGTGTTTATAAAAATATGCAAAAAGGTAGTATTTATCAGAAGTAAAACAAACAGTAGCTATTTATTAAATTGTTAACTTACTAATCTACATTTTATTACTAAACTTTTTAATAATTTTTTATAACAAAATTTTAAATGAAGAAGTTAAAAAGCTGAACCATGCTTCCTTCATTATAGAATTTCTAAATACGGATTATTTCATTGGGTTAAATTGCACCTGAGTATTACAGTTTATAAAATAAATTAAAGGCTTTTAATAGTTTTGTTTAATGTATTCAATTATATTCGTAAGTTAATTATATTCATAAGCTATTTTTAATTCCAATTTAAAAAGTTATTATTTTGAAAATTTTACATTTCACTATAAAGTTTTTCTTATTAACCTGAAAAAAAGATTAAAATTTATAAGATATTAATAATATCCTAATATTTATATTTTAGGATTCTTCAATATTTGGAGCCATAGAAGGTAATGGCTGTTCGTCTACTTGCAAAATAAAATATGGTTCTCCTCAATCTTCTCCTGGGTAAAATATCTTTTTTTTAAAGTATAATTCAAAATAGAAAAATATTTTATAAAAACTATAAAGTTACATATTCATTATTTATTTATGTACATAAAAAGTTTCAATTAGTAATGAGCATTTTTTATATACTCAATGCTGGCCACCCAAAATGTAATAAACTTAAGGAAGCATACAAAACAGATAAAATTTATGTTCTGCTTTTGCGACGATGAAATATGTATATCATAAGCATTGCAACAGAAATGCACATCACTTGTAACAATAGTACCAACTGCAAGCACTATATAAATGGATAGAGTATTGCCTATTTAAAGTATAACAATTGTTTTTTGTGAGTTGTTTAACTATCCTTGTAGAAAACATTGAATGTTTTCCAAACAAGTTTCTAAGTCTGACACAGATAGAATAGTCTATTTTTTGTGGATTTATTTTTCAGGAAAATTCTGAAATTGAAACCAAGTAAATGTGGTTGTGATCTGTAATCACTAGTTGCTGGAGAGAATGACAAACTGATTGTGTGCTCCCTTTTCATTGCTTTAATTCATGTGATGATATGTAGTGAATGCATGTTAGTGATGGATCGCTCAGCCACAACAAGAGCCAAAGTAGAATAGATTGCAACCTTACAATGGTCCAATTTGAATCTGGAGACATCTGGATTAGAGACTAATGAATTATTGTGTTATATATTGGCACACTGTTATCAGTGAACAGCTAGTGCTGTATCTCTGAGTTGCTAGAGCTTATGGCACTCTCATTACCTTGATCACTTGCAATCAGCCATATTCCAATTAAATAATACCCAACCACATGTGATATTCAACAGTCAAAAGTTTTTCTTTACTCATTAGATTACGTTACTTCCTTGGCCTCTCAATATTTCCCTAATCGAAAACGTATGATCTATGCTTGCATAATTGATGTGAGATACCAGTTCATTTCATGTAGATTGCTGCTGCACCATATCAACTTATGCAGTGCAATAAAGCTGGAATGAAATGCTATACGTCAGGGATACTTACAAAATCTTCTTTATTTTTTGCTGAACTGAGTGGCAGCAGTTGTAGCCAACAATGGTTGTTACACTAGCAGGTGATGTTATCATTTTCCTCACTTTACAAAATGCAGTAATTTCAGTCATTTGGTTTTTTATTAACTAGTTATCAGCCAAATAAATTTTCCTGTTATTTCTAATCTTCCTTGCTGTTGCATTTTGAGTAGCCAGCAGTATATCATTTTATTTTAGTATATTTTTTTAACATAAAGTTTGAATATTTGGCATAGATAAAAGTGAAAATATACTTTGAAGATAAAACCATCACTGGTATCTGAATAATGATAATTGTATGTATTATCACATGCTGGATAGCTATAGAGCTGAAAACGTTTTAGTCTTTTTTAACATCCATTGTATATTTGCCTTCAGAGAAGACTTTTTAGACAATGTTAACTTGTAATAGGGTAAAAAAGAAAAAAAAACTTTCAAGCTTCTATCCTGATAATCTGTTTGTAAAACCAGAAACATATAATTTATTCTTCGTTTTTAAATTATGACCTGGATTCAACTTTCATTCTGAAGAAGATTATTCTTGCATTAAACCATAGTGAGTAAGACATTAAACCTTCTTGATTACTCCGTCTTCTCTAAGTTAATCATGGAATATAATTCTCCCATTGCCAACCCAATAATAAGACCATGTGATGTATATTTTGTACAGAAGAACTTGAATTTTTAGAGTAAAATATTCTAAATATATGTGCAATATGTAATTACATATTTTAAAAGGAAAGAATATCAGAATATATCCACATGAAGCTATAATTTAGTCTTTCATTTGATAAATTTTATAATTTTATGTAGAAGCTTTTAGTGGGATTTATGTATAATGACTCTATCTTTATCAATTATATATTATTTTTTTAATTATTGTGTAGTTATTACTCATTTTGAAATGTGATTTCTTAAAACATTTTATTTGTTGTATTTCTCTCCTTTAAAATTCTTTTGTTTGACTAGCCATTTTTCGTGTAATGTTATGAATTACAGAAAATATTATTTGTGTGATAATATAGCCTTTTTATGTGCTTTCATTAACAATAATATACTAATGGCAAATATTTTATTAAACAAAATAAAATTCTTTCAACGAATAATCTCATCAGAAGAAATTAGCTTTAACAGCACTTAAAGAAATAAAACTCATCATATTTATAATGGAAATTTTGTCATTATGCTCAACATTAGAAAAACTTTTCCATCATTAGATTGTTTCATTTTATATTTATATGCATAGTTTTTAATTCTGTTGGGTTGCTCTAAGTTTATTCATGCATGTATTGGTATATGTTATTTTTAAAAAAATAAATAAATATTTGAAACACAGTAAAGATTATTTTCAGTTGTCAAGATCAACATCAGTGAAATATTACTAAATATTTTTGTTGTATAAATGGATTTTATTTTCAAAATTAGTGTTAATTCACTAAGTTTCTTCAAAATGGTGTACTAAAATTATAGCCAAAAGAAAATTTTTACATTGTTATAACAATATCATAAAAGTTATGGAAAAATTTGTTGATGATTTTAACGCTTTAAATAGATTAATACTTATAATTGTAAAATATTTTAAGTTTTAGTTTCCATTCAAAATGAGAGAGATAAACTGAATCAGAGTGGAATGGTAATGTTATTTATTTAAAGTCCTTATAATTCTAGATTTAAATATTAAATTTCAGAAGCTAAAGTAAATGATGAAGTTTTGCTATAACAGAAAGGAAATATGCACAACAATTTTTGTTGGATAAAAAAAGAAATGAAATACAAAAATTAATTTTTTTTTCCGTGTAGCAAAACAATAGGTTCACTTAGGCACAGAAGAATATTTTTTTAATACACTGGTGTGCAAAACTTAAGTAACAAGTGGTTTTTTGGCCACAGCTCCCCAACAAAGTATAAGATAGCCATGAAATTGCAGTATAATATGCATGTAATTCAATAGAAAGATTATTTGCATGCAAATTTTCGAAATAAAACGTCATAGGTAATGTAAGTGTACGTAAACCTTGTGGGTCGGCGTGCGCAGGTCAAAACTGTGATAAAAGGATGAAGAGCACCGCAGTTAAAGACATTCGCTGTAAGTGCAAGTGATTTGTTTTGTGGAACATGTCTTCAAGAAATCATTTAGACGACTTTACTCGAGGAAGAATAATTAGGAAGCTTGAGGAGGGGCGTAGTGTGACCAGTGTCGCCGAAGAGTTCGGGATCAACAAAAGTGTTGTTTCTCGTGCTTGGAATGCCTTTAAAACTACTGGTATAGCTGTTCGGAAGGTTGGTGGTGGCCGTCCAAGAAAAACAACACCAAAAGATGACCGTTACAATGTTCTCCAGGCGAAAAGAATCCGTTTTCAGTCAGCAAGCGCCATATCTCAGCAACTGTGCACAGCCATAGGACGACAAGTATCAAGATTTACAGTGTCCAGACACCTCCACAAAGGTGGCTTATTTGCTAGACGTCCTGAACGCTGCATACTTTTAAAAGTTTGCCATTGGCGGCACCGTTTAGAGTGGTGCAGGGAACACGAAACCGGGACATCTCATATATGGAGTCCCGTCCTCTTCACAGATGAGAGTCGTTTTAGTGCTATAAGCGATTCTCGACGTCAGTTGATCTGGAGAGAGGTTGGAGCTCGATTTCATCCTAATAACATCGTGGAAAGAGATCGTTACGGTGGTCCTGAAGTTCTCGTCTGGGGTGGCATTATGTTGAAAAGGGCGGACTGAGCTTCAGATCTGTGATTGAGGTTCTGTAACTAGAGACCGCTACTGCAATGAGGTAATCTTACCCCATGTGTGTCTGTTCCGAGGAGCCATTGGACCAGACTTCATATTTATAGATGACAATGCCCATTCACACCGTACTGCTAATGTTCAAAAGCTACTGGAAAGTGAAGATATCACATGAATGGACTGGCCAGCTTACTCTCCAGATCTAAATCCCAAAGAGCATGAGTGGGATGCATTAGGGAGATGTCTTGCGACACAACAATATCCTCCTGGTAACACCCATCAGCTAAAAGAAGCATTAAAGGAGGAATGGAGACGTTTACCCCAAGAACTCCTGGATAATCTGGTGCTTAGCATGAAGAGATGATGCCAAGCAACAATTACAGTAACGGGGGGGCATATCCCATACTAGGGAACATCTGCCAGTTGTACTTATGCTTCTTCAGGCAATCATGTGTAACGCCACTATATGTCAAATAAAGCCTTTTTTGTTCCATACCCTACTTTAAGCTTTATATTCATTTCTACGCCATTATTCTTTTACCATCATTTAAGTACAGAATAATGTACATCATATTCAAATTTCATGTCAATCGGATGATTTCTTGTAGAGTTATGACAAAAAACGCACTTGTTGCTTAAGTTTTGCACACCAATGTATTTAAAAGAAAAATTACATTTAAAACGTTTCATTCTTTTATGTTGCATAAAGCACAGTAAAATAAGAAGGCAAACAAATTAAAACTAATCCTTCAAAGAGTAATCTACTCTGGAAATTCATTCTAAAATTATTCCTGCTCATATATATATATATATATATATATATATATATATATATATATATATATATATATATATAAAAAAAAAATAATATAAATAGCTGAATATTTTTTATTTTAATTTTTTGATTATCTTGCTGTTTTAAATAACTTAAAGTTTCAAAATGCAATAAAGAGAAAATAAAAATATTCTTATTTCAGTTTTCTCTTTTCTGAATTATTTTCTTTAAATATGTAAGGAGCCTCATTTTTAAATTATGATTTACACTATTTTAATATCTAATGATGAAAATTTAAATTAAATCTTTTTAATTTGTAGTGCCTGGTCTCCAAATAAAAGCAGATCTCTACAATTGCCTAGTACTCCTCATAGGTGCCATGCAGTGAACATATTTCTTAAGAAAGGTAATTCTGTTATTACTGTCATCAATGTGTTTAGTTTTACTCTATTTGAGTTTTGTTTAAAGTATATTAATTTTGTGTGCAAAGAAATAAGATAAATGACTTCTGTTTTCTGTAAGCATTTGACTATACATCAAGAGGAATTTTTATCTTCCTATTATGATAATGCACTTGGTGGTAATTTTTTTAATTTATTTATTTAAATAAAAAATAATGGTTACATTATAATATTTTAGTATTGTATGCTGATTATTAAATTTTATTATTCAAGCTATTTATAAATGAGAATAATATAAATATTTGAATTTTATTTGGAAATTATTTGATATTTTAAAGTTCTTTTTAAATATTTCACTTTAAAGATTGTGTTTAGTATTACTGATAAGTTGGTATGAAAAAAAGTTTTGGTAAACTTTTTAAAGTTATTTTTTATGGATTTCTTTTATTTTACTTTACTGAAATATAATTAAATATTGTTTAGTCTATATCAAATCTGTTATTTTCTAGATGCAGAAAAAAGAATTAAAATTATCTTTTATATTATGAAAATTATATTTTTTAACTTTTATATTTGCTGTCAGTCAATTAAAAGCAAATATTATCACCTTTTAATTTATATCCATATATATTAGGTTTCTTTCCTTTAACTTTTCTAACCACTTTGAATTGCTTTCAATAAAAATTAGAGTAGAATCGTACACTATTATTTTAACAACTGTTCTTATGAATATTCCAAAATTATATAGAAATACCAATATAACTAAATATATCACAGATCTGTAATTTTCTAATTTTAATCTGACTGATTTATTTTAATCAACTATATTAATCTGTGCTAGAATTATAAATAGCTTCATAAGAAATTTGTTTAGTTTATTTTAATGTACTATTATTTTTCATTTTCATAAATTAATATAATCTGAATAAAAAAGAATTCAATGTTTTTAAATTATTAGTGAACATTTTCCAAAAATAATGACTTGATTATAATTGATGACAAATATAATTTCCACAGTTTTTCATTTTATGAAAAATAAGGAAAGAACCTTTTAAGGAAAACATTTTTTAAAAATTTTATTATCTTAAAGCTGTATATTTAACAATTCTTATTTACAATCTTTAATCTACGCTATTGGAGCAGGTATTACTGCAGCTGCTGGCACCTGGCTTGCCTTCCAATGGATCCTCATTAAAGGATTTAGAGTGTACTCATTCCAATTACGGGGACTCAAAAGAGTCCCAAAGTTATTTTCCGTCACTTCCTCCCCATTCTGGGAGTGGATAATTTGCGCACCTGCTGCCTTCCTTGGATGTGGTAGCTGTTTCTCAAGCTCCTTCTCCGGAATCAAACCTTGATTCCCTGTTACCCGTTACGACCATGGTAGGCGCGTAACATACCATCGACAGTTGATAAGGCAGACACTGTTTCAGGTTACTTACTGGGCATGATTTTCTCCAGAAATATCTATATCACATAAGTCTTGTGGATTCACCTGACTGCATTTTATGTAGGGAACATGTTGACATGGATGGAAATGTTCTGCCTTCCAGGAAGCCCGCACTTCTTCACATTTCAAGACGCTCTCCACTCCTGGAGATACTTCCTTTTTTTATTGGACTGCAAGATTTATTATGCTCAAAAAAGCCAACATAAGACTTAATTTTTAAAAAAAAAATTACAATCTCTTGTGTTTTATCAATAATTATGATTGCTATCTGTCACAATAAAA
Organism: Latrodectus elegans; assembly: GCA_030067965.1. Taxonomy (NCBI): domain Eukaryota; kingdom Metazoa; phylum Arthropoda; class Arachnida; order Araneae; family Theridiidae; genus Latrodectus; species Latrodectus elegans. Next base: position 103,240,920 of record CM057816.1, on the reverse strand, counting down.
TGTGATAACTTTGCTCAATTCATTATTTAATTTTAGATTAGAAATTAATTTCCTTTTTTGTTCCTTAAATCATTTTTAGTCTAATTCATAAATTCATGCTTAATTTCTATTAAAATAATTTCACTTCTCTATTGTTCCCTGGTACTATTTTATATTATGCAAAGATATTTTTTTAGAAACATTTTATCAAATTACTTCGATTTTAAATTAACTAATGACAACTCTTTGGATTCTCCACTATAATTCTTAGTTCTATATTACATTAAGGTTTATTTGAAAAGTTAATTTCTACTACTTAAAAACTTGGAATAACATATTTTCCTGTATGTAATCTGCATAGGAGTATTATTTGCAAAACCCTTTTTTCGAGTAAGAGAGAAGAAGAGTGTTGCATAATATGAAGCATCATATAATCCTCGGTAGTTTTTTCAGCGAATATTTGGATACTGCTGATAGTGTGGTGCCAAATGAAATTTAAAAAATACATCATTGTGTCCGGTGGTTGTAGGTTTAATCAAAACAGCCTTTAGTGTAACAATAATTTAACTATTCAAAGCAAAGACAAACAGAAACACTCAATTAAAAAGATGATAAAAACACACCTGAAGAGTTTAAAATCAAAAGCTTAACTGTCTTTCCTTCTCCTCGCTATGTACACCTTCAGAAAGTAAGAGAGAAGTGTCACAGGCTCTCCCTCTGGCTGCAAAGTCGTCTCGATGAGTAGCCAGGTGAAAATTTGATGATTGTTCACTTTTTGGCAAGCTGTTTATTAGAGGAATTTTAGGCGGTCAACTCTTTCTTTTAATAGGATTAGTTAACACATTTGAGGTTTTGTGGGCTTCTAGGTATGGACATAGATCAGATGTGTGATAAACTCTAAAAAATATTGGTTTGTCCAGGTTGGCAATTTCATAGTTTGTTGAGAAACTTTGTGCAAGTATAATATACGGTCCATCTTGACAAGGTGCAGATTTGGCTGTTATCTTTTTTACCTTGTTTCTATGAGAATGTAAGGTTACCCATATTTGATCTCCAGGTTAAAACTAATGACTTTTTCTTCCATCCTGATTCTTTCTTTGATCTTGTTTATGCTCAACTGTGTCTTTGATTTCTCTCAAAATATTTGCAAATTTTCTCAAGTATAGTTATTTCCATTACAAAGTTATCATTGTAAATAACTGTATTCTATCATGTTAGATATCATCTGAAGTTTTAAGCTTCCTTCCAAATTGTAGAAATGCAGCTGTGTATTCTGTTGAGTCACAACAACTGTATTCAATGCAAAATGCATTATCGAAAATTTTTGTACCCATATTCAGTGTGCTTGTTTCCAACCAAAATTGCCAATCTCGGGTTTGAGATATCTCTTCTTCCACTCCACAGGATTAGCTTGTGGCAATAAACTGGAGTAAATATTTGTTTTATGTCAAAAAGAGGACAAATTTGTTGAAGCACTGATTTGACAAACTGTGAACCATTGTCACTTATCAGTCTTCTTGGAATTCTTAAAAGCAGGAATACTTCTTCCATCAACACAGTAGGACACTCTCTTGTAGTAGCTTTTTCAAGGCAAAGATTTCTACCCATTTGGTTGCAATATCTTCCATGATGAAAATCCAGTTTTTCCTTTCTGTAGACTCAGGCAGAAGACCAAACAAGTCGATGACCAAAGTTTCAAAGCTTTGTGAGTAAATTGGGGTTTTCAATAAGCCTTCAGGGTTTTGATTTGATGGTTTGAACCTATTACAATCAAGGCAATTTTTAGCATAGTTTGTAATATATTTTCGCATTCCTGGAAAATAATACATTTTAGAAATTCTTTGATATGAACCATCTGCTCCTTGGCTTGGTGGAGTATCATGATGTTCTTTCAGTACTCTTTCACGCTCATGATGGGTAACCACTAATTATGTCTCCTCCAAGTCAGATTCTTGGGAATAATGATATTATACACCTTAATTCATGGTATAACCTCTTTGAATCCAATTTGCAAAAATTTTCTCCTTTGAATTACTTTCAAAGCTGTCTATTATTTTCTTTACATCACCATCCTTCATTTATTCTGCACAAAAATCATTTGCTGTTTTTGAATCCAAATCAACGATAGTTGTGCAGGTATCTCTATCATGTACACAATTTGGGCAGGAAAGCATATCAGCAATGGCGTTTTCTTTACTCAGAATGTATTCTATATTAAGGCTGTAAGATAGTTATCGCAATGCCCATCTTGCAAAGTCACCGGTGGGAGATTTAAAGCTTAAGAGCCATTTTAAAGGCTGGTGTTCCGATGCTACAGTAACTTCTGAATTTTTGGCATATCCTCTAAACTTTTCTTGGGCTCAAATCACTACAACCACTTCTCTTTCGATTGTGGAATAATTTCATTCAGCTGTGGTCAGTAAACGGCTTGCATATTCTATCAAGGTCTCTTCAGGACCTTGTCCTTTTAGTAAAACAGCTCCCAATGTGTAATTTGACACATCTGATCTTATGACAAAATGTTTTCACTCATCTATTTGTTTTAAATTGCAAAATCAAACACTTCAAGAAATACAAATGCATTTTGCTCTTTTTCACCCCACTTCCAAGTTGTTCCCTTTTTAGTAAGATTGCTTAAGGGATAAGAAATAGCTGCAAATTGAGGAATGTAGTATCTATATCAGCTGCATGTTTGTAAAAATTATTGTACCTGTTTCACATTCTTTGGTGGAGGAATATTATTAATTGCTTCCACTTTAGCTGGGTCTACCATTATACCGGAGTTGGTTATATAATATCCAAAGTATTTACCTTTGGCACAAGAAAAATTGCTTCGTAAGTTAAACTGCTGAGTCTTTCAAATACGAAACAAAGGTCTTAGATGTGACTTTCAAATGTGGGAAACAGCACTATAATATCATCTAAGTAATCAAGTGTATTAACCTTTTGTCCATTTCAAAAAATGTCCATTAGAGGTTGGAATGTTACTGGTGCGGTTTTAAATCCAAAAAGCATTTTGTTGAACATAAAGACACAAAGTTGGCATACAAAAGCAATTTTGTCTCTGTCTTACGATTGTACATTTATTTGATAATAACCAGATCACAAATCTATAGTGGTCATAAAAGAGGTTTGCTTAGCATGGTGCAGAAGTTAGTCCATTTGTGGTAATGGATTTGATTTGGTGACCATATTGAGCTAGTGGTAGTTGGTGCAAAGTCAAAATCCACCATTTGGTTTAGGTATGAGCAGTACTTGGGATGTGTAAGCTGAATCACATTCTTCTATTATCCATGAGGCAAGAAGCTTTTCAATTTCCTTTCTTAAGAAATGTTTTCTGGCTGGAGAGAGTTGATAGGGAGGTGAAGCAGTTGGAGCTGAATCCCTGTATCAATTCGGTGTTCGATATAAGCTGTTGCTTCTCCCCCTTGTTGGAAGATATTTTTGTACTTCAACAAAACATTAAATTGACCCCTCTTATTTGAGTTGAGATTTTCCCCTTCATCTGATCAAAGGAGTGTTGAGCTTTTATCTCTGTTAGTCCCAATGAAATTAGAACATTGTTTTGCAAGTTCTGTCTGAAGATTTTTCTGGATGATCTTGATAATCTGGTTGGAGTGAATCAGAATTCACTGGAACATCGAGTTTTGCAAATGAAAAAGTTTTATATGGTATATCACTGAGTATTCTTTAAGATTTAGAATGACCCCTGTTTTCTATATAAAGTTGATTCCAAGTAGAGTGTTATTTCTCTCTCTCTCTGTGTGTGTGTGTGTGTGTGCGCGCGCGCGCGCGTGTGCGTGCGTGCGTCTGGAATAGCAAAAATTGGAACTGAAAATATTTTTATCCAGACCTTAACATATTTATGTATTTTATTTTTTTTTTTTTTCACTGGCTGCTATCTGCTAGAGTTATGTCAAGGACTGATTTTTGGAAATTTATCCCTTGTTCCCTAAAAAAGTGGTAGTGAGTTTTACCAGCTATAGTATGAGTTGCAGCCATGTCCACATATGTTGTACCCCACATTCCATTGATATTTATATTTAATATTGCCATCTGGTTGGATGTTGACAGACTGTTTAACTTTATGCTGTGAAAGCGAGATAAATTCTTTTCAAATTTGGAATAATTTGGACAGTTTGATTTAATATAGCCAGGTATATGACAATTATAGCGATAAATGGGAGATAGCTTGAGCTAGTTGAATTTTCTGCCTTTAACTTCTTTTTTTAACAGAGTTGAATCTGGGATATTCTTCTCTGGTTTTTGAGATTGTTGATTATTGATGACTGATGGTTCTTCTTTATTAGCTTTGTGAAGAAGATTGTCGTATGCATTAAGTTTTTCCACCAAATCAGTTGGAGAGGTGATGTCACCCATTTCTCCATAAAGTGTTCCTTAAATTCAAGAGCGCATTTTTTTTTATCTGATTGATTATCATAAGGTCTTTCAATTTTTCAAAAGTGTCTACATTTTCTTCCTTTATCCAGTTTTCAAAATAACTACGAATTTCAAAATAAAAATAATTCCATGTACTATCAGGATCTCTTTTATGTGTTACTAATAAGTGGCAAAAACTTTCAGCGCTTAATTTGAATTTCTTTAGCAAAATCTCTTTTATATTGTAATTTTCAGCTTTTTCTTCTGGCTCACGAGTGGTTATTTTTGCTACGTCACTTGGAAGGACTTCCACTAGGTATGTGATCCATTGATTTTCTGGAATGCTTAGAAACTTTAACTGTCTCTCAAAAAGATTGGGAAATTGAAAGATGTCATATTCTTTTGCATTAAAGTTAAGGATTAAATTTTTCAGTTAAAGTTTTGGTGTATCATTTGATTGAAGTTGTAACACTGACGATAGTGAGGACAACTTTTGGACTTCAATGTGTAGCTTAAGAAATTCAAGTTCATGGGCTCTTTCTTTTTCTATTCTGGCTTCTTCTATTTGTTTTTCTTTTGTAATACATACACATTCAGATTCTTTTCCCCTTATTAGTTTCTCCTGCTGCATTTGATAGTTACTAGTCTCTCCTGCATTTCTTTTGATATTCTTTTTTCAATAATACTGAATAAGTTTTTCATTAGTTCCTCATCATACTTGTCAGATTTGATAGTTAAATCCTTTAGCTAGATTATTTTAATGTTGTTCCCAACATCCAAACCCGATTCCTCTGCCAACAATATCAGATTGTTTTTTTGACCTTTTGTGAGGTATGCCATCTTAAGTCTATTGTAGAATTGTTACCAATCTCAAAAGTCTTAAATGTCTATTATAGTTCGATGATAAATGGAAACATAATGGTTCATCTAAAGTTCTTATAATTTCTAACAAAATCTACACTCATTATGCAATTTAATTGATTAAAATACTTAGTTTATTTTCACTTCAGAATTAAATTATATTTCAAAATAATTTTAACATTAATTGTTGACAGATTTTTAAAATTGTAAAAGTCACTAGTAATGTTTAATGTAAAACTCACCTAACCAACTTTAGTGATAACAATTGTGGTTAGAATAATTAATAAATGATAACGAAATTCACAAGTTGAAATATCTTACATATCAATTATGAAAATTTACCGAGAATTCAAATTTCAATTGCTAAAGTAATAACTATATTGTAAAAATCACATTTGACTATCTACAAAACATTGGAAAAAATATTACTTATGATAACATAACTTTATATATATATATATATATACGAGGTTTGTCCGGAAAATACGTATAAAAGTTGAATAATAACTTTTTACAATTATTCAGGTATTACAATATTGTTTCCTTCTAAGTACTCGCCCTGAGACAAGATACACTTTTGCTAACGCCGTTTTCACTGTTGATAACATTGCTGAAAGTCTTCAGTTGTGGTGCTGTTCAGTCGTCATGTTATTTCTGCCTTGATGTTTTCCACATCTCCCAAGTGCAGCCCCCGAAGCACCGTTTTACATTTTGTTAACAAGAAGTCACAAAAGGCTAAATCAGGTGAATAAGGCGGATGGACTGTCACGGCGATTGATCTTCAGGGCAAAAACTCACGCACAGTGACATGTGAGTGGACTCACTCACAGTGACATTGTCGTGATTAAGGATCCACCTGCCCCCTTTGGCCAAATCTGGTTGAACTCGGGCCACACGAGCTCTGAGAGGTGTCAAGACTTCAATGTAAAAATTTCTGTTCACTCTCTGGCCAGGAGAGACAAATTCCTTGTGAACACCCCTAGAATCAAAAAAGACAATCAACATTGTCTTCGCATTGGACCTTGATTTTCGCGACTTTTTTGTTCTCGGTTCTCCTGCTAGCTTCCTTTCCTTGCTTTGAGATTTGAGCTCCACATCGAATTCGTAAAACCAAGACTTGTCTCCAGTGATGACTCAGTTGAGAAAGTCCCTTCTTTCCTCTGCTTCCAACCAATCCTTGCAGCACTCAACCCTCTTTCCTTTCTGTTCTGGCATCAAGAGCTTCAGTACGATTTTCGCACACAATATCTTCATTTCAAGTTTTTGTGTCAGAATTTCATGAACGATTGTTTTGGGGATTGACAGCTCATCAGCAATCATTCTGACTGTCAGTCTACGGTCTTTAAGAACACAAGCCTGAATTCGTTCAGCATTTTCAGCAGAACTCGATGTTGATGGGCGTCCTGGAAGAGGGTCATCTTTCACGTCTTTTTTGGCCATGCTGGAACTTTTTTAACCACTTCTTCACGGTTGGTTCCATCAGAGAATTGTCTCTGTAAACTTGTTTCAAACACTCAAAAATCTCACGGCTATTCTTTCCCAGCTTTGCATGAAACTTGATGCTTCCTCAATCAGAGTGAGCTCCATGCAGACAGCAGAACTTTCAACAAGCAGCCGCACACTCCTACTTACACGTATCGAACGGAACGTTGATTGGATTAGTTACAACAGTAGTGCCACCTGCGGGTCACTGTAAACTGTAAAATAAAGTTATTATTCATCTTTAATACATATTTTCCAGATTAACCTCATGTATTTATATACTTATATTTATGTATATATTCAATAAACTAAGTGAGCACTTTCGATTTTATTTTAAGTTGCAAAAAACAATTTACCATAGTCTAAAACTTTTGTACCAGTTATTCTTATACAGTATATACCAACCAATAAACTATAATTTAAATTCAATTTATATAAATATTCAAACAACAAATAACACCTATTTTGAGTATTGCGTGTTTTCTATAATCGAAAGTAACTTCAGTTATTCTAAAATGAATCACAAAAATAACATATACATTTATATTTTGATCAAAATCAATAAGATGAAAATGTTCTAAATGAAATACCTAAATATATTCGATATTAACAAGTTCTAGCAATATTTAATTTATAAACTAAAAATTCTCGTACATTGAAAAATGCATTATTTTTCATGAGACAATCAATCATACACATATTATATAATTATTTGTTCTTTCATTATACCTTTTTAATATTATTTCAGAAATAAAATAATATGCATTTATATATTTTAAATCATGATGACAAAAAAAAATCTATCCTTTCAAATATAGAGAAAAAATTCAAGTTTTAATTCAATCCAAAGAAGGAAAAAAAAACATATAACTTAAGCTAATACTATTTTTAACATTTATTTTTTATTTATTTATTTTGACTGAACTGAAACGCAAATGTAAACAGTACCAATGATTTGGGAAATAACACTTTGATATCAAAAAGATTAGTTGTTCTAATTCAGAACACTCCATGAATTAACGATTTCTGGTTTGCCAGGAAGGCTTCTAAAATACAATTTCAAAACAATAATATTAAAATTATTTATTTCAAATGCTATTCGAGATAAAGATTTTTTTTTAAATTGTGATCAATTTTAAAAGTTATTATTCTTGATAAAAATGATCACAAGTTAAATCATTTTAATGATGACACATTCCAAATTTAGGAAAAAATATTAACATCACAATACCTTTAAATGACTTCTTTTCAAGGTGAAAAGGAATTATACCTCAAATCTGTTTTTCAGGATAAAAAATACTGTTCAAGTAAAACAGAAAATCCAGGTCTTACAAATCAAGTCATATACTTGGAGTAAGTTTTGATTTGATTCGCTTGAAATAAAACATGAGTCAAGCCTTTGTTTTTGATAATTTGAAATAAGTCTCTGATTGTAATTAAAGGCTAAAATTTTGAAAAGTGGTTGACGCTCCATTATGCTTGGTGGTTGTGGCTTTAATCAAAACAGTTTTAGTGTAATAATAATTTAATTATTGATAGCTAAGTTACATACCTTAATAATCAGAAATACTAAATTAAAAAGATGATAAAAACACTCCTGAAGAGTTCGAAATCAAAAGCTTGACTAACTGTCTTTCCTTCTACTAGCTAGGAGTGCTTTATGAAAAGAAGAGAGAGAAGTGTCACACAGTATATTTAAAAATATTATAAATTATACAAAAAAGTGTTTATGAAAAATGGATTATTTTCAAACAGCACATTAGATACTTTTTTTTTTTTTTTTTTTTTTGCATACCACCCATGCTTTGTTTTTCACCTTACATTAACAGGTTTCTAGCCATTTAAATTTTCGCAGTTTAAAATTTGCTCTATTTTAAGTTGCACTTGATGATATACGAATTTGAGTGTTTCCACAGAAATATGTCGGACTAAGACTGATGGTGAAATGATGTTAACCAATTGCAACTGTAATATCCTTCTGAATAACTGAATTCATTCGTGAATGTAATTTGACAATGCTAATTATAATTAAAATAAGTCAGTTGAGTAGTGACGCTATCTGTTATTTATTTTGTGAAAGAAAATGGGCATTTCTTTCAAAACTTTGTTGTAAAATGTACTGCAAGCTGTATATAAGGATGTTTTTTATCAGATTATTAAGAATAATTTATTATTATTGAAGGCGGGGTATGATATGCATAGTGAAAGTCGAAACTTTTTTTTAACACAGCTGCTGATTATATACAGGAAAATACGGTAATCTTCATATGAATGTGAAACTGCCCATTATGAATTGTATTTACATGAGGTATCCTTGAAGTTGAGTAAGTGCTTACTCTAAAAATATCTCATTAAAAGCTCATTTTTCATTCAAAGCTTGTCCAGTTATTTTTTATTTTTTCATAAATATTTAAAAAATTTGAATTTGCAGTATTTACAAGAATTATTTGATAATTCAATCTGCTTTTTTTTATGATCTTATGTATTTACTAAGGCATTTTTGGGAATTTTCTAGTCTGTTAATTACACATTATATATATATATATATATATATATATATATATATATATATATATATATATATATAATGAGAGTCAATAATAATGTACAGCATTATAAAAATTATTCGTTATGAATCGTTATTTTTCTCTTAGTTAATCAGGTAGAAAAATCAAAATGCAAAACATTCATTATACAGTATTTTAAAGATTTTTACGATTGAAATGCAGTTTTATATATTATTTTGTAATAGTAATTTTTAATGCATTTTAATTTTATCTTGAAAGGTTATGGTTTTATTTATGGATGATAACTAATATTTACATTAAAAACTTACAAAATGTCTAGAACTGTTGCATTTTATAATGTATATTCCACTTTTAATGTTACCTACACAGCAAACATTTTTAAGATTTCCAAATAAAAATGTTATTAAAATTTATTTACAATGATTTGAGAATGAATTTTAATAATAGTCTTATTTCAATAATTTTGAATTTAAGGGTACGCAAGGAAGTTCCTTCAAGATTCTAAAATATTGAAAAATTAAAATAAGAAATTAATTTCATCAGCTGATTATAAATAAAGAAACAATGAACCATTTTTAAAATTTATCCTTAGAGGGTGAACAGTGTGCAGTTTAAAATTCTTTTAATTTTTCACAGTATTTAAATTGGTTGCTCTCATGAAAATTATGTTTTAGAAAAATTTTTGTGAATGACAAGTGCTAATTGAGATTAATTAATATATAGTAAATAAACATTGTTATTCAATTTTTAAAGAGTTTTAAAAGTTATTTAGAAAAAAGTTTCCCTAAAAATTTGATATGTATGAGTTTTTAAAGTAATTTTTATTAAGATATATTCTATTTACCCTGACAATAATTACTGTTGTGTACAGTCTTCTTTGTTTACTATTCAATTATTCCATAAAATCAATACGTAATGCAAGCTAAAATATTTTAATGTTACTACATACTGGGATAATTAAATGGCTGCATCCAAATGCTTACAGATGAAGCAAAAATGTTTGATATTGACCTAATGTTGTAAAGAAAAGCTGTTTATAGGATTTTTATGATGTTACTATTTGTTATTCCTGCCATGAAATGAAAAGAAAACCAGTTCATGTTAAGATTATAATACAAAAAAGTTATGATCAATGAAAATTATTTTTAAATATTGATATTTATGTTCATTAAGATATTCGGTGAGTATGGTAATGATAGGGAATATGTTATATTATATGCAGATTGACTGCCAGTTTATTCTCTTGGTTTAGCAAAATTGTTCATATATATCTTAGACCAGGATTAGAAACTTTGCTTATTTTCAAATTGTTAAGTCTTACTGCAAGATGTTGAAATTTTATGTTTTTAATTCTATTGATTGTCTAGCTCAAACTATCTGTGATATTATTTGATATAAACTTAGTAATATTTGTATTTTTCTTGGCAGTGCAATTTCAATAGTACACAAATTAAAATAATTAAAAAAAATTTTAAGGAATGATCAGTTGGACACATCTTCAAATAAAAGATTATGCTATTCGAATGCTTAGAATTTTATACTTCAAAGTTTTTCAGTATAAAATTCTAAGCATTCAAATAGAGCTACGAAAATGTGTTAAATTAGATTAAAATTTTAGTTGATATTTTTTAATATTGTAAATAATACTTTTTTTTCACAGTGTGCCATTTGGCTTATCAGAGGTTAGAAAAAATGTGTCATCTTTTAGAAATTGATCAAGAAACTGTAAGTAATTATTAATTATAATTTAATGTTCACCCACTTCCTACTCTATGAAATTCGTTCCTGTAAATAGATGTAAAATGTTCTCGGTAAATAAATCTGAAAAAGCTTGGTCAGTTATCTTAAACTTTAAATAATTATCTTTCCATAAAACAGCTTGATTTTCTAAATATTTTATCTGGATATTTTCTTAGTATACTTAGTATGTATTGATATTTGTACTGTGTTAATTTCAGTTTTTCTATTTTACTTTCTTTCTTGAAAATCAGTTATTAAATATTTATTTTAATTTTCTTAAAGTTCTCTGTAAAAGTTTAGTTTTTTTATTAAATATAATTTGTAATGTGAGAGTGATTTACTTAAACATTTTCAATTTTTTTTAGATGTCTGATATTTGGTCGTGTATAGAATATATTCTTTATAAAAAACCAAATTTGTTACGAGAAAGGAACTTAGACCAGGCAAGTTATAGTTTATTTTGTTTCTGCTCTAAATAAGATCCTGTTTTGCTCTGTTCAATATTTGATTTAAATGCCATCAATTCAAACTTATCAGAAAAATTTTCATAATATGTATATTAAATTAGAAAATTAGATGCCAGACAAATGAGTAACAAAAATATTTTTGCCTCATGTGAAATTTAATTTTATATATTATTTTACATGCCTTTATAATGTTCATAAATACATCACACTATAGTTGTAAGTTTGGTTTAATTTAAATCTATTTTAAGTGAATTTGCTGTGTTTTTATCAAAGATTTAATCTTTAGGTAAATTTAACATTCAAATTATTCGATTCTGATTAAATGTTTTATCTCTTATAACATTATAAAACAATAATTTCTTTCTGTTAGTGTTATTATTATAAAATTAAATATATTGAATTGCAGAATCTTTTCTATATACAGTGATGAAAGAAACAATAAATTATTACTCAAACTTTTAATAGAGAAAAAGATTTCGAGAAATTTTGAAATAATATGTTTATTTATAGAGTGTGCATCAATAATTTTATTTTGATGATTTAAAAAATAACAAGTTAATGCAATAATTTTTAAACAAAAATTGGAATTCACACATTGATATTTTTCTTATAGCTATTACAACACATAATACCTCTTGATTTTAGTTTTAAAATATTGTATTTATGAAAATATGATAAAGTTTTATTTAGACCACCAGTTTAATTTATTAAACTTCTATAAGGCAGTATTAAAATTGATTAAAAAGCACAACTACATGAAAATAAATTTTGAAATGCATTATATTTTATAAGAATCAGGGGTGTTTGTCCTCTGGGGAAATCCCAGAATTCTGGGGATTTTGAACTTTGATACCCGGAAACTGTGGGGATCGTTGTTCAAAAGGAAGTAAGAATAGTAATGAATTATTTATTTGGATTATAATTAATTCATGTAATTTAAAATATTTACATAAAATGTAGTAGTTTATATGTTTAAAAATTTATGGTTATTAATTTTGAAAAAAAAGTAATTCATTGAACTTTTATAATTATGTCATTCAATACTTCATAATTGTAATTTTTCATTCCCCTCCCCTTCTCGAAACTCCAAAATGTCGGTAGTAATACCGTAAAAGTTTCAGGGGATTTTTTGGGATCCCACAAACACCCATGAAGAATTATCAAGTTTGAAATTTATATTAAAGAAATGTCATTTCTTTTATTTTATACTTACCAAGGTATGTGATGATTGTCAAAATAAAAGCTTCAACCTCTAGTTGACCCACAAAACTAATATATAGAGACTAACAAGTGCTGTATAAAGGAAATTGAAAAAACTGCACCGAATTGATGACCTACAAATCCAGGGGTTCCTACAAGCATCTGGGATTAATTGTTTCAATTAATACCATCCTCAATGGAGCTCATTTGCTTGATTTCCATAGTTGTGCTAGTCTGATTTTCATGATACAGATATGTTGAAATTGGGCCATAGATAAATGAAAATATACTAATGAATGCAGGTTCAAATTCTTGCTACCAGATGTTAAATTCTGGGTTCTGTGTATGGCTGAAGAATGCCTCTTGCCTGAATGAATTGTGCCTACCGTAAAGTTTGACTGTGGTGGAATTATGTCTAGGGATGTTTCTTGTGGTATTGGCAGCAACCCTTGATCCCAATTTATGGAGCACCGACTTCTACTCTACTATTCTAGACAACAGTATGCTTCCTACACTGGGGCAATTTTATGTGTTAGTGGATCATTTTTACTTCTATGATGGCAACACCATTTGTCATGTTTTAACATTTACAGTATCTTGACAATGGGGTCAACCAATTAGATAGTCCAGAATCCAGACTTGTATCTTAAGGACCATCTCTGAGATGAATTACATTGCCAAATTATGAGGTGCAGGTACCAATAATTGAGCTTATATCTTTTCCAAGCTGAGGGAAGAAAATACCTCTGCCCTTCATCCATACTCTTGTGTACAGCATGTCTTAAGGTTAAAGCTATAATTGTCTCATGTGAAAGCTCTACCCATTATTAAATATGAATAAGTGATGGTTATCTTTTTATCACTGGTGTCCAAATACTTATGGGTTGATAGTGTATATATACTGTATTGTAAAATTCTCAGTACTTAAATTTATTATTGGTGTATCCATTTCTAAAAGTTTATTATTGATGTATTGTTTCTATTTATATTTCTGTAATTTTTTGTTTATTTTTTATGTACAATAAATATTTTAATAAATCCTTTACTTTAGGGTTTTATTACATAAATCTAGTAAGCGATAAGAGTTACTTTCAAATAGGTTTCCAATTATTATGATGATTCAATTTTAAAAATTAATATTTAATTATGATTTCAAATGAAATTAAGGAATGTACATCATTATTTTTCCAGATCATCATGTGTTGTATTTTTGCTATAAGTAAAGTTCAAGATAAATCTGTTCTTTTTAAAACTATTATTGCTTGTTATGGACTATTACCACATGCATCTGTATCAGTAAGTTTTATTTTTAATATTACATGAGATATTTTATCTTTATCAGACTATTTTAATGTTTTTAAACTCATAAAGTTACTAGAAAATTTTAAGGTATTCATATTTTTAGCAGTATATTCTTTGAAATTTATTTTCCCCAATTTTAATGTAAATATTATCTAAATCATTGATAATGCTATATCTCATAGCTTAAATATTTTTAAGACCACACTGTTGCTGAATTGTTGTTTCATGCCATATTATTATAAATTTAATTGGATTATCCTGTTTTTTTAGCATAAATATTATTTAATAACTAAATTGAACTTTATTAAATGCTTCCTTGTTGGATTCTTCAATGTTAGTTTTGAATTTTCTGTTTATACTAATTAAAAATTTTATGTTTGACCCCAAGATAAGGAAATGTGAACTTATTTAATTTATACTATCTTATGATGTATAGTTTTAATGGTAAGTTTAATTAGATAACTTGAACATTTTTTAGAAAATGGTAAAAACCTCTACAATAGAATGAATTACTTTCCTAAATTATATTTGAATTGAATGCATTTGTTTGTATATTATGAAATTCATTGTTTGTATATAAATCTATTATATATTTAAAGAATATGAAAAATTTAATAAAAAATACATTTCTGTATGTCGAATTTGAGACTATAATTACTCTAGGAGAAAAATATTTTTTTTAATTTACTTATTAATATTTTTTTGTCCAATAATATCTATATCTGTCAATCATGGTGTTAAAAATTAGATTTATGGGTACGCAGATTTTTTTATTTGAACAGATAACAAATTTCTTACACTTGTCTTATGGAAAATGCAATCTTGGAAGCATATTTTGAAGAAATAAACAGCAATTAAATTTATGAAATCCTACAGTTTAATTTTAAAATGTTTATCTCTGTGTATTAAAATTATATATATATATATATATATGTGTGTATATATATATATTGTTACAAATTTATGAATAATTATTGTATGTCTTAAAATATCTCAGACAGATAAGCTCTAGGACCAATATTTAGCGAGATAGCCTAGAAGCTTCCAGAACCTTGGTGAAATTAGTAGATTTCCCCGCCAAGTCAGGTATAAATACCGCAGCCCGACATAGTTAGGCAGTTTTGTGAAGACAGTCAGTGAGTGAAGACGATTAGTCGTGACTGCTAGTTTAGAGAAGCTGTTCTCTGTCAGAAGTATTTGAGACCTGTGGTTGGAAGCTGTTACTTATTGTATCCGACGAATTGTAGCTGTATAATTGTGATTGTTACAGCTGGTATATCTAGTGGAATTTTTACGAATAAAAGTCTTGTGTTCATTAAGTGGTTGCTTTCTTCAACTCTCAATCCACACAAACCCCGAAGCTCGGTACAATATATATATATATATATATATATATATATATATATATATATATATATATTCATTTTTTGTTAGCACTGAAAAGGAAGATATTTGAATTTCAGTATTTTATTTTTCAGTAAATTAGTTTTAAAGTTGATAGTTGATATGAAACTATTTTTAATTCATTAAAATGCTTTTAACTGTTTATTTAATTGCAAATAAGTTTGAAATTTTGTGTGATTTTTGAAAATTTCTGTATAGTTTTTGTTAGTTATTTTTTTATGTATTTACATTAATTTTTTATTTCTTGTTTATTCCATGTAAATATTTCCTGAACTGTTATATTAAAATTGAATCTTGCTTTAGGTCTATAAACAAGTTTTTACAAATAATAAGAAAGAATTCATTGTGTTCTTCTACAACAAAGAATTCAATGAAGAAATGGGTGATTATATTATTAGCCATTTTGGAAACAAAAAAGGAGTATGCATTCATTTTATATAAGATTTCAAAGTGTTTTAAACAATTTTCAGATCTTGCTTATTTTCTCTTTTCATAAATACATTCTCTTTCATTCTTTTTAAAATAATTTTGTTAGTTTCATGCATTAAAATTAATATATAATAATTCTTTCTGAATATGTTTCATTAAAAACTCAAATCATAAGCAAAACTATTTTATAAAAATGAAGATTTTATAGAAATATATCACATGTAAATTCATCAGCTGCATTTTAAAATAAAGAAAATGGTCTAGCAGTTCATAGTGAATTGTTGGTGTTGAAAACGAATTTCTGTAAAAAAAAAGTTGTTTCTTAATAAAGGAAATTTTTAAATTAAATGATTTTAATAATTTTGCTTCTGTATTATAGATAATTAAATTAAAATGGTGCTATAATTAACATTTAAAATAATTTCTAAAGATTCTAAGGAATTTAGTTCCAAAAAATTAACATTCATTTTTAAAATATTTTCCTTCCAGACATCTCAAACCATTTCCTCATCACCAGTTGTCTTATCACCATTATATAGGTCAGTAATCTTATTTTGAATATTTAATAAGCAATATTTTACCAATTTAAATTACATGCATTAAATGTAAAACAGCATAAAAATCAATATGTATGAAGACTATGCTAAAATAATAGTTGGATATTAGAAATTGATGTTTGCTAAAAACAATGTTTAAAAATTTTCTATTTTGTAGTTTTTCCCCCCTTAATCCAAGTTAGTAATATAAGCTTTTGTGGAATAAAAAAGGTGTATGCTTCATATTTGAATATCGAATCATTTAAAAAAAAAATTAAATATTGCATTAAAGGCTTTATTTTGATATGAAGTTTGGAAATTTTATTCAGCTGTTAATGGGTTCAACTCCAATCATGAACATGGTTACTTATAATAATTAGAAATTCCCTTTAAACTAGAAATCCCAATTTATAGTTAACTTTCATGTACAAAAAACTGCAACCCAAAACTTTCATATACTGTAATGCCTAGCAAGTTCCATCACCAAATGATGTTCCTTAAAGTAGCTTGCACAATGAGCATTTAACATAAAAATGATTTTCTTAAACATGAGGAAACATCTTTTTAATGAGATATGTTTTTCAGAATAAGTGATTAAGTGCTACATTGGTGTGCAAAACTTAAGCAACAAGTGTCAATTTTGGTTAACGTTGCCTACATAGAGGGAGGATATATTACCAAAAAATCCTTTCTCTCTACATTAAGAAAACCTTGAAATTAAACTTTGAAAATTCAAACAAGAAGACCTCATATTTAAATGCCATTTTGTCTTTGGATAAGAAAATGGATCTAAAATAGATGGTAATAAATTTGAAAAGCTTTTGAAAGTCTAGACAAGAGCTGATCACTGAAAATGCTATATGATTGCAGTCTGTGTCACAACAGGAAGTTGTAGGAGAGTCTAATTAGCCCTCATGTGCAAAGAATGATTGTTGAGCAATAAACCAACCAACCTGTTAGATATGTAAACTGTGTAACATTGTAATTAAATAAATAGTGCTCTTCCAATTTTATAGATTATAGTGTCATTTTGCAAAAACCCACATGCAGTGCTAGGATGTAGATTCTGAATAATCTTAAATACAACAAATTATTACTTTATATTTAAATCTCTATTTGTGTGTGGTTTCCATCAAACATGACATGGCACAGCTGGTAGTTCATCACAGTATGGATGAAAAAGAATAGTGAAGTTAAACTCCTGTGGAAGAGAAAATAATTATCTATGGATGAAATAATCAAAAAATGAAATTGAAATATCGAAGATAATCAAAATGGATAAAGGATTGAATACTCAGCATCGGTTACATTTTGATGGAAATGTAGCTGAAATTTTTTAAAAAATTTCAGCTAAATGGGAAAAAGGCGTTGAAATTTATATGATTGCAAGTGATAATGATAAAAAAGAAACTAGAATTACAAGTAACAATTTAAGTAAACATTTTCGGAACTGATGCTCTTAATGTTTATAAAACTTTTGAGTTGACAGATGAGGAGAAAAAGAAAATTGATGTTGCTTTGGAGAAATTTGAGAAATAATGTATTCCTAGAAGAAATGAAAGTTCATCAGTTTTTTTAATTATTCGCAAGAAACCAATGAAAATTTTGACGATTTCTTCCTTGCTTTAAAGAAATTATATGCAATGTACAGATTTATATCTTGAATTCGAAATAAACAACTAAAGGCTAGTTTCTTATGTGAAACTGATCTTATTTTAGTAAAATGTATTAAAATGTGTTAGGCCCATGAAATTGCTGAAAATCAACTTAGAATTCTTAAAGATGAAAAATCTGTAGAAACAATACAAAGTTAAATATTGTATAGGCATGTAGGATCCAAGGTAAAAGGGTGCTTGAATAATCAAAATTATTCAGTTGATTTTCGTTTCCATTAAAAAGTGTTTGTGAAACTAGTGCAGAAGGAAACTAAAACATTCGAAAAATGCATTAAATCCCATTTAAAATTTAATTGCCTTGCATTTAACAAAATATGTAATATTTGTAAAAAAGGAATTATTTTGCGCAAATGTGCAGATTAAAAACGAATGTAAATGCCTTAAATGAAAATATGCACAATTTAGATTTTGAACATTATGTTGATAAATCAAAGGTATTTAAAGATAGGGAATTTTTGTTAACAGATGTGTAAATGTAATTAGTAGATTCAAATATTTAATCATATTTTACTTTAAAAGAAATTTTCTTCAATAATGTGACTCAATTATTTATTATTAACTTGTAAACTAACATTTTTATATGTAGGAATAAAATGATTATTACTTAGAAATAACTGTCGGCTTTGTAATAGGATTTTGAATTTTATTTCCATTTCATTTTAGATTTATTTTATAAAGTAACACTAAATTAACAAATTTCTTTGTTACTAAAGCATGTAAATTATCACTTTTATAAAATTTAATTTCATATGTGATTTTTTTTTAATTTCTTTTTATGTGAATTTTTCTTCTTTTTATAATAATATTTTTTCCTTTCTGATATAGTTTACCAAGCAAAAAGAATATATTTGTTTCATCCTTGCCTCAATCACCATTCAAAAATCCTAATGAAATAATATTTAGAAAACCATATACTGTTGGTTCTCTTACTCAGGTATAAACAAATATTTCTTCTAGCAGAAAATATAATTATTTCACTATAATAAGACACACTTTTTCAAGTATTTTAATTTTTTCTGTGAAATTCTAAATGTTAGGAGGAACTCTTTTATTCTATTATCAATTTTGACTGCTATTTTAAATTTTGAAATATAAGAAGTACACAGTCCATTCACATTAATGAGACCACCGCATATTTTCAATGTTGGTTTTAAATGGCAAGGGGTAGCACAGTCGATTGAGTATATATGAAGCTTGTATGTGAGCTTAACGAAACATAGCTATTGTTAGCATAATGCAAAAGTGGAATTATTTATCTGATATCCGAATGGGCATGATCGTTAGATGAAGACTAGAAGCATGTTTGAAAGTGTTAAATTTGTTAACTGTTTATATGCCTTCATAGTAAAAGTATATTGTGTCTGGCAAAATGGAAATGTCTAAAATCAGCAGCAAGGCAAATGTGGTGCACCACAGACTATAGATGACAGAAATGAATGACAGCTGCGGAAATGCAATCAGACAAATAAATGTGCTGCTGTTGAGAAATTAACTTCCCTTGTGAACCAAAGGGCTACTAACAGTTTGTCACAAACTACTGCACAGCTAATATTATTGTGTGTGCAGCCACTGAAACAGATGCCTGTTTCAAGCCTCTATGCTAGTGCTATTCTTCAGCAATGAAGGCTTGAATTTGCTTGCAAGTAATATAATGTAATGTTAAAAACTGGACTTTCACTGAGTGGCGATAGGTAGCATTTCTAATGAATTTTTATGTTCCTTCAGACAGATGGATCTTGGCCTACACAACATGAAACTTCTGAAAGCAAACACCCTGCAGCCATTGCCAGAACAATCCAGGTGGGAACATTATGGTCTAGGAAATATTATCCTAGAATTCCCTGATTCACTTATCATTGTAGAAGGCACCCTGGATCAGTGCAAGTATGCATCTGCAGATCATCTTCACTCCTATATGCACATTGTTTTACCTTAGGGTGATGTCATCTAACTGCAGAACTATGCAACTTCCTGTACTGCTGGCAGTGATAGTGCATGGTTCAAAGAAAACCAAGGTGACTTTACTATTCTCCCCAGATGAGCAAACTCATCTGACTCAAACCCAATTGAGAATCTATGGAACCATCTCAGACAGGCTGTTCATGGCATAGATCCTCTCTCACGTAATCTAGCAAAACTAGCCACTGCACTGGAGTCCACATGACTCAACATCCTACTGAACACCTTCAGGAACCTAACTGATTTACTTTTTTTTTTTGTTTCAGTGTAATCTGTTCTGCGAAAGTGGTTATTCTGATTTTTTACAGGTGGCCATATTAATGTGACTAGACTATGTAAATATTATTAGACTATGTAAATGATATAATGACTAAGGAATATTATTTTAATCAGGTTTCTAAAAAATAATTAAATATGAAAAATTTATCAATTTGAAAAATGCTTTAAATATTTTCAGTGGGAAACTTCAGGGTAACTTGTATCTTTAAAGTAGCAGAAGAATTGTATTAAAATAAAAATTTCTAATACAATAAAGTGAAAACTCTAGTACATTTTACATCTTTATTTATGTACAAGCAATTTTTCAAGGATATATCATAATACCAAAAGTGCAAAAATTCCAGTAACATGTATGTATATCACATACATTGTATATCGTTCATATGTGAACCATATATTTAAAAACATTCACTGTTATTGTCCATATAATTTGTTGTATTTAAAAATAGTTTTGATTTATTCATTAAGTAATTAATTGGATATAAAATAAGTTTCTTAAAATTTAACTATTTACTTGGAGTAGTTATGTACTTTCTTATGATATAGTTTATGTTGACGCAATTTTGTTGTGAAAAATTAGTTTAAAAATATCACTATGAAAATTCCACCTAAAACTAAGCTTTTAAATATGACATTAATTTCCTCATATTCATTTGTTAAAATGTAATGTTAAATATTGTTAAATAATTTAGCAAAAAATTCTAAGTTTTGTATTCATTTTAGCCTTCTAAAATGCTGCAAGATATTAATATTTCTCTAAATATTTCTCCTGTGCCCAAAACCAATGTAGAAGCGAAGGGTAAGAAACGTCTGAACTTTGATTCAGAAATTAATTCTCCAGCAAAAAGAGAGAGGAGTCCTTCAATTAGTAGGTAAGTATTATTATACATAAAATCAAGTGTTGTCATTGACTTTTTCATGGCAGGGCTCTTTTGTTTAAGATGCTCACTCAGGATGAAGCAGGAGTGAAAGGAATTTTGCTCAACAGGGCAGGAGATTTGCTCAACTGGGGCTAAGTTTAGAAAAAAAAATCGCAAATAATGAAGTTTAAATCTGTTTTAATTTTATGTAGCATTTTAGATTATTATGTAATGTGTCTTACAACATTAAAGCTAGACTTGTAATAATGTTTTTCCTACAATTTATATGAAAATATATAAAAAAAGTTTGCTTAGCTTGCAAAATAATTTTTGAAAGTGCTACTCCCGTTATTCTAAAATTTTAATTTACAAAACACATTAATATACTTTCAAATTAATAAAATATACAATAAGAATTATTTACAGGAAGAAATAATAAAATTTAAAATTAAGATTGAGTGTGGAAAATCTCGAAGCATTGAGAAGTATCCGTGTCAGGATTGCTAGAAATATCACTTTTCTAACTCTTCAATAAATGAATCATCACTTTCATCAGTATCACTAATTGGTTCATTTATCATATGAGTGTATTCATCCTCTGATAAATAATGCTTCCTCTATGTAATAATCTGGAATCAAAGCTTTCTGGAATAAAAAGAGGAAGTGCGTAAAATATATCAAAAAGCAATACAAACTATAGCAAAACTGATGCAAAAAGCTAAAAGACCCCACATATTACCGCATATTAGCGAAAGCAAAGCAAAGAAAAGTGTTTGAAGAACTATCAGAAGTGAGATTACTTATATCATGTGGAAAACTAAAAAGTCGAGCTGTGTTTGTTTACATTCCCCTTCCCCAGCCGCATTCGATGAGCAAAATACGAAAAATAGCCAATATATGAACAATCTGAAGGTCAGAATGCTAAAACTAGGTTCACTTTAAATGCAATGGACACAGAGTGACATCTAGTGATTACTAAAAATTATTTGATTATAAAATGCATACATACTGTGCATGTTCACTTGGCTAGTTTTCGAGAAATGCATGGATGAATGGCCCGTCGTGAAGAAGTTAATTGCCGATATTATTGGTAAAGCTTACAATTTTACATTTTTTAAGCATTGCTAACATAAATATTTTTTTTTAATTTAATTATTCTAAACTTTTTTTTTTTTTTTTCTTTAGAAAATTTCTAATCCTTTGTTCAAAAAGAAAATTTCTCAATATTTCATAACATTTTAGGTATAAAACTGTTGAAATGTATTCTACGCTTTTTTGAAAAAATTTTCTTTTGTCAAAAATCTTACAAAATAGAATTTATGCTATTTTACCTGTAATTAAAAATAATTGTGCAGATTTTATCACAAACAAAAGTTGGCATCTTTGTTTTATCATGATTAAGAATTCACTTTTTTAAAAATAAAAAGTAAGTATGACTATTTTAAAAGTATATCTTTTTTTTTTTTTTTTTTGCAAACATTGAATAGATAGTTACAATAATATAGTAGTCTGAAAGATAAAGATTTTAAATATTCTTATGATTAATGCTAGTGTGTTCTGCTCATTTTAAAATTAAAGAAAAATATTATGTAATGAATTCTAAATTGACTTGTATCTTCAATGATCAAATTTATTAAAAAAATGCCCTATTCTGAATGCTAAATTTTTAAGATATATTACACTGGATTATAAAACTGGTATACTAAAATAGACTTTATCAAAGTCTTATTTTAATTCAAAATTAAATCATAAACCTTTTTAGATTCTGCTAATTTTCTTTTTAAGGTAATACATATAATTGTTCAATTGAAAATGAGGAATAATTAAATAGAAACTAATAAGTAAATATTTTTTGTAATTTTTGGAAAAGGTCCATTTTTTAAATAGTTCTAGAAGATTATAGACACAGTATTAAGTATTTTTACAAAAAATATTTAACTAATTATACAGTTTAATGTATTAACAAATTGATACTATGAATAAATATAATCTGTAATTAACTTGGTAAAATTCATTTAAATATAATGAACTTGATAAAATTATATTTTATATCATTTGATGATTTTCAATCAGTGTGAATTTTGAATAATATTAACAGCAAATTGACCAGTTTGTAAATTTTAATTTAGATATTTTTTCATTTCATCATCAAATAAATTTATTTTTTAACTATTAGACTAGTGTATTTTATATTTTTGTTTGATACTGTGTTAAATTATCTTTTACATAACAGGAGAGTAATAGTAATTTATTTCACTCTAGTGCCAAAAAGTTCTTGGATTTTAATTAATTGCAACATTTTGCTGCGAAAGTACCCATGCATTTCATTTTAATGCTGAAGATTTTCTATTATAATTTTCTATGCATTGATTGTTTTATTATATTTGAAGCTATGAATATTATGTATAAATTTGGACTGATTATTAGCAATATTATTGCTAATTGTAACATCTTAGATTTGATATGTATGGTATTACATTACATATATTATAATTCAGTTTTTTTCTTAAAATTACATACAATTTCTTTATTTTATTTGCATTACAATTGGATGTGGTATTGAAAATGATAATGTACTGTGATCTAGCTGTTGTTTTTCTTTTGTTATTTATAAAATATTGAAATGGAAAAATGTGATGTTTCAAAAGAATGTTTGAAGATTGTATGAGTGATTTATCTCGAAAACATGTGTAAAGTCTTGTAATTACTGTCTTGTAATGAATTTCAATTTATTTAGTTTTATACTAAATTATTTGTTGTGGAAAATTACTTTTTATTTGCAATAATGAGATTTTTTAATTGTATGTATTGACGTTAACTGATAAATTTATTTTTGCAACTTCTGGTTAAAAGTCTGTATGTGGTTTGGAAGGAAATGTTAAAAATTGTGTTTATTAAATTGTTATACCTTTCATTTTATGTAACTTCTTTATCAGAGTGTATTATATTTTATGTAATTATTATTTCATATATACTACCCATTAACCATTTGTCTTATGCAAAGTAGTCTTTTAAGTTAAAATTTAAAAATCTTTTTCCCCTATTTTATACAATTATATTATTTTTATAAATTTCTAGTTGTTTAAATTTCCCAGTTCATTTATTTTTTTTAGACTTATTAAATAATTGTTTTTATTATTTTTTCCGACTAAGATATAAAAATAATGTTAGATTTGATTGATAATTTGAGGAAAGTAACTCAAGAAGTTATATAATAACAGACAAATAATTATATGATAACTGAACTTTTTAATATTACATACAGATAAGAGCATACATTAAAAAAGCATTACCAAAGAAAATGTGTTCGATATATTTGCACATTAGTTAAGAAATTAATATCCAATATTTAAAAAAATTACAGGAATCTGCTGAGAATATATACAAAAATACAGCTATCTTATTATTTTGTATTTACGATGTGTTTATTAATGAATGAATTGTGATATTATATGATTGTGTGATAAATAAATGAAATTTTAAATTTCAATAAAATTATCTTTAATTAATATTATAAAGAAATAATAAAGGTAATAGTACATTCCTTATAAAATGAAAGAGCTAAATTACTTGATTATAAAGTTTGACTTGATTGGAATGGGTATTTTTATTAACTAAACTTTATTATAATTTCAGCAGATCTGAACATTTTGCTGTTTTGCGCTGTTGTACCTATATTAATTCACTGTTTATTTTTTCTCCACACATTTTCTTTGTGGCCGAGCTGGCAGCCGAATGGTTAGCGCTCTTGCCTTCGGTTCAACAGTTCGTGGGTTCGAGTCCCACCTTGGGCATGGATGTTTGCAGTGGTTCGGAATCCACTTTAAGCCGTAGGTCCCGGTCTAATTAGCCCTCGTGTGCAAAAAATCACCGTTGAGCGACAAACAAACAAACACAAACATTTTCTTTGTGTCATTAAAAAACAAAACCTCTGTAAATCATTTTTAATTTAAGGTGTTTACTATTATCTTTACAAATACACATAGCTATTAATCAGCTTATTTAGCAAATACAGATTAACTATTTATTGATATATCAATGATCAATTATCCATATATGATATTGGTGTAGCAAATGGATATAAAATTCATGAATATGGATATTATATTCATGGGGATGGATATATATGTTCACCTTTTATATAACTTTAAGGCTAGCTTTTTATTTTATTATAATTTTTATCATTTTACAACATGTGGGGGACAAACATTTAACTTGAATTTTCATTGAAATTAGACCAATAAAAAAAGCATAGACCTTTGAAATAGCTCAGCCAGTGCATTTACCAAACTGCAACATTTGTTAGCATTTTTTTTGTCGAAATGATCAATGATATACTTTTCTGTTATTTCTCATAAAAAATAATGAATTTTATATATATATATAAATTATTCATTATTTTATCATTTAATCTCCATAGCAGAACATATTAATTATAATTTCTCACTGTTGTTTTTTCATTATTAATCTTTTTATATATGTATAACAGAATTTTCAATTGAAAAATATTTTGAAAATACCAAATTGATAATATTTGATATCTGAGAATGAGGTTGATATGATATGCAAAAATGAATTTTTTAAGCTATTTTTCAATAATTTAAATAACAAAGTTAAATATTTTTTATAAATAAAAAAGCTATTCCCCAATCAATTATTATATTACATAGAATTAAATTGCTTGATATGCTTAAAGGTAATCTATTTTTTGTTTCATTATTTTTGCCAAGTTGGCTGCTTTATTGTGTAATTATTAAAAAATATAATTTTTCAAATGTCATATCTAAGAAAAATAAATTGTTAAAAATATGTAAAGGATATGAAATGCAATTAGTATTTTGTGTATAAAAGTTTTTTTTTTTTTCTTAATTGATAAAAAATATTTTTAAATTTTTTTTTATTTAAGTTTGTGAAAAAAGACAGTTTTTAATTATTTTACATGACGATTTAAATATATATATATGTATATATATATATATACATATATTACTACATTGAGTGTATACAAAGCTATATTTTACTGGGTAGTTTACTAGTATTATTTATTTGTTTCTTACCTTCATTTAGACTGTATGAATGCATGTCTTTAATAAAATGTGTATTTTGCTGTTGTTATTTATTTATATTTCAAAACATTTTTTTGATATTTAAAATATCATAAAATATTGCAGCTTATTTGCTTTATTTGATTTTTCCTCACAAAATTTTTGTTATTGAAATATTAAGAATTTATATAATAAAACCATTTTTTCAACCTTAATTGTATAGATTTTGTTCTCCGTTAATATTTGGCTTATTTAAGAGAAATAAGTAAATATGTATGTTTATACATAAAGAATTTTTCTTGTGGAATACAACTTCATTTTCATAAAGTAAGGGAGGAATCAATTATATCTGGAGCTAGAGACTGTGACCATAAAATATTCATTAAGCTTATTCTCACAATGCTAATATTATATGAAATTTAGGATAATAACTCACAAATGACTTAATTGTGGTTCAGAATTTATTATTTGAACATGTATATATTTTTTCATTGCTAAAACTATTCACATTTAACAACATACATTTTAATCTCTAGAAATATTGCTTCCTACATCCTAGTTCTACTATTTTGTAAATGAAATAAATTATACATTCTAAATTCTATATCTTTAAAAGAAAACTTTTTCTTGTCGATTTCACAATTGCAAAGTGTTTAAAATTATCAGTTTAATTGGTGTGTTTCAAATTTGTGCTAAATTTACTTTGTAAAAAATAAATAAAATTTAAGTCACTTTTACTTCAAGGTTTTTATATATTGGCATTAGTTTAAATTCAAATGTTATTTAAAGATAAAAAGAAATAAAAAAGTTTCGCCTTCAAAAGTAAAATTCACATTAAAAAGCAAGAAAGAAATACTCCTGTTTTGTTTAAAAAAATAATTAATACTTTTAAAATTCTATTGCTAATCACATTCTATGTAAAAAATATTTAAAAATAGAAACACACATTTACAATATTTTATAAAAATTTGACATACTTTGAAGATTTCCATTTTAGCTGTAATACTTAAATAAATCTTGTTTTTGAAAAATATTGTTAGTTTTTAAATGTTTATCAGATTTTAATGTTTATTAACATGAAATTCTAGACAAAATTTTAATTAAATAGTTAACATTTTTTTTTTCCCTAGAACTATTCCTTTCATAACTGTTTAGTTAAGAATACTCTTTTAAACTAACTTTCAATGTGATCATTTTAAACCATTTCTTTACTTATGTTATATTGTCAAAATAATCTTTTACACATATATAATAATAAAGAAAGCAATTTTAGACATGGAATCTGGCTTTACCAAAAATAAAAGACCTTTAAACTTGAGTTATTATTATTTTCCTCCCTTAATCCTTTTAAGCTGTGCTGTGTTATACATACTATATCAAATTGTGAAGTGCATACAGGGTTTCCAATGTATTAACGTAAATTTTGAAGCACTTGTGGATATTATATCTTCTATAACAGTAGTCAAAACTGGCATTAACCTTTTGAGTTTTTTAGCACCTACGCCTAGGGCAGAATTTGGCTCTACTAGTTAGATGGAAGCTACTAGTTGGGAGTCTTGAAAATTTAGAGGCAAGAACTAAACATAAGGTCCTCCATTACTTGACCGGTCACTGCAGAAGTATCATTTCACTTGGAAGACATTGCAACCACGACCTATTAAAATTACCCCAGCCAGACTTTAGTGTACACAACTGATTTTCAATAAGATCAAGATTAGAACTCACTAACTTTCAATTATAACAACGACACCCAACCGAGCCAGAGTGCTGACTGCTCTTCTACATGCTTGACTGTTTTATATATGAAACCTCGATGTTATCTGATGGCATGGATGATTAAATTGTATCAGTGCAATTACTTTATGGATTCATTTTATTCACGGGTTAGATGAGAATACCCTGGATGGTAACTCATCATTTACACTTGAGTATGATGTTTAACATTCATTTTAATAAGCTCACATTAGATTACTGAGTTCATTAAAAAAAAAAAAAGAAAATTCATTTACGCAAGATGCATTGTAAATTTTATATCGTCTAGGAGGTGAACTAAATGCGATGACGTTCTTTATTCGTGTTTTATAATCGTTGCATTTCGTTAATACTGGGGATATAAATCGCCATCTTTTAGAACAACCAATTTCGAATTGTGGCGTAACATTAACGTAATCAAGAATTCTTGTGCAGAAATCTTTTGAATAAATAAAATGTTTGTTTGATTATTCGAATCGCACCAGATTTCATTTTGCGCTAAAATCTTAATTTGCATGATTATCGAAATTAAGGGTTGAAGTTCAATTGTGCATCAGCCATCTGTAACAACAATATTTTCTATTTTTTAATTCTTTCTCTCTACATTTTCATTGCGAATTCCATCGATGATGTTGAATTAAAATTTTCAGAACTGCACCTTTTTACTTATTTATGGATAGATAAGGGAATTATATTGAAACTCGGAACTTGATTATTATCCCGTCGTTCATATTCACCAAAAAATGTGTCATCAAATTTGGTTTACTGGTAACTTCACCTTGTTTTATGTAAAATCGATCATTTATAAAATAACTCCAAGTATGTGTGCAGTCTTAAATTGCAGCATTTGGTGCTGAATCGAAATTTTAGAGGCATATTTTTTCTTCCGGAAAGGATTAAGGAATAAATACCTGAAACTCTTACTTGCTTTAAAGCAAAAAATTATTGAGGGATTGAAAAACAATTTTTCCTTTTATTAATTTTGTTTCCAAAATGTGTTATTCTTTTGGTACATGTTTTTTTTTTTTTTTTTTTTTTTGTAAACTGTATTTCTTTTTACTGTCAGAAAGATCAAGAAAACTAAAACTATTCAACAACATTCTATTTTGTTTTATAAGTTGTCACGTAGCAATTTATTGTGAGGATTATTCAAGTAAATTTTCTTTTTCTTGAACATCCAAATTATTTATATTTTGTATTGTTTTGAAGAGAATTACGATTTAACAAGTACGTTTACTCGGCGATATATTTTAATTTACAAAAGATTGAAAAAAGCACCAAACATCAATATGAAAGTTTATTTCTAATATTTAATATAGCGTATCTTATAGGACTAATTATTAAGTTCATCCATTCTGAACTAGATACAGGGAAGTTAGCTGGCTCTTGCTCACTAATTTCGCGCATCTCGCCGATCTGCCTAGTTCGAATTTACTTTATCAGTCAATATTTCTTACGTTTCCATTCTTAAAAGCTAACTATACCTCTAAATTAGAAAAACCTTCATGTATTGCTTTCCTTGTAAATAACATATATAACGAATCTAGTGTTATAAAAGTAAAATATGTTCTGAAAAAAAAATTTCCAAATTATATTTTTTTATAACATTTTAATATTAAACTATATTTATTCTTCTAATTTATTTAATCAATCTTCTTAAATAATGCCACTAAAATCAAGTGGGTTTTATAGACATTATTAATGTTGACTTGTTAGGAAAGGAGGTTATCATTGCTTCTCTAGTTAAAAACTAGCAATGGTCCAATTTATTATATGCTTTTCATAAAAAGTCGTGGTAGCCTGTTTTATTATCGGAAGGCAGTGGTTTGAATCCCGACCCAATTGAGCATCCGTCTTGTTCACTAATGGCAGCACGTTAAGTAGGTCGTGGTCGTAATATCTTCTATGTGAAATGACACCTCTGGAGGTGGCGAATTTAGTTCTTTTGTTTTTGTTGTTTGGTCCCTGCTTCTAAATTACAGATTCACCTACTTTCGAGGCTACGATGGCACACCCACCAGGTGCTTCGCTATATTAGTTGCCATCACTTGCACACCTACAGCAGCCGAACTTAAGAAATAAAAGAAAATATGCTTTACAATCATCTTTTAGATTTTACGATGGCCCCTGTATCGTTTGAATTGTTTATTTACTGTAAAATAGTCCATTTCAATATAACAAAATATGACTTCACAATATATTTGTCCCCATTCACTTACAAATTAACAAAATTTTCAGACTGAAAATTAAAATACTCATCACCACAAATTTTTAATTCTTCATGTTTATAGTTTAACATTATCTTACACTTATCGTGTTGACTCCAATTTAGTATCGAAAAATTTACCATTGCCACTTACATAAATAATTACAAAATTATTGATCAAAATTAAATTATAAATTCTGTTATTTATTTATTTTTGGTTCCAATCTATACTGCTTCACTGTAACATAAAATTACTTTTAAGAAAATTACTAAGTTTTTAAGAAATGGTTGATTTTTGCCGGTCCCTTTATACAACGTTGTATCAAATAAAATTAAATTCTTCCTATTTTTCTTATTTAAATTGTCATCGAAATTTGTTATTTCTTATTTTGCAAAATAATGATCTAACTTTGTATTTAAGGATATCGCATAGACTATGCAGCATAAATGTATAAAGAACATTTCTTTTATTAAATTTATCTGAAATTTACATTTTATTATTCATTATGAACATTTTAAAGTTATTATAATGCTTTAACCATTCCTTAAAAAAAAAAATTAATGAATCACTTCAAATATTTTTTTAATATTTCTATAAATAGAGGGCGACACTTTCAATTTATTCAGTTATGTGTCCATAATAAAGTAATTATATTTTCGATTTTATCTATGAGAGTAAATATCTAATTTAATTGTTGCTGAAAAATTCCAGTATTGCATTAATTTATTTAAATTATTCGTTGTCTATCGTTATGAAAGACGTTTTAACGCATAACTACACAGAATTTCACTACAATTGAAATGCCTTTAACTTTGTCTTAAGACCTTAGTTAGAGATTAATTGGAGAAGACTGTCACTATTATACTTTGTACAGATGTATCTGTCGTTGGTGAGTGCTTGAAATTTTTCGTAAGCTCATTTTTTCTATTGGAGGACATGAGTGCATCAAGCTAGCAAATAAAGTAAATTAAAAAATATTTTTAATTCAAACCTTGTATTCATTTTAATTGTTTGTCATAATCCCATGAATTTTAATTGCTTAGTAGTTATGAATCTCTTGACTGGTCGTCTCCCAATCGAAAACCGTTATGAGGCACTCGAAGATGGGAGAGCACAGAATTGATCTATGCACACGTGTCGCAAAGAATGCGCCTAGAAAACTCTCAAGCATCCTCCCAGCCACTGCACGCCACACACAATGGCCATCTTTCGCTGTTCAACAATGACGAGAACTTCTTTATAAACTCCGCGCTACGATGTAGCTTCATAGCCAAAAGAATTAAAATTATGAATACTTCTAACAATATTATTATAAATTTACTTAAAGTAGTGGAGGAAATTTTTCTGGTTAATTTACGCTGTTTTTTACTAATGAGATTTACATCCAATCAATTTTATGTATTAATCAGATTGATAAAAAATAAATTAAATATTCATGAAAATTATCATGTGAATTTTTCTACTATTTTGTCTGAGGTTATGGATCTGAAAATGTTAATCGTTATTGTTAATTATTTTAATGTACTTTATTTTATTTTCAGGTGCTGTGCGGCTAACTCCACAGTATTCAAGGACAACCGATGGTGAAATGAAAACTTCGATAATGAATTGGTTACGTCATGCAAAAGCAAGATTTATCAATGAAAGAATCAAACATTTCAGTTAATTAATATTTCTGTATAATGTAAATAATTAGAATAAATTGTATGCATTAAAATAAATTCTATTAGTTTGTTATACTTTTGTTAAATTATTTATATTTACACTCTCTTGCTGGAATGTTTCTTAAACAAATTTTACCTTTTACAAAAAAAAAAATTCAGCTTTTAAACAACGAAATAAGTAATTTTCAGAATTTTTTGCCATAATAATTTGGAATATTCAATTGAGTGGAAAATTTTAGTTAAATAAAAGTTTATCTCTTTTATCTTCTACAAAAAAAAAAAGACATTGTTGAAATTATATCTAAATAAAAATATTAGACTGCGAAATAAATAATTGTTATAAATTTCCCTTTCTACAAAATTAATTTAAAAAGATAAACTATGAACAATAATTCGCCTGATATTAAAATAAAAAAAATTTATGCTCTACAAATAAAAATATCCTTGATTATTTTATTGTTATCCTCTAGTTATATAATAGTAATTCATATATTTATGCATTCACTGGAAACTTCTTCGAAGTAATTTCAACTTTTCCAAAGAAAAAAAAATCGTTTTATTTTAAACAATAAGTAACTGAATTTTCAAAAGAATAACTATAAAATAATGCTAATTTATCAATTGTGAGAATTTTATTACATTAACTAAACTTGAACAGTAAATCTGTCAAAAACCTAGGATATTTGACTGAAAATATTATCCAAATCAATTCCATAAGTAACAAGCTAAATAAAAACAGTTTTCTCATTGTCTAGTGGACAAAAATATATGAGCCACTAATGTAAATGAGGGATTATATCAATATCTTCGCACATCTAGAATACATCCATAAAACTACCTAGAGTAGTGCGTATGATGATCGTTATGTCGACGTCTACGGGACGAAATTGTGTTGTATGGGTTATGTCACGTGAACATCCCCTGCCTTCAGAGAAGAATTTTCATATGTATTGCGGAGTAGTCACGGGTCGCATAATTCAGAAAACTTCCAAGCACGTATACAGACGAAAGTAAATTAACAATAGGATCTTCTGTCATTAATTTCACAAAGCTCCAAACAGCGATCCAGGCAGGATTCAAACTCGTATAAAAGAGCCTTGAACTCACGATAGAATGTTCTGAAAGGCCTCAGAAAATAACTGATGCATATTATACGCTTGGAGATCTTTTCCGGCAGTATGGTGGGAAATTTTCCAGTTCAAATGTCAATCCCATTTCGCAGCTTTGGTTAGCAGAAATGTACTCAGAAACGTATATGATGAAAGAAAGTTAACTTCCTTGAAATGCGACTATTTCCATTGAAGTGTGATTGAAAAATATGGAAATTTTATCGAATGCGATTATTTTTGTTGTTTATTTACCTTCGCGAATTTTGTTTTTAAAGAGTTTGTGATAAAGGCCTTAAATTTTATTATCAATTATTACTTTTTTTTATGTTGCTGCAAATACAAGTTAAATACTTTTTTAAATCGTGTAATTTGGTTAGTAAAATGTTTAAAAAATACACAAAATATATTGTTGTATAATGGCCGGCTACAAGGATTTCAGCACTACAAGGGACGGAAGTGATGGCACCTTATACAGGAGGGGGCACCCAGTAGGTGTGCCATCGTAGCCCCGAAGGTGAGTCTGCGTAACTTAGAAGCAGGATCAAACAGAAGACACCCAGACTTGACCTGCCACCTCAAGAGGTATCATTTCACATGGACAGTATTGCAACTGCAGCATGTTTAACATGCCCCATCTGTCCTTTGGGTTAAGATTCGAACTCATTACCTTCAGATAACGAGAACGAACGCCCTCACCAACTTAGCGATACTGTACACAAAATATTATTCAAGCAATCTCTGCTAAGAATAAAAGTTTGGACTCTCCATAGCCACGTAGTAAAAGAAAACAGGGGAACTGCTCTATTGTCAGAGTCTTCCCCCTTGTAACCATCGAGCAGACAACAGCAATTGGAATGCCCTATTGGTGGGGTTCTGTCTAAATTTCAAAATGAATCCCTTATGGCCAGTCCTAAATCTCGTGGAAAGGGGAGCCTGTACTTTCCAGCCTGACACTACGGTTGCCATAAAACTTCGAATAAAGCAGGTTGATAAGTTTGTTATTTCTTAATAATTTTATATTTAATTTTTTATAAAAATAGGTGGTTATGCTGCACCTTAAATGATAATTATAAGAGATAAGTGGCAAATAATATATTCTTATTGTTGGAAAAAAGGACTTGTAGAAAAACGTACGTAATATCTACATAATAAAGCGTATGTAAATATTTACGTACTTAATAGCTTACACAAATAAAAAATAGCATTTTTAACAGTTGTAAGTATATATTGCAATTAACTAGTGTCTAATAATATGTACTTACACTATATAACTTGGGAGTAATACATATTTATCATTGAATATTCACTCAGGTGTTAAATAAGGAAATGATAAAAGCTATTGTACTTTTTTTTACATTGTATTGCAAATAGAAATAATGTTGGTATATTGATTTAAAATTTATTTACTCTCATTTGATGCAGACGTGCAGAATTCAAATAGTACAATTAAAAAAATTTCTCTAAAAGTACATTTTTGCATGTAATTAATCAAAATAAATTCAACGATTTATTTACAATCAACATTTCTGCATAAAATTAAA
The DNA here is from genome assembly GCA_030067965.1 of Latrodectus elegans. Classification (NCBI taxonomy): domain Eukaryota; kingdom Metazoa; phylum Arthropoda; class Arachnida; order Araneae; family Theridiidae; genus Latrodectus; species Latrodectus elegans. The sequence continues at coordinate 103,206,520 of CM057816.1, read as the reverse complement.
ATGTTAAATTTATTTCTTTTATACATACACACACATACACTCACAGAAAAGGAGAAAGAAAAGGGAGAGAGAAAAATACTGAGAGTAAACAATACGAAACATTCACTATTCTTTGCTTATAATATAAATATGTTATTGTTAATATAATCTAAACTAAGATATAAAGTTCTGTCTTTTAGAAAGTCATTCATTTCCTTTTATTTTCATTAAATATATTTGATGGGGAACAAACTGCAAAATAAAAAGTGTACAAACTCACTGTAATTCAGATATAATTTTAATAATTCAAACAAGGTAGCAAGCAATTAAGATGTTAAGCTTAGTTATATTTTAAATAACATTTTTTTTATTTTATTTATTTATTTATTTATCAAAATAAGCGAACACAGACTTTTCCAAAAAGTACGGTCTTAAAAGAAAAGTGCCAAATATCATCAAATGATACCGAATATTTATGGTTTTAATCTACTCGTTTTCATTATTTAATATTTTACAAAATAATCTTATGGCAACGTGAAATATCGAAAGTTATTGAAAATGTGTTTTAAATTCGTGAATTTCTTGAGACAATTAGTGAAAAAAATTTCATAAATATATAATACAGTCGAAAAGATTTGGACGGTAGAAATCTCAAGAGTCGCCTTGCGTAATTAAGGTCTATTTTTGCAAGTTTCTGTTGGTCAGGAGCGTTAAATCAAGTCCGTGGCGCCAGCAGTTCTGAGCATAGTTACGAATGCTCACAGAAGTCCCCTTCAGAAGGAGTCGATGATATGGTCAAGCGTAGTTTACAAGTAGTATTTCTCATCGTGGACAGTTTCCTAAATCAGTATCGTGACACAACTTCAGCATATGTTTTAGATATAATCGAAGTCATAGATGATGAAGAATTGCTGTGATCAAAGAAGACTGGCGCAGTAAAAGGAAGAAGCTCCGTGGCCAGCAGATTTTAACTGGGTAAAAAGGAATGGGCTCTACGCCTTGAGTGCTTTACCAAATCGCACGACGTACTTGACCGTGCAGGGACACCTCCTCGCTTCTGTGAGATAATCTGCAGGGCTTGAAGGAAAATCTAAACATTCTTAGTATTAATACCAATGCAAGAACACACAAAGCGAGATTTCATTAGTGCTATTACAATGGCAATGTATGATACCGTTGTCTAATCTACATGTTATAAACTTATTTGTCGCCAAAAATTAGAAAATTTTATTTACGAAAGTTGTATTTAGAAATTTTCAGAATTGTATTTCACTTGGATTCATTTTTGTTAATTTAATATTTATAATTTAATATTATTAACTTTAATGATATTTTTATTGCTGAAAATTCATGTGTAGCTATTTGAACGGCCACTCAGGTTCACTGAAAGAGAGAAGACACCCTAGACATCGAGTTTTGAAGACTTATTTTAAGAAATGAAACAATTGTTTCATTTCTTAAAATAACTTCACTGTTAACGTGAACATGTGCAACATTTTATAGTACATAGTTCAATGGAAGTTAATACTTGTACAGCCTAATTATAGCTGTTTTTTATGAATAAAAATAACATTGGACTTGGAGTAGTTTCATATTTAATAATGTACAGAACAATTCCAAAAGAAAAAGAAAATATATCTTAACATTATTTTGATTTCGATTATAATTTAAGTTGAAACAGAAAACACATTTTCATGGTAACTAAACTTTGATATGACAAATTTAAGAAAAATCAAACTTACAAACACCGTGATTTTTTGAAAACATTTTTAATAAAGAAGGCAATAAAAGGTTTGTTGATAAACAAAAAATAAAACGGTAACGATTAAACTTCAAGAATCGGAGAAATTAATCAGATTTAATGTCAATTATAGTAAGTAAATTCTTAATATAAAAAAAACACACACACACACACACACAATCAAACAACTTAAAAAAATACGTCGCCACATATTGAATTCAACTTGCTATAATATATTTTGGTAAAATCTTTTCTACCTTTATAGGAACAATAGTGGCTTATCATGGCATACTGGGAAAAACTTCGCTACCCCTATCGGTCCAATATGGTCTTATCTTAGCATTTCCTCCATTGAGAAAACTTTGGTCCCCATGGTAGGACCAATCTTAGTCAACCTAATATTGGTGAAAACGTGACTTCCGTTATTGGTCCATTGCTGGGTTTATCTTGGCATGCTATATATTGGGGAAAACTTGATGCTTATCATTGGTACATTATTGAGATTATCTTGGCATATTTGCCAATATTGGGCCAAGCTATTTTGCTACTTGGAACAACTCTGCACTTCCCATCGAGTGCTTGTTTACTTTTAGTATTAAACTGTGTTCCATGATAACTTTTAGTATTAAAAGTGTTCCATGAGGAGCAAATTATTTCCGTTTAATCTCTGCCGATTTCAAATTTAAAGTGAAAACTTCCAGTTGTAAATTTTCGATTTAACTCGATTGGAAAACAGCAAAGAATTTAGTTAAAAACCTTGCCGTTAAATACGAAATTGTTACCATGCAGTAATGCAAAATAACGTAATGAGAAAAGGTATGTTGTGTGGAAGATATAAACATAGTTTCTTTTTCCAAATTATTGGAGTAGATAATATAAAGATATTAATTGATTCAAATGATTGGAAAAGAACTCCAATTCGAATAAATTAAGACCGGAGCCCATACGGATAATCAAAAATTTGGTTATATGTTTTTTTTTTTTTTTTTCAAAACTGATCTATTTGAATTATTGTATGCTAAAAATGAGAATATATATATATATAAAATCTACATATTCTCTCTTAAATGAAAAGAATTCCTTAGTTAAATGGAGGCATAGTTAAATGAAAAAAATTTACATGTTAATGTACTTCCAAGTGTTGTACATTAGTGCAGTATGTATGTACAGTGCTGTAAATAGAAGTTATTGCTTGCCGAACATCTCGAGCATAATAAGCTATTTCATTGTTTTCATACGTTTTCGAACAGCCATGTCGCGCATCCGCTTGATGGTGTCAATTTGCACATAATCACACTTCAAATTGATTTAAAATCCGACAAATGCTTCACTAATTGATGGTAACACATCTGCTTCAACTTGGACACTAGATCATCTTCTTCCTCAACCTTTTTCAATAATGTAGAATCATCGTGGACGGCGATACACGAAGCGGCACAGATAGCCACAGAGTCAATGAGAGTACGGACGGTGTCGTGAAGAATGGCTCTCCATTCCCTGTAAATCATTTGCAAAAGTGCGTCTTCTTAAAGAGACAGTGGCAGGGTCTGAAAAGGGCGACCAGTCGTATCCAAATGTGTTCGAGTGGTGAGAGATCTGGCGAGCATGGGATTAGGAATGCAACTGTACACTTTGTACGGCATGTTGACTCATGAGAATAATGTGCGGTTGGGTGTTATCGTGCTGATAAAGGGCATTGGGTTTCTTCTGAAAGTAGGGGAGAGTCACCGGCCACACAGCACATCATCCATGAAACGTTGACCCGTCACAGTGCCTTGAATACGAGCTAGAAATAACCTGGAATCGTACACAATTTAGCACCAAACTATGATGCTGCGTTGTCGCCCGGTAATGCATTGCACAAATGCTACAGGATTGGACCTGTCTCCACGTCACCGTTATACTCGTACGCGGCGACTATTACTGAAGAAAATGAACGTGACTCATCTGAGAAGACGATCCTGTGCCACTCCATCGTCCACATTGTCTAATCCGTCACCATTTCAGATGTTGGCGTCTATGTTGTGGGGTCAATGGCAGTCTTCTAAACGGACGTCTTGAGCACAGGCCACTAGCAATCAATTGACGGCAAATGGTTCTGCTTGATATGGAAGCATCCAGAGTGTCTTGCACGTACTGCGGAATTTCAGTAGACGTGCTTTGCGGGGCCTTCACTACTTCCCGTCGGACGTGTCGTCCCACGCGTGCTGACGCCACTTTGGCCGCAACGGCAACCCGCAAACGTTTCACTGTTCCTTGTTCCAACCATCTTTGAAACAGTCGGAGCACTGTAGACGCGGCTGGGTGTCTGTCTGCATCAATTTGCAGTAAGTACCAATTTGCCATTCTCATTTCGATTACCATGCCCCTCGTAAACTGATCTGTCTGCTGGAACTGAATCCGTCACCGATGTCTGGCATTCTCTGCAATTACAGGTGTCCTTTGCAACAAGAAGAAACCTATGACGATTATTTTTAAGCAGCAATAACGCTGCGAATATTGCCCACTGTGCCGGATCCTCACCTTATATTTTATCTTATGTGCACTGGAGAGCTGTGCATTTCACGTCATTTGCATAATTCTATTTTCTGGCCTCTTCTTCTTAATACTGCATTTTAGTGTCAGGCAGTGTATGAACATCCAGGAATCTTCAAAAAAATGTTTCTAAATTTCTCATAAGACACGTCTTTCTCTCTTTCTCATTCTCATCTTCTCCCTTCTCTTACCTTTCCTTTTCTTGAGCTTTTTCCTTTTCTTCTTCAGTCTAATTTATTTTTCTGAAATTCTAAAAGTGGTTCGGATAATCGGTGATTCTTAGAAATGAGTTTGCTTAGTTAAAGTCTTACTGTATTTTTATTTCTTAACAAAGTTTAAAAATGGAACATAATAAAATTTCTTCCATTATTTTTTGCGCCAATTATTTCCATCTATAAAAGAAATTATAAATGAATTTTACAACTCATATATTTTCTGTTTTAATGTGACATTAAATTACAAACGCGTCTGATATTAACTAAATGTAAACTTTACGGTAATCTCATTTAAAACATCCTGATTCCCTTACTCCACATACCTCATAGCATTGCTCCCGGCGTTATATGCCAGAAGCTGATAAAAGCAGAGGCACACGGGGCACTTGTTCCGAGATCTACACAAGAGAGGCTACCAAATCAAATTGAAAGTTATTTTACTTTTACTTTCTCCTTGCGCGGGCTTCTATTTTGCAAAGGTTAAATCAAACAAGCGAATTTCTCCTGCACTTTATGGAGCAATTAGGCATCGTATCACCATTATTTGAATCTCTAATAGATTTTGTGCAATCTGTTACAAAGGAAAATGAGAAATATGAAGCTGAAGCGCTAGAAATTTTCCCAGAAAACAGTAAAAAGTACCTAGTAAAAAGAAAAAAGTTATACTTCGAAGTAAGTTGTTAGAGGGTGGAAATGCGCTTGAAGTAGATTTTGAGCCACGTGATCAATATATCACTAACTGTGACTACATGTTATGTGGTGCATTAATGCTAAACGTAACTAATCGTAAAATTCCCGGATGAAAAATTACGAAACAAATTTTTAGGTTTGAGAAGCACAAAATCAAAGTTTCGAAAACAGAAGTGGAGGAATTGTTAAGGCTATATCTTTTTAATTTCGATGCTGAGTTCTCTGAATTAGGCTTACATTTCCATTTCTCAGTAGAGGATCTGCATCAGATAGGATGGAAATGGTAATTTATCGTCTTCATTTTCTAATGTAGCATCCAAATTTTTTGTCATTCCCAATTTGAAACTGCAGTGAGGAAAGATCTTTTTCATTGCTGGAGAGATTAAAATCTCCCATAAGATCACGCATTCTTCAGTTTCAATTTTCTATATTATGTTTAATTTCTGATATAAGAAAAATATTGATTATAATTATGTAATTTATAATTTTGTTGCAAGTAAAATTAGAAAAAAAAAAATAAAGAAAATAAAGAAATCTATTTCAATACTATTTATGTATCAATTGATAAAGCACAATCAATTGATAACAGCAAACTTCGCCTGGCGCAGTTTGCTGTTGAGGCACCAAAAGACCCTCATACAGATCATTTACAAGCGAGTAGACTATAGCTGTTACTGAGCAGGCATATGATTGGTTATTATTTTTAAGTGTGGGCGGGAAGATTGAAATTTTTTACTTGGAAGTTAAGTTATTATTTTAATAAATAAGTTAAGGGAATTAAATTAAATAGAAAAAATTTGGAATATTTTTAATAAATTTTAAGATTATAGATATGATGAAGTTAAGAAATTAAGTAACATTTACTTTTTTAAAGCTTGAGGTTAGTTCAAATAATTTGTCAAAGGGGATGGAATTCACTTAAAAGTTCTTTGATTGGAATTCCATGTTCATTGATTGAAGTTTTTTGAAGATTTCATTGATTGATTGATGTTTTTTATTTCATTAAGTCTGAAAATTTTCCTGAAACAAAGATCGAATGAGTTTGTTGTTCTGTAGCGGGAGAGGTGGAGGACGATACCAGGCCTCACATAACTAGTTTTTGGTTGGTTCTTATAAATATTCTGATTCCCTTTAAAAGCATTTGGTATTGTTTTTGCATTCGGTTTGAGGAAATGAGGACAACTCTTGAAATTGGCCGGGTGATTCCCGGCTGCAGTTGCAACACTTTGGTTGCTCGATCTTTTCGTGTGGGCACTCTCTAGTGAGACATTCAACACACCGTGCTGCCATATGATTGAATTTCTGACAGTTGAAACACTGCATCGCCGATTTGGGTAGTGTCTCTAGTGTTGAATTGTGATTCCAGTAATATGGCATGGAATGAATATCGTACATGTTGGCCCCATCTGGTGCCGAAAAAATCTGTATTGAAAACAGAGGCACGGCATAGCCATTTTTTGGGTGAGTCATGCTGCTCACCATAACTACTTGAAACCCTATAAGGGTCAAATTTTCTTCAATATATTTGGTTTGAGTAGTGATGGATAGACTTCGAATTATATATTTTTCGGTTTTTGATTTTTATTTTTACCAGGATATATTCGACTTTATTTTCGTTCAATAACATTGTGAGTGCTGTGTTTACAAAGATTTTGACCTGTGGCTTTGCTTCAAATTCAAAGCTAAATTTTTCTTTAAGATTTTGTAAATTCTATATGGTTTTCACCATACTAACCAATATAATCAGCACTTTTTTTTTCTTGGCGTAGGAAGACGTGATTGTGAGTTGCTCAGTCTCCGGAGTAGTTAAGCTGAGGGAAGTGATTGCTTGTGGTTATGGGGACCTGTATCAGTTCTTCCAAAATAATCCTAGCGGTTTTCTTGGGCTTAACAAAGTCATCCGATTGCTCTTTCCGAGATCGTTTTTTAACTTTTTCTGACGAAACAGCTGATTTAAAGTTATTTTACTCAGTCGGAATTTGGATTTCGCTAACTTAGGAGGGTGGGTGCCAGACCAGTAAGAGTATAGCTACCAGAGCTCGTTGTCTTTTCAGCATTGGAGGTTTTATCTTGTTCTGCTTGTAGTCGCAGAAGCTTTCATTCTCTTGTTTGGCTAGATCGAGAGCATCAGTCATTGGAAGATAGTCAGGAGTATCTTTTATCTTTTCCATCGAGGCTTGGGTGGCGACCATGATTTGCTCCATTTGAGTAACCATATCTTGAGAAGTGTGGCTAGCTGATGCTTTGCCGGAGAACAGTCTGTTTCCTGATGGAAAATGAAGCGTGCAGCGAAGATTCTACCACCTTAAATTCAGAACAGGTTCTGGAGCGAAGTCTGATTATGTCTGTGCAGAGCGGAAGCTAAACCCCGAATACAAATAAATAGTATTATAAAAAAAATCTATGTTTACATAATATTGATTTATCATGCAAAGTGGTCTCATAGAATATCGTATGTAATTGCAGAATTAAAGTTATATAACTGTAATATTTTAAATCGATCTGTTAGATCGTGAATTACGTTTTCCCTTATTTATTGTTGTTGTAAAGCAGAGGGGAACTCTCAAGAAAGTTTATGTCCGGGGTACCAATTAAGCTAAGTTCAGCCGTTTTTGGCGCCAAAAAATATGCATCACCAAAGCATTTGTCCTCAATAAAAATCAATATTTTTCACCAATAAAATATTTTTTCATCCGATATGAGATTTAAAAGACTGCTTTCTTAACTATTTCAATGAGAGAGATTAAAAATTCACTCAACTATTATTGAGGCCAATGATTATTAAGGAAAACCTAACACATTTCACAAATAAGAATATAAAGTAATACAATTATGTAGAATAAGGTGCCCATAAAAAATTGGCAACTCTACATATGAATATTTTTTTGCAAGAACATTTACAGATATCTTTATTAACTTCGTATGAATTTTAAAATTGTTTCATGGATAAAAAATGTATGATAGGTTTATGTATCTATGTAAAATTCTATCGACAAAAGAACCACGTTATTTTATATTGTTTCTGAATAGCACATTGAATGATAGTTAAAATAAAAAGTTAATTATTTTACAAAAATGTAGACATTAGAACATACGATTATTATGGCATAATTCATTTGCAAAAACAGCAAAACATAAGGTATTTTAAATTTATTACTTTAACAACTAGAAAAAAAATTAAATGTTTGATTTTAGCTAAAAATTGATTTAAATCAAAAGTTTAGCTTTCTGGATAATCTTACGATATCACTAAAAAAAGTTTTATGCCCTCGTGTTTTTAAAGTTCGTATTGGCCCGTTTTTTATCCAATACTTTTATTCAAGACGAGGTTGTACCCCAAGGCTATATTTTAAATGTCGCTGTCTTACATTTTAGTAACATCCCTCATCACATCTAACCTCCTATATATGGCTCACTTTACGTTGCTGACCTGCAAATATCATGTGAGGGGTCTAACATGCGTTTAACTGAGAGACAACTAAAAACAACTGTTAATGAATCGCTACATGTGTGGTATGGTGTGCTAAAAATGGCCATACACTATTTCCTATTAAGAGTAATTGTGTCCATTCCTGCAAAAAGACCAGCATACATAATGATCTATATAAACATTACACTTATCTCCTGGCGTCAATGAGGTAAAGTTCATGGAATAATTTTTGATCGAAGGTTAAATTTTCTTCTCATGCTTTTTACACCAATCTCCTCAAGTTGCTTTCTAACACGTCTTGGAATGTTGAGCGCTTCGAGTCTACCAATCACTGCTTTTAACTCGTATTGACTCTGGTTCTAATAGATCTTCAGACTGGATCACTCTGCTTTGTGGATAGGCTCTGGCGCGCACCCGCCAGGGTCTCTACATATGATTTGCCCAGACTCTATACTATTACCAGAGAAGAATGCAGCAGCTGCTTCTCAATTATTATACTAGAATCCTGTCTGACACTCACCATCCATTATCTTCCTTAACTACTGCACTTAAGAGACTGATGATCGTTAGTGCAGCATTCCTCCTTTTATAACTCGAACCAAAATCTAATATCTGATGTATGTGATATCCGTTTTGACAAAATTGACTTTTCATCTCAATAACCTAGGTATGATTCAGAGATAAAAAATCATCAATCTTTTAGCTCAATAAAGAAATCTACTGTAGAACTACAATTATCTAAACTCCGTGTAACTGAATCGCTTCCAGAATTTCAAAAAAATGAAATAGACAGAAGAAAAGAAGGAAAATGAGAAAAAGGAATAAGCTCAAGAAAAGGAAAGGCAAAAGAAGGGAGAAGATAAGAGTCTAGTGTCACTTGAGGAATTTGGAAACATTCTTTTGAAAATTCCTGGATGTTCATACGTTATTGAAGATACAGGATGCGTAATATAATCAGCCTCTAGAAATTACTCTCGCTTCAAGGAAAATAAGTGCGTTTCTTTTGCATTCTTTTTAAAGTTATCCTCTGGTTATAACAACTGCGAGTAAAGAAATATTTTTGAGTCATCGGAACTTGGCTTTTTTCTACATACAAATATTTTTTTAAAAAAAAATTATAATATTTACCATTTTTTCCACTTTTCAAAATACATTATAATGGTCCATTGTAACGTTTACCCATCATGACCCATGTAAGGAATGTAAGAAATCACAACTTCAGTATTTAATAACATTGTAAACAAAGCAAATTGCGTGCTTCACAATTCCTTTTAGGGAATTGTGAAAAACCCAATTTGATTTGTTTTTAGCAACTCAATATTTAAAATTCCCTTTCATAATGCTAAAAAGAATTTCGAGCGAAACTAAATAAAAGGTAGCTAAGGTTAAATCGGTATGCCCACCTGAAAGATGTGGACATATATATATATATATATATATATATATATATATATATATATATATATATATATATATATATATATATATATATATATATATATATATATAAGATGCATAGAGAAAAGAAATTAATGCATTAGCATTTGAAGCTGATTAAGGTCATTGATCTTTTCTTATATAAACATCTTCTATTTTTACTTTTCGCACTTTTACAAAAATGCAAGTAAATAATGCTCTGTAAAATAAAAGAAAAATGCTAAATTATACAACAACTCTGGAATTATCAAATAAGTTATTTCAGTACGACTCGAATTACAAAAATGTTATGGACATTCGGCCGTGATTGAATTGTATATTGGAATTCATAACATATGCATTATAACGAGTCTACCCTCTTCGATTAAATCGGCTGTCGATGAAAAAAATCGAAGAAGTCTGGCGCCAAACGATTGACGTCATTTAAAAAGATGGATGGAATAATTTATGCGTAAGAAATGGGCCATAAAAAAAAAACGCTCATAGCGATCATTTGGGAAGAAACACTGCAGGGTTTAGAATTCGTCAAACGGCAATGTCAAGGTCTGTCATAGTCTTCACGGGCGCAAGACACTATCTGCGTCAAAGATGTTTCCAGATTCACCTCAGCGAACTAAATTAACTATACGCGTGATGAATCGTTGCCAAAATGTCTTTCCTACATATAATTAATGTTGCCATTTACGTATTATATTTTGTACGAATGCGTACTTATTAACTCGTTAGGAAATAATATTAGAATAATGCAAATTTGTAAATCACGTCTGTCAATTCTTTTCTATCCGTTTCTCAAAATACATTCCCGCAAACGATAAATAAGATAATCAACCTTAATTTTCAGATACAGCAACAAACATAATCGCTTGCACACATTCAATATATAAATTCTATCATTTAATATTCAATATCATTCAATTGTACACTGAGTGCGAATATTTAGTAACAAAATAAAATGGGCAAACTTTATTTATAAATATTTATTTCTGTTTATTTGCATTTTTGAACGCATAAAAATATATATATTTTTTTTTTTTTTTTTTTTTTTTTGTATATTTTGCATGTTATAATATATATTTCTGTTTTTCTATTAAACTAAATAAAACAACAATTCAAAAAAAAAATTGAATAAATTTCCTAAACAGAAATTTTTTATTACCCGTTATGTGTTTTGGATATTTTGCATGTTATATAATGCAATACATATTTTGAGTTTTTCAATTTATTTTTATTACAAAAGCAATAAATCAGGCAAAGTTTAGCTTCATTTTTAATTTTTTTATTATATTTTAATAATGAATGATGTGAATATGAAAATATTCATTACCATTATTAACGCATCATTATTTTTTCAAAAATAAAGCCTCAATTTCAAAAGTGTTTACATTTGACAGTCTAAATGCACTGCTGGCCACCGTAAATGAAATATCTTGAAGGAAGCATGCAATTTCAGGGACGCTTCTCTCTGCAACACCACGATTATCGCATTCGAGTCTGGAAACACCGTGGAAAGAGAATGCTGAACAGCTGCGTTATGCACCGCCACACTGATCCTGCATTAGGTATTATGGTATGGGGTGGTATTGGATATCAATTTCGCTCTCCTCTAGTACGCATTGCCGGTATTTTAAACAGCCAGCGCTACATCTCCTAGGATGTTGGAGCCAGTTGTCCTTTCTTACCTTTAGGGCTTGTTCACAGCCATATTTCAAGGAGGTAATGCGCGACCACATATTGTTTGTGGCACACATTCGTCAATCGCCAAATTGAATTGGTTCCTTGGCTGGTTCGCTTTCCGGATCTTTCCCAGATAAAAATGTGGTCCAGAGCTGCTCAACGATTGACCCAGATTGCATTCCCAGCTGACATACTATATAAATTTTGGTAACGTGTGGAAGCTGCTTGGTCTGTTGTACCCCAAGAACACATCCAAAGTTTCTTTGAATCAATACCGAGGCGTGTGGCAGCAGTGATATCCAACAACTGCGTCTACTCTAGCTACTGATTTTGGCAGGAACCACATTTCACAGAAGTCTATAAATTTTATCGTTTGATACTTGGTCAACATGTTATTTAGAAAAAAAATTGTTGTGATTTTGTTGTGATCTCTTGTTTTTCTTGGTGTTGCAATTTGGGTAGACAACAGTGTAAACGATCTCTAATTTTAAATACAAACCGCAACATCTAGCGGAAAAAAGACAAACTAAAGAATGAAATGTGTACTTTATTTAAGTCGGAACTCAAAGTGAAAACTGCATGAAAAGTATTACTGATGCAGTCAGTCGCTTACGTTATCAGTTGGTTCAATGCGCATGAGGAGAAATTCACATGTGTGTACAAAATTAAAATACATATTGTAGGTTAAAAAATACTATTTAATCACTTGTAAATCAAATTTGATTCATTTTCCATAGTCAAATATTATTTCCAATAAATTTTCATTATAAAAAAATGAAATACCAAAAACAATCTTAGGACATAGAAAATACTTATTTCAAACTGTATTCTCTATTTGTATTTTAATTGAAAACTTTTTTGTGATTTATTTTAAAAATCATTTGCTTCAGTAGTATAATGAATATATCTAGGTGTCTCTCTAACATTCTAGAGAGACACCTTGCCACACATCAATAACTCATAGTTACAAGTATACAGTTAAACTAAAGTGGAATCGTTTAATAAGAATACACCATCCGATTACTGACGTTTGCTCACAATATTTACTCAAATCGTGACAATATGACAGCTTTTGACTGGAGAATTATCAATACAATGTTTTTTTTTAATCTGTTTTTATGCAGTTTATTTTTGGAAGCCTATTTCTGGCAAGAAAGACCATAGAACCATCTCGTAACTCTGAACTGAACTCAGGGTCACAGCGAAGTCTGCACTTTAACACTCCTAACTTCCACACCAAATGGGATGCAATGGAGCGCTTTTTCAGTAAGGTGATTAACAATGGCGAATCAGTGATTTTACGGAACGGTACCTTTCTTGACGTCACACTTGATGATCACAAAATTGAAGGGAGAACTTTCACTACAATGCCGTTGTTCTTTTACCGACTGAGCGTGGTTAATAACTCAATTAATGCCGAAGAGTTTTCCCTTTTAATTTCTTGCAATAAGTAAAATACAACTATGAAAAATAATCCAAAAAATATATAATAAAAATATTAGATATCGATTAATCTTTAATGAGGAGACAAAATGCCAAAATATAAAAATCTTAAATTAGGGGAAATGAAGAAATAATTTTAGAATTTGGAGGATATTTTAACCCATTGCATGAAAATATTTATAGTGTTATTGTTCCACACACACATTATTGTTTCATTATTTCCGTGATAAAAATATTAAAATAACTATAAGGTAATAAACAACTCCAGGAAATATTCTAAGTTCAACAATTAACCGTGATAGACAATTCACCTTTATAAAAGTCTGACAGTTAGCAGTTAACATTAATCTTTTTTTAATTGATAAAAACAAATAAATAACTTTGAAATCGTTTGAGAAGTTAATACATATTGATGTCCACTACAGAAAATTCTGGATGTCTTCAATTACTGTTAAAAAAACGGAAGGAAAGAAATTAATATGAGCTTAAATTTCTTCATAAAAAATAAAAAGTTGTGATTTTTAACAAAAAAAAATTGTGATTAAAAATTCCAAACAGAATAATGCGTTGACAATTTGAGGTTAGAAGGAAAAAATACGAAGAACCTTTCAAACTTTTTGAGTGAAAAGGTCATAAGAGATCAATGTGATTTTATTAATGATTAATAGTAACAATATACATTTTAATCAATTAAATTAAAATCAAATTTCTTCCTTTTATGAGAATAAAATATCAGAATAACAATCTCAAATGTGATACTATATAAAGTCAATATTTTTTCAAATTACATTTGAAATTTACATTAATTTTTTATTTCAAGAGCAAATTTGATCTTCAAAGTAGTTCAGCGTACATCAAATCCAAATCAAACTTTGTGTAAATTTAAGTTTAAATTAAACCGGTTAACTGATAATTTAAAATAATAAAGAAACGAATGTGCAAATATATCGATTTCAAAAGTGAGACTTCACGGTCGCAATTTTAATTACAATCAAGTGGCAGGATTTATGTAAACAAGTAATAGCTAATAATAGTAATTATTTAGTAACATAAATAGCATGCATAATGATTTAGTTTAATATTTAAACACTATTTTGTAAAACTTTTACAATAATTATCACGCACGACCTTCCTAGGAGATTTCCCGTAGATAATGAATTCCATCACCGAAGCGCATAGAACCTTCCAGAAACTCTCTTAGATTTCCCACCAAATCAGTAATCCGTCATCTAGAGTGAAGGCGGTCAGTCCTGGTTGCTAGTCTGGCGCGTACAAGTCTGTCTGAGACTTCTGCGTTCAGAAAGCTGTTTCTTGATGCATTGAAGCTGAGCAATTGCTGTTCCTACTGCTGGAATTTTTCCCATGTCTTGTTGGAATTGCTACGAATAAAAGTCTTGTGGCTTTTAAGAAATTGTTTTATCGACTCACAATCATCACGAACCCCGAAGCACGGTACAATATTCACGTACCATAACAAAAGCAAAATTTTCAGCATTCTCTCCGCCAAGGAACAGAGAAAAAGTAATGTTCTTTTTCTCATTATTCACAAGCATCTAGAATCGAACCTATGACCTTCCACTTCGAGAAGTACAGCCCTGTCACAAGGCCATGCATGGTGAGCTCAGATAGTTTCCTGTAAAAGCATTTATTCTAAAATTTAAGTAAAAACTATTAAAAGTCATCTATTTTTGCTCGATTTTGATACTTTTCGAGGCTATCCTTGGAGAAGATGCTTCGAGTTTCTTCTTCTCTAAGTCTTAAAGCATTGAATAGTAAATCTTTTTGTTTGGTCTGTTTTAATCTCCCAAGAGATTATTTTCGAGGTTTGTCATTTTTAAAATACACATTCAATATTTATCATGTATTTACTGTACATCATAAAGAAAAAAAAATAGCTCTCCTTTATTTTTTGGTCCAATTTTCTTGTCTGGAATTTTTTGTAAAAGCAGCTCTTAGTAAAAATTATTTTTAAAAAAATGAATATTTGTGTTCAATAAATATCAATCAACATTTGAATTCATAAAAACCAATTCAAAATTTTATTTATCAATCATAGTAATTTTAAGGTATTGTTAATAATAATTCGTAAATGGAAAATCTTGAATTTATTAATAATGAATATATATAAGTTTTCAAGCGATATTTTTATTTCCATAAAGGTATAAGCAGCACATTTATGAAAAGTTCTTATTTAAAATGCCTATTGCTTGTGGGGCCAGAGGGCTTAAACGGAAATCATTAGCGTAAGAGACGAATAAAATTCGGATATTGAAAAGTTTATTTGTTGAAACTATAGATAAGGATATATGTCGTAAGGTTTCTGGTTCGATCCTAGTCATTATGGAATGAATGAAAATTATTTCTAACAGAAGTATATCAGAGTTTGATTTAGTATGTTTATTGGTCTATGATCACTTTTTGAATAACAGGAGTAGTAGTATAAAACAGATATATATAATCTTTATAAATTTCCATTTCTGAGGGGAGAGTCAAACCCATGAACTGTTGAACCCTAGAACTTGCTATTCATCTATCAGTTCAGCATGTATATCAGGATAGGTATTTAGGAATCAAACTATTTATAGAAAATTTTAACAGCAACAACAGTATTAATGAATTGAAAGCTAAATTATGATAGCAGTTATTTAATATAAATTGGGACATGATTCGCACGGAGGAAAATTTGACTATTTTTTCCTGTGTGTTACAGAATGCATCATCATTTCTTGCTGTAATCAAGATGCCTCATTGTGCCACGAAAAAGTGATGAAATTTCATTCAAAAATTACGTTCTTATGAATGTTATTCATGGAAAGTTTCGTTTATTTCATTGTTATACACAAAAAAAAACTTTCATCATTATTCTTATTGTTTTATGAGATATTATTTTTCATTTTTGAAATGAGTAATGAATTCAGGCTGCTATTAATCACTTGTAAGTGTTTATGAAACTGAAACGTTTAACTGCATTAAGATGTTTGAGCTTGCTTCCAATATTTTTTTAGCAATTAATAGGCAAGGACAACTTAACAAGGACAGTGACGAGCAAATTACCTTTAGCTTATGAGGTAAATAATTTAAAAGCAACAGACACCACATTTTTTTCACAATAGGTTGCAAATGTAATTAGAGGGCTATTTGTTCTTCAGAACAAAAGCTTCGAGGTTTGATCCTACAATGGTTGAAGATCGTGATACGAATGTTGAGATTCTATTTTGTGTATGCAAGTCCGTCATGGTGAGTACTTAGGAGTCATCCGGATTCCCTTCCTTGCGAATACGTCCCTGCCATTTACGAAAAGTCTTACAAGACGGCGTTGTGGATGTTACAACACTTTACAACAGTATTGCCGTTACATTGACACTTTTTTTATTTTTCTTATTTTCTGATGTCCATTTTAAATTTAAAGCATATTTTGATATATTACGATGTAAAATTCCTATTTTTCCTGAAGAAAGCGTAAAACAAGCAAACTGAAAAGAACGCAAATGACTTCTGTGATGCATATTTTATGTTGTTGTTACTAATGACACTTGGCCAAGCCAACTCGCTATGCCTTGGCTATGCAAATTTAAGCCAATTGAGAGCGTGTTTCGTTTTAATCAGAGCACCATAAAGGGGAAAGTACGACTTTTGTTCTTCAAATCCTCCGATAGATGGCAGTACCAGAGGATCTACTCGTTTAATTTTGACATCGATCTGTAGGGGGAGTAAATTTCTCCAGACCATTGCACCCATGGTAACTGTTTAACGACCGACTACAGGACTTTCGATTCCACAGATTTAACGAGCACGTATATCGCATGTACTCAATGGGTGTTTGACGGCTTTGGGGATCGAACCCCACCCTTCCAGATGGAAGGCCAATAACCTAACTACTAGGCTACCTCGGCCCTTTGTGTATTTTAAATATCAATAACTGATTGGGCCTCGAGTTTATTTGGGATTATTTTTCCACTTCGATTTATTCATAGTGTTAGTTGACAACTGCTTATTCCCCCCACTCCCTCCGACACAACCTATTGAACAGAGTTTGAAGTTTATTTTGAATTTGACAACTCGGTGGGGATCCTTTTCTCCATACTTCCACACCACACCCGAGAAAACACATTCCTCGAACCCAAGGAAATCTAACGGGCGCAGATCTTTTCAACACGAAAAACATCAGCGGAATCTGGTACCAAACTCGCAGTTATACGAATTGGAGAAGAATCTTTCCCCGCAGTGAGCTTTCAAAATTTACTCTCTACCAAAGTTCTTATACTTATTTGAATCCATATTCTGATAATTTCTCCTGTACATTTTCCATTACTTTCCATTCCTTTTTCCCAGCCTCCCTTCTTAGACCGCATTGGCAGCAGTGCGGGTTTGTATTCAAAACCACTTCAACCTCGTGAAAAGTAAACACACAAAGCTACGATTGCCCAGAGACAAAACATTCTCCTCTTGTCGAACAGCACCCGGAAATCAAGGACTTGACACATGCGTTCATCCATCCTGGGTTGGACACAAATATTTATTGTACCACTGTGGGCGGTTGAACTCTCTCTTACTGATATACGAACTAACAAACAACACATGTCTTCACTGCACCGTTCATTAAGTGTATGAAAATTTGAATGGACTTCCGATAGTTCTCCTTAGTTGTTTGCTGGTATATGAATTAAAAATATCTCATTAAGAATTGCTTCTGCAGCTAATTTTAACCTAGGTTCGATCCAACTTTTTCTTAAAAATTACTTTCAATTCTCCTTTGTCTTATTCTTAGATAAATCGTGGTGTAAAAACATATAATTAGGCGAATTTTTATTACATATAGTATACTTTTTGTGAAATGGATTGCTTTCAGGCAAATTTCAGTGACATTTTAACGGAACCGCTGACACTCTGCAGAAAATGGTAATGATTCAATCTTAATTTAATTTGCTTGAGCATAAGGTGTATACGATAATGTTCCTTAAAATTAAGCAAAATCTATAAGTAAAAATATCGCTTGATAAAGAAATTCTGGCTAAAAATATACAGTAATGTGGATATTTTACGAAATTTTACTGAAAACTTCCTTTAAAAATAGCTGTCAATGGAAAAGTTCTTCACAATATATTCAAACTTTTGCTTCATTTCATAGGTAAATAACACGTGTGTGTGTGTGTGAGAGAGAGAGAAACATGTAAGCCAAGTTTCATTCAAATATCTTCATTATTACTTGAAATATCTTGTTATCGGGAGGGATGTGGAAATTTTGTGAAAAAAGTTAAGAGAAAATTGCCTTTAAAATAATAGTTTCGCTTGTGATAGCCACATTGTTACCACTTCTTTCCGAATGTATAAACCAAAGAAATATTTCGTGTTGTGGTGGCTTATCCTTCCGGGCTGACAGCGGCATAAAAAGCCTTCAAGAACACTGGATCACAGCCTCAGGAATCTGAGAGTAGCTGGCCTTTATCTAAGCCAATGCGGGCAGGAGCAGCGTGAGTCGCATTGTATATTGGACACAGGGGGTAACTTGTGTCCTGGTACATGACGCTGTACTCGAGCGTGTCCACTGCGGAATTTCGCGAGAGTTGAAGGGAGGAAAGGGTTTTCGAATTTCGTGTGTAATCGCACCGCGTGCATACAGAATCATATAATAATGTTAGAAAATGATTTTGTTCTACCTTATTTATATGGATAATTGTACTATATTACTCGTCCTAAAATTACATCGCGTGATGTTTATGACGGTGGGAAATGCACTTTCCGTCTCTGAACACTCCGTTCAGTCAGCAATGCTGGTATTAAGAAGCGCTCCCTGCCTGAACTGTCAAACGATGCCAGGAAAGGCGAATCTTTGAAAAAGCACTTCTCATTTATAAATTCTCATTGTTCTAGAAAAACGTTCCGATCAGGTGAGGAGAATCAAATCCTTTCATTGCCCTCAGAAGACTTTTGACTATCGGTGCCTGAAATGCAATTACTAACAAAATCAATATAATATAAAAATAAAAATAAATCGTGGAAAGTTTAAAGGAAAACCGATTTCAGGAAAAAAAGATTTTAAATTTTAATTTTAGAAAGAAAACGTAACAAGTAAAATGTAAAAACTTTACTGTACTTTGAAAAAGAATTTTGCCAAATGCGGGCATTTGAGTGACGAACCCCATGCCACAACAAGGCCAGGAACTGCTACTCATTTGTCGTTACCCAGCGGGTACATGTGAACCAAGTCACGGAGGCGAGTAGCGTTGCCAGCGACATACCACCAAAAAACCCGTTTATAGGGTGGGTCACATTCATATATCAGCGCAGAAGAAAGGACAGAGAAACGTAGAGAGAACAGGTAACATCCATGCCCGAACCGGGAATCGAACCCGGGACACACAGTTCTTAAATCAGGAACGCTAACCACTCAACCATCAATCGGCACTTTGGAAACATAAAAAGAGAAATTTTGCATCAGATATTATATATTTAAATTATTGTCAAACAATACAGATGGCGCTACAAGCAGCAACACGTTGTAAATTTGAAAAAAATAAGTTCAGATATTGAAGTGAAATGGCCGAGAGATATGAATTTATATATAACCACCTTGGTATCTTAAATACAAAGATTTTTAAATGGAATAAATATTTATTTGCTTGATATTTGTGCTATTGTTGTGTTGTTACTTATGACACTTGTACAAGCCAAGATCGCTATGCCTTGGCTATAAAAATTTAAGTCAGTAGGGTGCGTCTTTCGTTTAACCAGAGTACCACATATGGCACTACTCTAATTTGCACGAACGAATAAAATAATACACATTTGTAGTCCAATTTTCTATATTTCTAGCGATTATTTGTTAAGTATTTATATAAAAATAATAATACACATTAACGCGTGTTCGCATTCCGCATCTCATCGACAGAAGCGTAATCAAAGTGCATTTTGTTGAGATGAAAAATAAAAGGAAACAGAACTTCTTAATTAAAAGGATTAATTTTGATTTTGAAGGGTATTTGACTTTTATTTGAATGAATTGGACTAAAGCCTACATACTGAAAGCGGTGGCATGGTTCCTCTTTCCTTATCGAAAGTGACGAGTTCAAATACCGACCCAGCCAAAAATCCGTCTGGTTCTCTAATTGGGGACTGTTAAATATTTCGTGCTAGCAATGTCTTTCATGTGAAATGATATCTCTGAGTGGGGCAGGCCAATGATTTGGAGGTATTGTGCTTGTTCCCTGCTTATAAATGACGAAGACTCTCCCCCGCCTGCTTCCATCTAACTGGTAGAGCCAAACTCAGCTAGGTACAGGGACGCATGCTGATGCTACAACAACTTAAACTTACACTGCACTAATTATTCTTTTAATATTCAGTTTAAATTTTGTTATAGCTAAATGGACATACAACAAAAAGATCGTTTCATTTCCTTATGTATTTCCTATTCTTTGATTTTCCTGTCTCTGCTCGGTGAACAACTTAACATCAGAAATTGATTGCTAAACATTTTTGAGGCGAATGCACCTTCCAGGAGGGCCCCTTCACAAATGAATGTACGAAAACCTCTCACGCTGAATGGCGCATTCATCTATCATCAAAGTCAGTTCCTACCATTCAAAAGAACTCAGTAATATCTTTGCTCTATTCTGACACCACTAAGATTTGAAAGTCTCTAGATTTGACAATACAAGACCATGATCATGCTATACGGAGAAAGAATTTTCCTTACATAATACACCTTGTGCACTTGTCATAAAGGAAGAAGCCTTGGGAAATTATCAGTGCCCACCTCAATAGATGGGTATCTAGAAAGTAGAAACGAAATCCCATATTATTTTGTAATGGCGACTTTCTTATTAAACGATGTCGATGCTATAAATGAATAGTCTTGACTTTTCTTTTTCACTGATCTTGATTGGACATGCGTTCTGATTCGACCGAAACACACTTTGTGATGTAGAAATATTTACACGAAAGGGGGAAAATGAATCTACGAATACCAAAGTACTGACCAATCTGCTTTCAGCTTGAAGGGCGCAGATGATTTGACACAGCCTTGTGGACCGCCAAAGGCGATTAAGCACCTTGCCTTATGGGATGGGCCCAATTCACGTGTCGCAAAGGAAGCTCCCAAACTAATTATTGATATGCTTGCAAAAGACAAAACATTCAGCAACAAACTCCCCTTGTTCAGCATTGGTGGGTATTGAACCCGAGGCATTTCGCTCTGAAGAGCGGTCTCCTACCATTAACGCAATCTTAAGAGGATATTCTCTAACTGAGAAATGTCTTCACTGCACAGTGTGCTAGTGTTATCATGAGGAATTTAACATCCAGTCGGGAAAATATCGAGATAATCTCAGCAAACACAGCTAGGTATTAGAAAATTGAATTAAATCATGCCTTTGTTCATTTATTTCAACATTTTCAAACTGTTTCGAAATTGCTAATCCTATCTGTGTAAAATTTATCTCTCTCTCTCTTGTGTGGATTACAAATGAAATCATTTTATGGATTTACATATCGTAGTTTCTGGAATAAATATCGAGGCGTTTTATATTTTTTAAGAGTAATATTTTTTGCAGCACGACGTTTTTACCAGTGCGGCTATAATTATAGTTAAAAAAAATAGCACTCTTCTGGGGCTTGCAAAATTTTAGAGAGTACGTAGAAATCGATGAATACCAGGATTCAAACCGGCTAAAACAAGAAAAAAGTAGAGTTAGACCCATCCGATTTACACTCGTGTATATAAATTAAGGATAATGTAAGTTCAGTATCAAAGAAAGAGACAGAAGCAAAATAAATGTGACTTATTAGTAAAGTCTATTTATTAAACAAAAGGTGAAGAGCAAAAAAAAAAGGCTATATGTTTGACATCATTAATAAAAATTGCGATTTTTACTCCCTGGAGCAAATTTCAAAAAAAGATCTTATTTACAAAAACCAATATAACAGGGTTGGTATGATGGTAACTACATAGTATTCTCTCCCCCCCCCCTCATACGATGCAATACAACGCCTAGGCATGCTGAGTATCAAATTTTCTATCTGATCTTGGGGAATATTACATAAGTGATCAAGCAATGGTCTTCGAAGTTCTTGCAGACATGTGTGAGGGGGTTGACGGACTGCAATTCGTCGGCTAAGTATGGCTCACACATGGTCTATTGAATTCAAGTCCGGTGAGTATGCTGGCCAGTCTATACGAGTGATATCATCCGATTAAAGGCATTCGTCTACAATGTTTGCACGATGAGGACGGGCGTTGTCATCCATAAACAGAAATTCTGTACCTATGGCGCTGCGAAACAAATGTAGAAGTTATTTCAGAATGACATCCCGATAGATGTGGTCTTACATGGTTACATTCAAAACATGCATGTTACTTCTGAAACCCAGAACAATTTCTCTCCAAACGAGCAATCCTGCACGACCGTAACGGTGATGTTCAATGGTGTTCTCTTGGTGGTAACGGATACTTCGCTCTCTCCAAATGAAAGTCCGGCCAGAATCAAACTGAAAGCTAAACAGAAACATAACATAAAGAAACATATGTCGGACGTCGTCGACATACAACGTCGGAAAACATAACACAAGACCACTGTTGCGTTGTCTACAATGCATGCTCTCTACTCCAGGTTAACCGCAGGCGACAGTGAGTTGCAGTAAGTGGAAAACATATGACAGGCCTACGAGTATAAGGCAACACGGCCTGCCTTGAAACTGTTATACCGGTATCTGAAGAGAGCTGACGAGACAAATCTGATGCTGTGCTCCGTCTGTTTCTTTTGGCAGAAACTGCCAAATACCGGTCCTCATTCGGCGTTGTTACTCGGGGGCGACCTGTGCTGTAACGTCTACTCAGATTACCATGATCTTGTAACCGTTGCCAAAGCCTGGAGATGACACTCTGGGCGATTCTAATTTCCTTGAATACTTCAGCTGGGTAGGTTCACATTCCAGACGGCCAGTAATTCTACTATATTAAAAATCATCCAAATGTTTCTTTTGTGCCATAACTATGTGGTTATTGTACTGAAAGGTTTTTTAAAGGGCTTATGAAAAATTTTATTTCTTTGCAACCATTCCTTATATACACTTATCTTATATTCTCGTCATTGTGACGTGCTATCGGCACCGTCCGGTGTTTTCTGGTAATGTGCATATTATTCTACAAGATGTGTGTGATAATTCTACATGTGAAATTTTTATTTTAGAGTTCAACTTCTGTGTGTGACTGGATTATTTTTAAATTATGGACACGAGAGAGTGTAGATTATTTAGGAGAATCTTAATATTCTATTCCGAAAATTTTCTAAATATACTTGTTTTGTTTGTTTGCAATACGTTATTTCTGCTGATTGAAAGGCCACTGAGCATTCCCATTTCTGAAGGTATCATGATTAAATGGCCGCTGTGACATTCCTTTCTACTTCTAAATCTTATTTGTTCCAACAGTCAGATTTCGAAATATGTACCGTAACAGCATTAATTTCTGTTAAGAATAGAATTTCTTTATTTTCTTTCAAATTTAATATTTCGGTATATGACATTGCATGAATATTATAAATTTAGACTTTTTTTTTTCGTCTTGTGCCAGCTAGGCTAACAATATGGGGTGTGCTGCTCCACTTTTCCAACTGAACCATATTTGATGTGAATTCCGACTTCCTCAGTACACACACATGCCATAGGGACCCATTTATAGGGCACGCAACCATTCACACAAGGAAAGGACAAAGATGTGATAGATAGAGAGAGAAAGTACATCCATGCCCGAACCGGGATTCAAACCCAGAACCTCCCTATCCGTAGTCAGGCACGCTGACCACTAGACAAGTTGGCCAGCTTAGACTCCTTTTCGTAGAAAGATATGATTTGGAAAATGAAAGTATATAAAATAGAGTTCAAAATTAAATTATAATCGATGAATATTTTAAATTTTTTCTCTATAATTTGATTGTCAGTTATATTTTACTTTTATGCATTTTTCTTCAAATCTTATATTTCTGTAACGGAAATATTCATTAAATTTCTATGGGCAATAAAACCTTAAAACTAACAAACCAGTTGCCCTAAAGAGATATGTTGAAGTACTAAGCTCCAGTATTTAGCGATTAAGCAGTCAATCGTTGTGTCCTTATCTATAATTTTATTATCCTTTTTCTGTTGTACATTGTTGTTTAAGCTGCTGAAATTTTTTCAGCTATTTGGATTGCACCTTTTATTCGAAGAACAGTGGTCTGTGGAGGGATGCGCTTGGAATGTACTTAAGGTTAACAAGCAATATTTGATTGTCCTCCTAACTGACTGTAGAAACATAAAGTGGCGGTGGTTGATGATAGTCTCTTGTTGGCAAAAATGCCACTTTTTATTCCTTTCTTTCGTCAATTTCCTCCAACGCTCTCTCTGGCGTACGGTTTTTTCCAAAATTAATGGGATTTAATAAATGTAACTTCTGGAGATGCATTATATTTAACAATGAACGTCTATAAAGGGAATTTTCTGCTATTTTCAATGTGAATTGTCAACATGTTCTTGGTGGTTTGCCTGTGTCAAAAAAAGACAAACTTTTAAGTCCATAACATCAGGAATTTGGCAAATTGGACAATTAGAGTTACTGAAGGTTTGTGACTGACACAAAATTTGAGGTGATGGATAAATGGTAGATTGGTAGGATATCTAATATGATATTTGATTGTAATTGGACATTCTATTAAATAATGTTGCAGTGTTGACAGAAGAACATAGAGATGTGTCACTTTTTTCCAAATTTGTTATAATATGTGGCGAATAGTAATGAAGCAGTTTAAGTAAGCATTTATATAACACTGATCTGTGGACACTTTTGGTAATGAGGAATATGCCCATCAGCCTTGTTCAGATGTGTCCCAGAATTCTTGCCAATGGACAATGGAGTTTTGGTAAAGACAGACTTTAGTTGGGATTTTAACCATGAGGTGTCAATAGTTTGATGGTGAAATTCTGCTGCTGTTTTTACTATTATATAAGCTGTTTCGTTTACTTTTGTTCTATCGTGTGCCTTTAATATTTGATTTTTTGATTTTCCACTTAATATTTGAACTCTAGATGTGTTGAAGTAAAAATTTCTAAATGTTATTAATGAGCAGAGATTTATGATTTGACTTACTCATTTCTTGTATTACGGAGTTGCAGTTACTCCAAATTGCAAGGCTATGTATATTACACTGCTGGCCACCGTAAATGCAAAACCCTGAAGAAAACATGCAAATAACAAAATTTACAACATGTATTAGTGGATGTGAGATATGCAAATGATTAGAATTTCAGCACAGATGCACATCATGCACGCCTGTAGCGCCATTTCGAAATACTATTTAAAGCTCTGAGATTTCGACGATTTCAAGTTCGGCAATTGTGTTTTCTTTTTTTTTTTTTTTTTTTTTTTTTTTTTAATGATTAATTAGACCTCGTAGAAAACAGTGATCATTTTTTGATCAAGTATCCAACTTCAAAAGGGGAAGGATAATGGCCTACTGAGATTGTGGATTAGCTTTCTGGAAAATCGATAGTCGGATTGGACGAAACGAAACAACTGTATGTGGATGTGATCGTTGGTTGAAAGAGAGTACGACAGATCGAAGTGTTCGATAGCATCCACCTCAGTGCACCAATTCACGGGATGACAGAAAAATTGTACACATGCAGAGGCAGATCGCTCACCCACACCCACATCACGAACCATAGCACAGCACATTCAGTCTGTAATGCATCATCCAATGTCTGCGGTAACATTCGACGCCGTTTACAGAAGAGTGATTTGTCCGCAAAGCGTCCATTGCTTCGTTTACTTTTGATGCAGAACCACAGACTTCTCCACAGCCAATGGTGCGATTAAAGAAGGAAGTAGATGGCAGAATGGAAGGAAATTATCTTTCTGACAAGTCAGGCTTTTGTCTGCAACACCACGATGGTGGCATTCGAGTCTGGAGACACCATGGAGAGCAGAGGCTGAACAGCTGCGTTATGTACCACCACACTGATCGTACACCAGATAATATGATATAGGGAGGTATTGGATATCACTTTCGCACTCTTCTAGTAAGCTTTACCGGTACTTTAAACAGCCAGAGCTACATCTCCGAGAATGTTGGAGCCAGTTGTCCTTCCTTAACTCCAGGGCTTGCCCACAACCATATTTCAACGGGATATTGCTAGATCATACGTGGCACGCATTGTTCAAGGGTTCTTTGTCAATCACCAGATTGAATTGCTTCTCTGGCCAGCTCGCTCTCCGGATCTTTCACTGATAGAAGGATGTGGTCCATGGCTGCTCAACGATTGACCAAGATTACATACCCAGCTGTCATATTATATCAATTTTGGTAACGTGTGGAAGCTGCTTGGTCTGTTGTACCCCAAGAACATATCCAAAGTTTCTTTAAATCAATGCCGAGGCGTGTGGCAGCAGTGATATCCAACAACTGCGTCTACTCTGGCTACTGATTTTGGCAGGAATCACACTTCACAGAATTCTATAAATTAATCATTTGATACTTAGTCAACATGTTATCTACAAAATAAGTTTTGTGATATCTCTCGTCTTTCTTGGTGTTGCAATTTGGATGGCTAGCAGTGTATGTTCATGCGCATGGTTTACCTCTGATTGAATTACTAGTTTCATCTTGAAAAATTGAGTTCTGTTGGTGAAGTTGGATTTGTTGATGGCCTATTTCTTTTCTTCCATTGAACAATGTAAGTTTAATTTCTACGCAGTAATCTATTTTTGAATCATCATCAAAAATTTGTGTAATTATTGTCATTTTTAGAGAGATAAGGATCACTGGTTGGAGTCCTTTCTTTAACACTGTTCATGGCTTCCATTATGTATGTGCCTGTTCCTTTCTTGATGGATGGTCATTACATTTATCTATATGTTGCTCATATTTTTATGGATCTGTTAAGCAATTATTACAATTAGAAGTTACTTGTAACTGTAAGGTTTTGGTTTTAATTGCGATTTATTCCGATTTAATATGAAGTAGGGTATTTATTCCTGCGAGAGTTAAAAGAGCTATTGTAGATGTTGTTTCGTAATATTTAGTTAGAATTAACAGAAAATGTCTTTGAATGTTTAATAGAAAAATTTACTTTCTGTTATACATAGATTGAACCTAAATAGAATCACCATACGTACAAATTTTTTCAATAACTATTAAATTGATTGTCTTTAAAATTTTGCTGTTTAGACCCCATGATCTACTTGTTTTTTTCCTGAAACTGTGTATGATAGAAACTATTTTTGCTTTTAAATATGGCAGAAAGGAAAGTTTCTAGTCGAAAACAACACTCACGGATTTAAGGTTATTGGTAAGTTTAATACTACTGTTGTTCACTGTGATTTTGTGTTGCATTTAAGTTGTTTTTTTAGGATTTATGAGGATAATGGCTTGTTTCCTCAGCGGAAAGAACATGTTTGTTTTCAGAGCATAGTGTGCTATATATCTGCAGTGAGACGTTACTCTTCTCTTCTGTTCTGGCGTTCCCTTTTATTACAAATATGGCATTATCTGCAAAGGCAAGAGTTTAGTATGGCTTAGCCCCTCATGGTTGAGGAATATTTTAAAGAAGATATTCCAAAGTACTGGTCCACCATTAGATTCCTAAGGATATCCTCGGTGGTATTTCCTTATTATTGATCTTCCCTCATAATTGACCACAATTTCTCTGTTTTCTAAAAACTGAAGTAGAGTTTATATTTAATGAACATTAGGTTCATAAAATGGCTTGCTTGATTTCTGGCTACCAAAGGGAGTCAAAAATATTTTGGATATGCAAACTTATCAAACTCATACAAGCATTATCGTTCTTATTTTGCTGTATCTGATTCATTATGGCATTAAGAGCATGTTCTATGGATGTGTTACTCATTGGAATCCGAATTGTCTACTATTGATTTAACTAGTGATGTTAAAGTGATGATTCAGACGACCTTTAATAAGTTTTTTCAAAGCTTTCCAATAGCTGAGAAGAGGTATATTGGTGGTATGACTGTGGTCTTTTGGAATCTGTGCTTATTGTGGAAAAATATAATTATGTAATTAAAACAAGTTGGGAACAGATGAAGATCAAGACATTCGTTGAAAATGGTGACGAATATTGTTGGGTGAATCTGATGGGCAAGTTTAATAACAATGTTGTCGATACCATCTGGTCTATGTGCCTTATTATTATTTAGAAGCTTTACTGCATGAGAGAGAGAGAGAGAGATTTATTTCATTTTGTGTAAAGGGATAATCCTTTGGAACATAGGTAAGTGTTGGTAATTTTATGACTTTATTATGATGATCTGAGTCACTTTGTTGAGTATCCATTGGAAAAACAGATGCAATCAAGTCGTGGATAATAGTTGATGCTATTTGAATTAACAGAACTCATTTTTTAAGATTATGAAAGATAGTAGATATAAAAAGGTTTTTTGTGGCTATTCCATAAGTAATATTGTTATTATAGTAATAGGAAATCCACAGAGCTTGTAGTTTTAGCCATGATAATTTCTTTTTTGAAAATTGCTATTGATTCCTTAAATTTAATATGGAAAATAGTTCTTTCCCCTGAGTTTTAGTGTGCTTCCTTCTTCTTTTCAGGATATTAGTTTTCAGGTTTTGAAGAAATGAAGACCAATTTACATTGAAATTCTTCTTTGATTATTTTACTTTAAAAGGCATTTCCTACACTTCAATGATTGGGATAATCATATAATCAACATCTCCAGCAGGTAGGATGTTGTTAGATTGAACTAAGAAGCACCCTAAAGTATATGCTGCCCTGGTAGGTAACCTACACTCTTCAAAGAATCGAATTGGATTTCACAAAACTCAACCAATCTTTAAGATACAAATCCACTCTTTTGAAAGATGTGGGTAACGCGCTTTTTTTAAGAGGAGTAAAAAACATATCGGTCTAAAAAGGTAAATTAGATGGAAAAAAGAGTGAATTTCAATCTTTTATGGAAGTATTGCTGATTTTTTTATATTGACAATTTAGTGCAGAAATTAGGTTTTAAATTCTTTATTTTAAGGATTTATGTTTTTTTTTTTTTTTTTTTTTTTTTTTTTTACAATTACAATATAAATATATGACTTCTTTAGTCAATAATATAACAGTAAAGTTCAATATGACATTATTTTAATTGATTTGGATAATTATAGTGGTTTTTAAATTACATACACTATTAAGCAATTTGTTCAGCCATTTATTTCATTACTTATATATATTTAGTTTTACGTGTGAGTATAGCACTCTCAAGAAAAAACCGCCACACTACTTATTTTCAGTTAAATTTACAATGAGCCCATATGCACAAAATTAACTTTTACAAACATTATTAATACAACAAATTGTACACAATTTAAAAAATATATAAATATTTTATTTAAATAAATATAATTTAAGTTCTTTTGAAAAAATCTTTTTTTTTAAGTATAGCTAAAAATTTATTTTTGAACATTCATAATATGCTTTTTTGAAGTTATAGGAGGAAAAGGACACATATTTATAGATTATTCTGTTGATGATGACAATTTTTTTCTTCGATGATAGCAATGACAACCATAAAATACGAATATAAATTATATTTCCATACACAAAATGTTTACTGTAAATACTAAAATATACAAAATAATAGATTTTAATACATACAATTACTTTTCGTTTTATCTACGAATGCTTGTACTTAGTAACAATCAAATCAAAAATTATCAGTGAAATTTTAATAAATAAAATACATAATGTCAAGTAATATTCTGCAGATTAATATTTTCTTTATATTGTATTAACATTTAAATTAAAAAGCTTCTAATTTTATTTATGAAAAAATGTATTCTTATTCATTGTTAAAATTCTGTATTTGATATTAATCACACTTTCAATTCAGTACAATAAACTATATTAAATAATATTTCTATAATATACATTGTGGATATTTAAATCAACGAGAAAATTAATAGTCATATTCACGCTGTTTCGAAAATAAAAGAATTTAAAAATGCATTCATTATAATTTACTATTAATTTATAATGAATTAAATTTTGGCAGAAATTAGTATTTAAAATAAAAAATAAAATTTCCAAACACATTGTTATAATATTAAATATTATCAATTATTCAGAAATTTCAAATATTATAAATATTATATGAATATGAATTCAATAGAATTCCTTCATTCACACTTTCGAATACCAAAGTTTATGCAATGGTGAAAAATCAAAAATATGAAAATTTGATTTAGTCATTCAATTATTTATAAGAAATAAAGACTTACCGTAATGTTTCAGCACTCCTTTTTGTCCAATTATATATTTTAAATATTCTATAGATAGCTTTTACAAATTGGAGTTCTAAATTCCTCCACTTTTTAACGAAACTAAACCGATAGCATAGAGCCACGTGATGATTTAAGCCAATCAGAGCACATCACATTTTTTTGTGCTATAAACACGTCAAAAAAGAGTGAAAATCGCTTTGAATCGGGAATGGAGTGTTTGAAAGGGAACTTTTCTACCCAATTAAGTAGAAAAAGATTCATTTTGTATCCTTATGGAGTACAAAAGATCAATCGCTCATCGAGTGTTGAAAAACCACTAGATTTTTTTAAGATTGTAGTAATATATATAGTATTGTGGCGTATTAATCACCAAAGGAATGCATTAAAAAACAGAAGTCAAGAATACAGATTTAGAGTTCTATCATATATTAATTACATATCACCTTTCAAGAATTTGGACTGGAACGAACGTCGATCACAATTGGGTTTATCATATCAGTGTTTTACAGCGATGTAGAATGATGCATTATTACTGTGTAACGAATTAAGTACATTAAATTTCTGATATCCCGAAGAAATCGAAATTTAGGAAAAATCTTTCATCGAAAATATTTATGAGTCAGTTCCATTTTTTGATTGGAGTTGAATTTTTCAATTTACTGTAAACAATACAAATAGCGCTAAATAGTAAAATGTTCTAAACAAAATGTGTTTGAAATTATCAAGCTACCCCTTGTCACACTGTCAGCGATACTTAGTAGCGTTCACTGTTCCCCCAAAGATAAAACTTTTAACAGCAATCTAAATCTATAAATATGTGCATTTTAAAAGTTCTTTCTTGTGTAAAATGAAGCGGCATTTTTTTTTTTTTTTTTCAAAATCTTGCTTTATTTTTCAATTAAGATTTTTCGAAAAATACTTTAATGCTCTTCTGTGTAATTAAATTACTTATATTGCTTAAATGCACGTCCTCACCATTTCGAAAATCATAGACGAATATAATTTAAATGTGCTGCTATTTTATGCGGCTCCTCCTCTCCACAACGTTAAAAAATATTTTCTAATATGTTATAAAACCATTTACTTTATTTATGATAATTTTGAATATTTTTACGTGATTTATTTTATATTGTCCTTTTCTCTCCACAGAAACAACTTTCACACTATGTAAACTTATAAAATAAAAATTATTTTGATTGGAAAATGTAATCTGAGAGTGTGAATTTCCCCTGTAAGTTGCTTAATGACCTTCTCTGGTGAAATCTGACGCACGAAGACCATTTTTAAACGTAATTTGTCGTAGAGCTATTACGGTATTTTTTTTCGGGATTCGAAACTCGACCCACCGTAACGGAAAGGGATGTCTTAATCACAGAAAAGCGAGGGTAGGAAAGAGTGGCTCAAAACAATTAACAATCTACCTTGACCGATTCAAGATGCAGGTTCGCCATCTTTTTTATTTAAAAAAACGTGTTAAATATATAAAATGTTAGATTCCATATGCAGATTGCAATTTGAGAAACGTTGTTTTAAAAACGTCACACAAAGACGCAAAATTTCGAAATATAGAAATATATGCGAGTAAAATTCATGTTTGTAATCAGGGTATTAAATGAAAACGTTGTGAACCACCTAAGCAAGCTTTTTGAATATCATCGCTTAAACCGGAAGACTTTTCATAGGTTGCACTGACATGTTTCTTGAAAACTCCCAAGCATCCACAACGACAGACATGCATGTAAAATATTGAAGCACAACATCTTTTTTATGTTGTTACGCAGTGATTGGTATAGAACCCGGGATCACTCTGCAGAGAGCTTTCCTATCACTAATCCGCCGTGAACTTAGGTTTCTTAGCGATTGGTCATCGAGTAACAGATAGTCTAACAGCGAAAAGTCGCTATAAGACTTTTAACATTTGCCACTTATAATCTTCCGAGAGAACTGTCCATATCTAGTTGGTAGCATTCATATACTTGAAAGCAGAAAACCTGGAAAACTCTAAAACACCCACCAGAACAGATAAGCACACAGAAAACAAAAGCAATTTCTGTCGACAAAATCGTTCGGCTCTCTTGAAATATTTCAAATGTGTAATAATTTGAAATTTTTATATATTTCTTTGAAAATTATTATTTAAAAAGAAATATTTATTTTTGTAAATTTATAGTTTTTGTTTTATTTATTTAATTTTTTACAGTACACTACATTTCCGACTGCTTTTTATATCGATAATATCTATTAAATGTACAGAATCATTTCAAAATACTAATTAAATTATGAAATGAACTCAAATCCTTTCTAGGTTAGGTCAGATAAATATTTAACAATAGCCTTTTACCTGGTCAAAAATCAAACCAATTATTTTTCAAATATAGCTCCGCAATACATAATAAATACTCAGAATTTGAAGTAATATTTTTCACATAAAAAGAAACTTGCATTTTTTTTACGAGACGATATTACCAAATGGAAACTTTTTCAAGATTCGAAATGCATTCGAATATCGTTGTCATGAATATATAATTTAATTCAATACAAACATATTTATACAATAACAAGCTTCAGGGAATATTTTTAAAGATGATTAAAATTGTTTTAAGAAGTAGAGTTAAAATAAATTCAACTTGCGAAACATTTTCTTTTGAGGCCTTTATTTACTCAGTTTCTATATGTTAACAGAGAAGAGAATTTCGTTAAGGATTACTAATTCTAATGTTCTTGGCATGTTTCACCTTTGGTGCAAGGGGCGGCATCTTAGGTAGTGGAGAAGCGGCTTCTTTCCTTTCTAGCTTGCTATTATTCATTTAATGATGAAGAAATGTCCATCTCTAATACCTAAATATATTGCTTTAAAATTTTTAAACCTTTATTAAAATATTGTATATCCGTAATTAGAAATATAGTTTCACTACGAATTTAAAATTGTAGTTCTTGTTTTCTGAGCTCCCCATAAATTGCTGAAATACAATTTGACCTTCCTATAATGATTACACATTTTTAATTTCAATGATATTTCTTGAATATAAAATCAGATTAACATCTTATCTAACACCTTATTAATTTCGCAGATTATGACCTCGATTAAAATGCCTGCATAAAATCGGGTTATCTATTTCAACAAAGTAGGAAAAAATTTTACTCTAACGGGCAATAAATATTGTTTTATTTCATACAATATATTTTCATCTAGAGAAAAATCATTTTCTCAGATTCTGGACTTGTCACTCCATCATAGCTTAAAATGACTCTTATTTGTCTATCTTCAGATTTGTGGGTGTGCTTCAGTCAATAGAATATAACTCAATAAAAAAATTAATACTTTCAAAAATTATATTCGCTATTCATTTTTATAATTTCAAGTGTGAAAAAGAAATAATCTTAATTATTTCAGATTGATTATTTTCGCATCCTTTTTTCCAACAAATATTTCTTATCTCTTTCGCAATACATATGCACACTTAAGTCGAAAGAAGAGCTCCGTGAGTTACTCAACAATTTTTTGTTTTAATTCCTGAGCGAAATAATTCTAATGTGACACATTATTTCTTTTGTTTATAAACAATTCTGAATTTGAGGAAAGAAAGGCAATATCCAGAGTTACTTTCTCCCAACCTTTACATAATCGAAGGTCTCGTTGCGGTTGGCAACACCCTCTCCCTACTCCATACCGATTGCACACTTAAAACTCTTAAAATCACTGAAGCATTATTTTTCAATTTCCTGTCATGCGATTTTGAAAATAATCTATTTACTATTGCAGTTTAATCGTAATCAATTATGGCTACTTTTACCAAAAACATGACCAAACGATTTCACACTCAGTAGAAATCGATTTTATCGCTTACAATTCTAGTCGTAACATTTCATCTTAATTTAAGTTTGTAGTTGTTTGAAGTTATATAAAGCATTCCTTGTTTACAGTTAATTTTTTTCATGTGTGTGTGTTGACAGAAAAACATGAAAACAATTTTTTATTATGTAAAGTATAATCAAGAAAGTATAAAATTGTCTTTAGCCGTAAAAAGGTAACATTGTGTTCCTCTGAATATGATAGAGAGAAAAATCAGTATTTCAAAATTTGTTTATTTTTAAAGACAGATTATTTTAGAATTAATTCTTTTTATATCTGAATGTTAGTACATGAAAAGTGTTTTACTAGATATATCTTAACTTAAGATGTTTGGTTCGGGTTGTTGCTGTTCACTTACTTTTTCAGACATCAGGATTTGATTTGATCGGAGTTATATACAGGTTTGAGAATATTCCGAACCGCTACTTACACTTATACTCGCGATGGGAGATGAACATACATACTGGTGAGTTGAAGACTAGACCGCTAACTATTCAGCTGCCAGCTGGGCTAACGCACTTGAGAACTTCATAAAAATAATTTGTTATTTTCACCAGAATATACACATTCCTTGACTTTAGACTGTTTAGACAAAGCCCTCTTCGAAAGAAAGGTTCCGCTATCGCTGTCTTTCTGAAGAGCCTTCATTTATTTATGTAAACGCAGGTCAAGTGCGGAATCTCAGGTGACATGAACGACAGCCTTTTTACACCGCCCACATTCTTTCTTTTAAGAATATATCTTCTTCATTATGTTTTCTTTTGTTTGCTGATTTCTATGAATTAAAAGCGTTAAATACAGAAAAGCATTATTTAATTTTAAATATAAGTCAATATGCGAACTGGTTCCTTTTTTCTCTTTAATTCAACAGCACTCCAGTAAAGGAGTATTATACCATTCCAAAATTTAACGAGGTCGTTGTTGTTGCACCGGCAAGCTGTCCCGTATCTTGACCTGAGTTAGACTCTACGAGTTAAAAGCAACCGGGTGAGATATTTCCTAAGAAATAGAAACGAGCATAAGACATCCAGAGGTATCATTTCTCTTCGAGGATTTTGCGACCGTGCCCCAGCCATAAACTGACACTATGGACTTCACTCAAGCCGAAATTCAAATTCACTACCTTCTAATAGTGAAAACTATGCCCCAATCAATTAGGCCCCGGGACCTAGAGTAGATTCTGTCATTTCGGACAGCATTGAAAAATGACCTTTCCGCATGGAACATCTTTCCCAAATAAGAAACTTAGGCTCCAGCCATTTGAACGCATGAGAGAGGGGTACTTGATCAAAAATGAATGTCCATTCACGTTAATTCTAAAGATAATATTAAAAATCTTAAACCCCTTTAACAATACTCATTGAATATTCCACTAAAGGAACATGCAGGCAATATTTAACTATAGGGTAATTAATTTTTTTTGTTTAAGCTCATTATATTTTATAAGTTTTTCTGCTTTTATTGTTTGGTAGATTAAAGAGAAGCTCTAGTGCGGTAATTTGACTAAGCCTCAAAATTGCATGATAGTAAGTTGTATTAGGATCTATGGTAATCAGAAATAAACAGTGAAAATAATAATGCAATAATTTAATTTCATAAATAATAATATACATGCATAAATATAGCAAGAAAAGTGAGCATTGTTATGTACACAACCCATCCACATGAGCACGGAGATACTATTAATGGATAATCAAAATGCTTGCAATATCATCATGACTGCCAATAAAGAAATCATTTAGTAGTTGGAAGCGGTATTCTGGTGAGGAACCTGTTGATATGATATACCTCTCTCACTACAGGGATACCCTAAACAAATTCTCGTAATGGTAGTTATCATCATGACAGCCAATAAAGAAATCATTTAGTAATTGGAAGCGGTATTCTGTTGAGGAACCTGTTGATATGATATACCTCTCTCACTACAGGGATACCTTAAGCAAATACTCGCAATGGTAGTTATCATCATGATTGCCAATAAAGAAATCATTTAGTAGTTGGAAGCGGTATTCTGGTGAGGAACCTGTTGATACTCTCTCACTACAGGGATACCCTAAGCAAATGCTCGCAATGGTAGTTATCATCATGACTGCCAATAAAGAAATCATTTAGTAGTTGGAAGCGGTATTCTGGTGAGGAACCTGTTGATACTCTCTCACTACAGGGATACCCTAAGCAAACATTCGATATTGCGTTTTCAATCCACTTGCCTTTCAACAGGACATCTCTGGTTGGTTAGAGAAACTCATTGGGGAGTCTCTTAACTTCAATCCAACTGAGAATCTACTGAAATTAGTTTGAAATTCGTGTCAAAATAATTAGAAGCCATTATTTGACTATTCTATGGAAAATAAAAACAGAGTTAGCATTTTCCAATTTGTTATATATCTCATTGAGAAACCCAGTAGCTTTGCACTCTCAAGCCTCGGGTTCGATCCTCGAGCAGGGCGAGATTGACTCAGCCTTTTAGTGGATCGATAAACTGAGTATCAACCTTGTTTGAGAACTAAAGCCTGGGGGTTTCGCGTCAGGCTGATATGAAGGCTTTTCCCATAAAAGTTTGTCTTTTATATGATGAAAAGTTTAAGCTGTAATTAAAAATCATTTTCTTTAACATCACTTGACATTTTACCAATTTTTCTTCTCAGAAACCTTTTCGAGTATTTGATGAATAGATTTCAATTTATTCAAATGTTA
The DNA here is from genome assembly GCA_030067965.1 of Latrodectus elegans. Classification (NCBI taxonomy): domain Eukaryota; kingdom Metazoa; phylum Arthropoda; class Arachnida; order Araneae; family Theridiidae; genus Latrodectus; species Latrodectus elegans. The sequence continues at coordinate 103,169,547 of CM057816.1, read as the reverse complement.
TCAAATAAAATATTATATTAGTTTTCACTATAGGAGAAAATTCTCAAATATTGTAATTATGTCCCCATAGCTACCTTCATAGAGCTCTGCTAAATTTATATTTAAAATTATTAGCTTTAATATTAATATTTTAAAAAATATAAAAATATTTAATAATTTGAATATTTCAAATTATTGTAATAACCAAAGTAGTTCTCTAAAATTTCAATTACATATATTTTTTATTTATATCTACTTTTAAAATTACAGCATTAATTAAAAATATTTTATAAGAACCTGGTAATCACAGAGAAGCAATTTGGACATTTGTTCACAGAATTTAAAAACGGAAATTTAGTTTAATAAAGATAAAATTGAAGGATTCATAAAAGTAGACCAATCTGCTCTTTGAAGATCATTTTTCCTATTGAATGTCATTATTATGTTCCTATTACTTTTTATTTACCATGTACTTTTTGTATAATATTGCACATGCATTTGGTTATTGCGTACATTAATATTATCTTAAAAGTAATAAAAATAAACTAAAAATAATATCAAAAATTCATATTACGCATGTAAAATATTTTACTTATTAAAAATTTTCATAAAAATATTTAAAGAAAATTAAAGCAATTTACTACTGTAAAAGAAGTAGTTATTTTTTAATCAAAATCAAATAAAGAGACTGAAAAAAAGGCATTTTTTTAATTTTAATCATATTTTTAATATTTATGAAAACATGAAATGTAATGAGCTGCTTATGGTACACATATTGCTATGTATACCAAAATCAATCTATAAAAACGCAGCATTGCTTTTCATACAATAACAAACTGCCCAAAATGTTTCTCTTTTTTACAATAATAGCAGGTGCTTTACAGTAGGCTATCTATACAGGCGAATACCACATCTAATTTGAATGTATAGCAAAGTTTTATAATACAAATCACATTTGTAAATAATTTATTCAAAAAAACGGCTCTCAGAAGGTTATATTTTGGGGAGGGGAGGGAGTGTTGCGTAAGGAGGTGTCTGGTGATCAAATATTAACGTTGAAGGACCCGGTGAAGGGCTTTGAACCGAGGAAAAAGTGACCAAAAATAAAAAATGAACACGCTCTTGCTTCTTCAGCAGCGACAGAAGTCTAAGGTCTTTAAAATAGAAAATATCATTTTAAAGAAATGGTAGGTGTGATTTCGAAATATCTGTTTACATATGTGATCCTCAATATAAGCTTACGCTCAAGATTTCATAATAAAAAACAACATTAAAATTACGCTCAATATTACATTATTAAAAGCAATAACGCTCAAGATTTCATTATAAAAAGCAAAATTATGAAAACAGAGAATAAAAGAAATATATTACAGGATAAAATATTCATTATAATGCCTTAATGAAAATTTTTATATTGGCCACATTATGCGACATGCGAACAAATATGTTGATTTGATCATCATTAAAATTCAATGCCGATTTTGTGCTTCATTAAAAATTTTATTATTTGGGTGTATTTTGAATCAGATGATACTATTTAATTTTAGCTGAGACGGAACAGGATATTGTACTGTGAATGAGTATCATTGTGTGTTGTAACGCAGCTTTGCTAAAAGCAGCTGTCATTGTTTCGTTGAAAAATACCTCTGCAATAATATGTGTGTTTGTAGAACACAAATTTCTCGAAGATCTATATTTCATGAAAACTATATAAGTGTAATGATACCTCTGGGGGTGGTAGGTAAAGTATTGAATATTTTCTGCTTGGTCCTTGCTTTTACATTACAAAGTCCCTCACCCAACCAGTACAGCTCTAAGTACGGTAGTGTGCTTCGAAGAAATGCTTTCTTGCGTAAGCTCTAACGTTATCGCACTAAAATCAATTAAATCTTGAGAGCATGCCATTGTAGCACAGCCATAAAGTTCGGACATATTTAATGTCTTATGTATGCGTTATCTGACGCATCAAAACTGATCAATGACACACCTCCACCATTTGTATACACTTGCTTGTTCCTGATTTTCTCACATTTGAATGCACATTGCCTACTTTCCCTAATACTATAGAATTTCATTTTATATGGACAATAATGTTCCACCAAATTTCTTATTGATATCATAATTACTTAATGCTCTAATTTATCTGATAATTAACAGTGAGATAATTAAAAATTTATATAGGATGTTAAAAAAGAAATCCTACTGAAATCAAATAATGAATATTACTTCTTAGATACCATAAGTTCTTTCACTATGCATGTCTATAAAAAATTTTCTAATGTAGTTTATACCAAACTTTATTAGCTTTATATTACTTGCAATCGTGCTGTACATTTATAATATATATATATATATATATATATATATATATATATACTCTTAAAAAAATCGAGTTGTTTTTCAACCTCTCGAAGAGCGATGCATATTTTGAACTACAAAAAGATTAAAAATGAATCCTTTTGTACTTAACTGGGCAGAGAAGTTCTCTTTCAATCTCTCCATTTTCGATTCAAGGCAATTTTCACTTTTTCTTTGTGTTTTTGCAGTACCTTCTAATAGCAGAAAGCTTGACTACCACGTGACCAAATGGCTGTGACGTTGCATTCGAAGGCTGTCGCTTTCTTCTAAGTGACGCTTGAACAGAGGCTTGTTACTGTGTTGTTTACCATAAACAAATCACTCATTTTCGACTTATTTTTCAAAATATATTCTTTTTATTCTGTACGATAATCAAGAACATGCCTTATAAATGTTGTGTAACTGCCTGTAAAGGCAACTATGATAATGGACCCAAAGTTTCTCTGTTTCGATTCCCACGTGAAGAAGATTTAAAACACAAATGGATTCGGGCAATTCCGAGAGAAAACATGGAAGTGACCAAACATTCCAGGGTAAGTAAATTAATTTTATTGTTTCATTTGCATCATGTTTGGCTAGTTATTTTAATTTTGATTTTTTTTAATAACATTAACAGTAATAGAAAATTTCAAATGAAATCAAAAGTAAATTCCTATGGAATTTTTTTAAAATTTATTAGGCATTAAATTCATATCGTTCAAATACAAATTTTCATAGAAAAGTAAAATAATTATTAATTTTTCGATTTATTAATGTCATTAAAATGCGTAGGAGTAAAAGAGAACTATAAAATAATACTAAACTCTAAGCTATTTCGAAATTAATTTCAGAATGATCTTAATGTTGTTTCGATAATCTATTATTAGAAAAGAAAAGACTGAGATTTCTTTGTTGCATGTACGCCAGTTTTCTTATTAATTTTATTTATTTATTGTTTCATAAGAATAATTTGTATTTTTATTTTTGAATATTTTGATAATATTAATAATAATAAAAAACTTCAAATAAAGTAACTTCCTGTAGAATTTTGTTTAATTTGTTATGCATAAAATCCTATCATTCAAATTAAAATTTTTATAGAAAAACATTAATCTGTTTTTCCATTTATCAATAATAAAAGAATGTTTGGGATTAAAAGAGAATGAGTAATATATTAATTGTTAAACTCATAGCTCTTTGGAAATATTTTCTAAATGTATCCTAATGATCATATCAAATAGAAATTAGTAAAGAAAGACTTACTTCTTTGTTTTATGTATATCAGCTTTCTTATATTTAAATTTTACTTCTAGGTGTGTGAACTGCATTTTAAACCAACTGATATATTAAGAACTAGTGAAACTTTTGATGAGAAAAATGGTAAAAAAATCATCGTAAACCTACAAAATCCAAAATTACATCCTAAACCTGTACCGTGTATCTTCAAAGGATGCCCCAGTTATTTAACAAACGAAATAAGTCATCGAGAGGATCCATCAACTAAACAGCAAAGATTTGAAAATACACAACTGATTGAAGCAATTGCTCAAAGTAAAAAGAGTGATTTAGAATACAAACAAAAGTATTATTTTACAAATTTAGAAGAAATGAAAAAATGCTTGGAAAATATAGACATTTCGGATTATTGGAGTGTAGTCAATAAAAATAGTAATTTTATGTTTTTAAATATTGATTGTAATCCATATCCAAATTTGTTTGCTTCTGTAGTTATTGATGAAAATTTGACTATAAATGGTTTTATTAAAAATGTGCCAATAAGAAAAGTAACTATTCTTTACCATTTCATATTAATAATGTTATTGATATTAGTAATATACTACAAAATATAAAGCAAATTAAATTAAATGAAAATTATGAAGATCATGAAACAGATTTATATGACTTAATTGATAATATTTTATCCTTTTTGTCAGAAAATACTGTAAATAAACTGCAGAGAGATGTTCTAAGTTTTGTAAAGGAACACATTTCTTTGTTAAAAGGTTATAGAACTCGTCGTCGATATAGTCCCAATTTTTATAATTTTATGTACTTTATTATACTCTATTTTCCCTCATGCATACAGATTTTTGTACAATTGTTCTTCTTTAATTTTACCACATCTAAACACAACAAAACGATTATGTTCAAACTATAATTTAAATCCTCAAATTGAGCAAATAGATATAAATGTACTTTCCTATATTAAAGAAAAATATTTATTTTTGGAAGAAAAAGATAAAAAAGTTGTGTTATTAATGGATGAGATCCATATAAAGCCATATTTAGATTACAAACGAGGTCAATTATTAGGTACATCTCATAATAGTTGTGATTTGGCAACAACTGCGTATGTATTTATGGTGCAAAGTATTACTTCCAAGTATAAGGATGTGGTGCATATTTTTCCTGTCAAAAAATTAACAGCTGAAATTTTATTTTCTATTTTTAAAAAACTCATTATTGGGTTGGAAAAAATTGGCTTTATTGTATTTTGCATATCTAGAGACCATAATGCAATTAATAGCAGAGCGGTATCTTTTTTCTCAAATCCCCAAAACTTTCTATAGTCTATAAGCACCCTTCTGATATATCAAGACCTTTATTCTTTATATTTGATAGCGTACATTTATTTAAGTGCATACGTAATAATTGGTTAAACCAAAAAATTCTGAAGTTTGTATGTACTATCCAAATTTTAATAGACCTGGTGACACAAGTCAAAAACTAAAACCTGCATCTTTAACATTATTGAGAAAAGTACATGAAGCTGAGTCAAATGAATTGGTGAAAACATGCCACACATTAACTGCAAAATCTTTGCGCCCTTCTAACATAGAACGTCAGAATGTGTTCAGTTGGTTGTAAATGTATTTAATCAGCATGTTGTAGAGGGTCTAAAATTAGCAGCTTCTAGATTCAATTTTCCAAATTTTGATCCAACAGCTGAGTACATAAAAATTATCACTAGTTGGTGGGACATTATGAATGTTCATTCGATTTATAAAGGTAGTCGTAAATGTAATTGGTATCAAGAACTATTGACATCATCTGTATCTGATAAAAAAAATTCAATATTTGAATGCATTTTGGTGTTGGCTTGATACATGGGAAAAAATAAAAACAGACACTGGTCATCTAACAAAAGAAACACACAAAGCATTAAAACACACAACACATGCCATTATAGAAATAGCATCATATTGTATAAATGAGCTTAAACTTAATTATATATTAACTGGAAAATTTCAAACAGATTCCCTTGAAGAAAGGTTTGGTGTTTATAGACAACTTGCAGGTGGTCAATACAACATATCAATTACACAGGTTTTTGAAATAGAAAAGAAACTGAGAATACGCAGTTTAATGCCTCATATATTTAAGTCAAATAACCATGATAAAATTTCTATGTCTTTAAATAATAGTATTGATTTTTCTAATGTTGAGGAACATGAAATATATGATAATTTGGAAATAAATATATCTGAAAAAGATGTCGCTGATTTAAAAATTTCTGAAAGTAATGTTACATATATTGCTGGTTACTGTTCACATTCTTGTAAAAAACATTTTAAATGTCTTCATTGTAAGAATTATCTGGTTTTAAATGATTCTATTGTTAATGCTGAAGAGATTACAAATTCTTCTATTCTTATAAAAAATATGGACAGAGGTGGAATAAAATACCCTTCTGATCATGTTGTAACTATAATAATTTATTGTTATTTAGTTATAAGTTAACTGTTATCTACTGAAAATGAAAAGGAATTCCTTAAATGTTCTAATCATAGAGCATATGCATTTTCAATAATTAGAAGGATTCCAAATGAATCTGAAATTTACCTTCCTTTTGAAAAATGTGAAAATGGACATGCTGCTGAAGAAATAAAATTATTCATTGTCAAATCATGCATAAATATATCCCTTAAAAATTATTGCAAAAAAATTAAAGACTCTATAGTGATTAATGCTCTATCTAAAAAAAGAAAACTTCAAACTTTTAATAATTCTGAAAAAAATTAGTTTTTAATGCAATTTGAAATAGAAATTGTATCCAATATCTTTATTTCCTTTTAAAACAAAAATAATTTTGAAAATAAATTTCAGTATATTCAAATAGTTATTTTTATCCATTATTATGAATGCATCAAAATAAAATGAATAAAAATGTAAAAATGTAGTAATTATGTATATAGTTTAAATCTGTTCTAATGTATGTAAATAATTTATTTGTGTTGTAATATGCTAAATTACATAGGGAAATTTTGTTTATATATATATATATATATATATATATATATATATATATATATATATATATATATATATATATATATATATATATATATAATTTATTAATTTTAGTCATTGTATGTATAAGATTTCAAATTGCCAAACTTGCATTATTTTTTAAAGAAAATGTTTATGTTAATATTTTTCTTTTTCATACTAAATTTATGCATTATTTTTAGAAAAAATATGAAGAAAGTATGATTCTAATAAATTATTTTTTATTTTTCTGATTGTCTTTTCCTCTTCAACCATACAAAATTATCTCACCCATTAAATGCATTAAATATTTTAAATCGCAGGGAATATATTTTGCTAATAAATTAATCATGTTTATTGCATTCAATAAATTTTAATGAAATATTTTCAATTCATAATAGATTATGTTGCTAATTATTATTTTAGAATAAATTATAACACCCAAATATTTTGCTTGAATTTTAAAAAAAAATGTGCACAGGAATGATTAATTAAATATACATATAATTTTCATAAAAATAATTCTATTATTAGATTTAGCACATTAATATATAATCACCACAGATATTTCTATTGAAAGTACACCAAGAAAAATTAATATCCAATATTGAATAAAATTTCATTGACAAGAATTAATAGAATGTTTTCATTCAAAGTTATACTTAAATAAGCTTTTACATATAGTTGCTATTAATTTTTTAATATTCTTCGCGGAAACAATATCAATATTAATTTAAAAATATTATAGCAATTGATTGCGAGGAATTTTTTAAACAACATAAAAACACAGTTCCTTCGGAATATTTTAATCGTGATCGAAAGCGGTTGATTTCAGCCTTCGGTTGATGACGTCACAAGAGAGTGTTCTGGCTTTCTTAGCTATAGAGGGTGATGGTTTTTGTCACAAAGCAAATGTGATGTGCGCTGATTGGATTAAACTATCACGTGGCTTTTTGTTTTTGGTTTAGTTTCGTTAAAAATGGAGGAAATTAAAGCTTTATTTTGTAAAAGCGATCTATTTGAATTAATATATGTATATATAATATATATGTATATATAATTGGACAAGAAGGAGCGCAGAAACATTACAGTAAGTCATTATTTCTTATATTATTTGAACGACTAAATCAATTCTTCATATTTGTGATTTTTCACCATGATATAAGATTTCGTTTTCGAAAGTGTGAATGAATGAATTCCATTGAGTTCATATTCATGTAATATTTATAATATTTGAAATTACTGATTAATTGATAATGTTTAATAGTATAAAAATGTGTTTGGAAATTTTATTTTTATTTCAAAAACTTTTTTCTACCAAAATTTAATTTATTATAAATTTAATGGTAAATTATAATGAATGCATTTTTTAATTCTTTTACTTTCGAAACTGCGTGAATATGACTATTAATTTTCTCGTTGATTTAAATATCCACAATGTATATTATAGAAATATTATTTAATATAGTTTATTGTACTGAATTGAAAGTGCGATATCAAATACAGAATTTTACCAATGAATGAATAAAATTTTTCATAAGTAAAATTAGAAGCTTTTTAATTTAAATGTTAATACAATATAAAGCAAATATTAATCTACAGAATATTACTTGACAGTATGTATTGTACTTATTAAAATTTCACTGACAATTTTTGATTTGATTGTTACTAAGTACAAGCATTCGTTGATAAAACGAAAACAAAATTGTATGTATCAAAATGTACTATTAATTTGTATATTTTAGAATTTCCAACTAAAAATTTTATCAATGGAAATATAATTTATATTCATATTAGATGGTTGTCATTGTCATCAGCGAAGAAAAAACAAAAAAACAAAATTAGTAAAAGCAAATCTGAAACATGGAGTTCTTTTGAAAATGATGAAATGCTATGTAAGGAAGAAATGGCTTATCAGGTATATTCTGTATAATATGTAATCAAAATAAGTTTTATGGAGATTGAGAAAATGTTAACTATTATTATTGCAACAAGTATTCATCTCATTTTGCTTGTAAAATTTATTTAAAAGTTTGAAGTAAAATTCTATATTTAATGTAAGAACGTGGTGACTTAGTTAATTGACATGAGAATTTCAATCAATATTTTCACTTAAAATCTTTTATTAAAGTTTTTGATTTTTAAAGTTTATTTTAAAATAATGATATTTTAAAATAATAGTGGATTCATTGATGTCGGATATGCAAGATCAATACATTTTTACTATAATCGATCAAGATCTAAATTTTGCAAAATACATGCATTAAAATGCATGTTATCTTTTTTTATCCTTATTTTAATAGTATTCTTATTTTGTTTTATTAAACTGTCAATTAAAAAATTTAAGCTCCAATATTAATTTGACGTCATAACCTTAAGAATTTCTGTATACATATTTTTAACTTCATTCATAGTTTCACTGATATCTAAATATGACTGTATCCTCCTGTAATTCCGAAAATGCATATTATCAATATTCAAAAATAAATATTTATATATTTTTTTTAAATTGTGTGTACAATTTGTTGTACTAATAATGTTTGTAAAAGTTAATTTTGTACTTACTTAATGGGCCCATAGTAAACTAAATTGAAAAATAAGTAGTGTGACTATTTTTTCTTGAGAATGTAAAAGTAAATAGATATAAATAATGTAATACACACACATGCCTGAACAATTTGCTTGATAATGAATGTAATTTAAAAATCACTTTAATTATCCAAATCGATTAAAATGTCATATTCAATTGTACTGTTAAATTATTGAATAAAGAAATCATATCTTTAAATTGTAACTGTCGAAAAAAACAGTATTTCTTAAAATAAAAAATTCAAAACCTAATTTCTGCACTAAATTGTCAATATAAAAAAAATCAGCAATATTTCTGTAAAGGATTGAAACTCTCATTCTTTTTCTATCTAATTTACCTCTTTAAACGATTTGTTGTTACTCCTCTTAAAAGAAATGGTTTACCCGCATCTTTCAAAAGAGTGAATTTCTATCTTAAAGATTCGTTGAGTTTTGTGACAGTTTGAAAAATAAATATTTTTATTGTTTTTAACCATATTTACCGATTACATTTTATTTTTGTCTATTAGCATTATTAACTAATTCATTAGCTTTATCTAAAATGTTCTTTTTCACTGAGAAATATACCTCACTTATGGATTAACTAAAATAAAGTGATTGAAATATGGGGCGTTGAAATTGTCCATTGGTTACGAAGCAATTAAATATTGAAGTCGAGCAACGCATTCAAAGTATTTTCGATCGGTGGTGAATAGGAAAAGTTATAAACACGCTCGTTACAGTGGATAAAACCATAATTTTTCAAAACTCGAAAAAAATAGTAAATATTGTTTTTAAAAATATTCTCGGAATATAAAAAGAAATTGATACTGCACATATATTTTTCTTAACCCCCAGTATAATAAGTAGACGAAAATTTTAAAAAAGGAGAAAAAATTACACGCTTCTCTTCTTGTACCGGCATAGTTAGCATCGTGGAATAAGAAACTTTACAATGAGTTCAAATCAGTGTTAATGATCGGTTCAGTGAATAAGGAACACTTAACATAAAATTTTAGAATGAAATACCATTTTTGAGTTAGTCAGAGATCATTCTCCCGAAGCCTCTTCCGCTGGACAAAAATTCAGAGAAAAAAAAACACTACAAATTTTACTCCCAGAGATGCATTCTCGACTGTTGTCTTTCAAAACCCACTTTCATTTCTTAGTCCGGCAATCCATTTATGACCTGAAGAACATAAGATGAAATCATGTGCTGTATTCGAAAAAAATATGAGTTTTATTATAATATGATTAATTGTGTATATACTATTTATTATAATAAGCATTAAAACATATTTTCATTGAACATTTTGAAAAGTGTTAAAAGATATGACTTTAACATCATTATAACTAATAAAGTACTTTTAAAAATGAATAAAGTATTATTGAATTGATTGTGAGTTCAAATTTTAAAATAAAATTTCTAGTGCCATAATTTTGAAATTATATTGAATAATGGTCCTTATGCAGACAGAAAATTTGCTACTTAAATTGTTTGTTGATAATTTTGGACAAAATAATTTTCATTATTTTGTCCAAAACTATCAACAAATTTCTTAGTAACCAGGCTGAGAAAGGTTAATCTGAATGTTCCTCATGCAAGTCTTAAGAAGCGATTGAAATGAGTACCCAGCGCCACAGGGAGGGGGGGGGGTTGCAACTGGAAATTATATCAGAGGTCTGGTCTTCTCAGTTGGAATATAGGGTTCTATCGGGTAAAAACTTCTGGTTATGAGATTTGATGAGGAGATTTAACTCACAATTATAGAGGATATATAAACAACTTGTTATTGTGTTTATTATATAAAAATTAATAGAATAAAATGGGTGGCTCGTATGCATGAGGGCAACGCTATAGAAAAGGTTCTGTACTTTAGACCTATTGGAATTAGAAAGACCGCAACTCAGGTGGGCTGTGACTAGGTGGATTTATATTTTCTCACTATTAATGAGAGGTCAAAACATTTTCAGAGGTCATCATGACGGAATCTTCAGTGGAGGCTCAAGCTGAGCTGTCTGGTCAGTGATGATATCAACTCTGTAATATTCTGCTTTATATAATTATCGCGCGCTTAAGATAAAAAAAAAAAATTTACAAGCTTTTTTAAGATGCTCAAAAGAAGCCCTAGTTAAATTTTACAATCAGAACTGAAAGTAATTCAATATCAGCTGCTCTGTGAATAACAACAATGCTCCCAACTATGACTCATTGAAAGCGAAAATATTTTAATCTTTGGCATTCAATTTTATGAAACATTTTTAAGCAAGAATTCGTAGATTCTGTATTATTGATGATAATTGGTGTAGAATATAAATAATTTTAACTAGAGTTTTCATTTGACTATCAGAGTCATTTATGTATTGGAGTTTGCTCCCAGCAATCCATTTACTGACTTTTACTTAAAACGGAAATAACTTTCTCAATTATTTAAGGCCAACTTTTATGACAAATGTTTTAGTGATACAATTCATTGAGGTTTTTTCTTGCACGATAATTAGTTTATTAGCAAGTATGATAGTTTCAAATTCTGAGAAATTAAAAAGTATATATAAACTTTGTTCACTTTTCTTTTATTTAAGATCCTATTATGAGTTAGAATTGATTCCTTGAAATTTCATTTTCAGCAAAACAAGGACTTTATTGAAAAACTTTTTTAAGCATTAGAGCTAAATTTCGAGCTACGATTTTGGTAACATACAGAAACTTATTGATTATATTAGATTAGTTTTCCACATGACCAAGAGATCAACAGCTCTTATACATTTCAAATGTTTCCGTTGGAAAACAAATCTCCATTACTTTCATCATGCGATCATTTTCGAAACACTTTTTAAACGATATTTAACGTATAATAAATACATTTCATTTTCTGGTAGAGACTGGTAATTCAAAGATTCACGATTTGAATGATGAATAATTGCATAAGACACATTGTAGAGAAACTTATTTTACGGACATTTTATACTTTGCCATTCATCAAATATCAGCCTCTTCGGCTCGTTCTAAAAAAAAGCCCATACAATGAAACTCTTGGCAAATTGTATTCTCACATTAGAATTCTCAGACGCTGGCAATAAAGCGGCCCTTGTTACACAAGACAGACTTGCGCCGCTGAACAAGTGGCTGGCATTTTGTGGCTGTGATGAATGTTCCTTTTTTCTGTACACGAATGCAGAATGAACGAAATGCGACCCGAGATGCGAGGAGCGGAACCCAAATCATTGTTGTTGTCACCGAAATCCCATAAATATTCCAAGAATGTGCGTTTTCGTGTAACAGTGGAACGACTGTATTAGTAACAGAAAGCTAACTTACTTGGTGAGGTAAGAACATCGTGCCCATTTAATAGTTAAAGCAAAATACGCGAGTCAGAAGAATCAAACGACGTCTTTTGATCTTTACCATGTGATTCAAATACAAATGGAAATGAGTATTCTAAAATATAAGATTTATTTCCTCTTCATTTTAGACTAAATTTAAAATGGTATAGCTTGGCGTAACCCGCATTTTCTTAAAAAAACGGGGAGGTGGGAGAACTCTTGAAATTTTTGCAAATGAAATATACAATAATCTTTTAGAGAGATTATTTTTTTAAACTATGCACAGTTTTCTATTTTTGCTATTTTTATCGTCTATAACTACTACATTTTTAGAGTCTATTTATTAGTTTTAACTGAAATCCAGAGAAGTTGTACAAATTTATTATAAAATACTGGCTTATAAGTTAAAAATCGAGACACTATATACATACATTCATATACACTTGACTTAAGGATAATTCAGAATCACGCAGAAATTGAACTCTAAAAATTTCACATGTAGATATATGACACACATCTTGCAGAATAATATGCAAATTAAAAGAAACTACTAGATAGCGCCGATAGTACGTCACAAAATGACGAGAGTGTAAGAGAGGGGTATATAAGGAATGGTTGCAAAGAAGTAAGATCGTTCACAAGCGCTTTAAAAGACTTTCAGTTCAATAACCGTAAAGTTATGGGAAAAAGGAAGCTTATGGATAATGGGTTACCTAGTAGAATTATCGGCCACCAGGAATTTGGACGTAACCAGCTGGAAGGATCAGAGAAACTTGGAATCGCCCAGAACGTCATTTCCAGGCTTTGGCAACTGTTCCAAGATGATGGTAATGTGAGAAGACGTTACAACACAGGTCGCTCCCGAGTAACAACGCTGAATGAGGACAATTATTTCATCGTCAGCATTATTTGACAATTACTTGCAAAAGAAACAGACGGAGCACAGCAACAGAATTGTCTCGTCAGCTCTCTTCAGCTATCGGTATGACAGTTTCAAGGCAGATCGTGTACAAACGCTTAAAGCACATTGGTCTACATGCTCGTAGGACTGTTAGATGTATTACACTTACCACCATTCACTGTCGCCTGCGGTTAACCTGGAGTAGACAGCATGCATTATAGACACCGCAACAGTGGTCTTGTGTGATGTTTTCCGACAAATCCAGGTTTAGTTTCAGTCTGATTCTGGCCAGACTTTCATATGGAGAGGCCAGGTATCCGTTACCACCAAGAAAACACCATTGAACGTCACCGTTATGGTGGTGCAGGATTGCTCGTTTGGGAAGGAATTATTCTGGGTTTCAGAACTAACCTACATGTTCAGAATGTAACTATGACAGGCCACATCTATCGAGATGTTATTCTGGAACAACATATACATTCTTAAAAAATTGAGTGGTTTTTCACCACTCGATGAGCGATTGATATTTTGTACTCCATAAGGATACAAAATTAATACTTTTCTATTTAATTGGGTAGAAAAGTTCTCTTTCAAACACTCCATCCCCGATTCAAAGCGATTTTCACTCTTTTTTGACGTGTTTATGGCACAAAGCAAATGTGATGTGCTCTGATTGGCTTAAATCATCACGTGGCTCTATGCTATCGGTTTAGTTTCGTTAAAAGTGGAGGAATTTAGTACTCCAATTTGTAAAAGCTATCTATTAGAATATTTAAAATATATAATTGGACAAAAAGAAGTGCAGAAATATTACGGTAAATCTTTATTACTTATAATTAATTGAATGACTAAATCAAATCATTATATTAGTGATTTTTCCCCATTATATAAACTTTGGTATTCGAAAGTGTGAATGAATGTATTCTAATAGTAATATTATAATTTACTATTAATATAAATTAATAGTAATTTATAATGAATGCATTTTTAAATTTTTATTTTTGAAATAACGTTAATATGATTACTAATTTTCTCGTTGATTTAAATATCCACAATGTATATTATAGAAATATTATTTAATATAGTGTATTGTACTGAATTGAAAGTGCGATAATATCAAATACAAAATTTTACCAATGAATAAGAATAAATTTCTTCATAAATAAAATTAGAAGCTTTTTAATTTAAATGTTAATACAATATAATGCAAATATAATATCTGCAGAGTATTACTTGACAGGTGACCAAAAATTTCGTTACAATTTTAAAAATTCATAAAAAAAGAAGAAAGTAAGATAAAGAAGTGCGGTTTGCAAGAAAGGGCTCACAAGGTACTGGGATATTTTTTGCAGCAAATAAAGTTTTATTAAAAAAGTCGCCTATAGATGGCACTGACTGTCCGAAACACAATGAAAAGGACAACAGTACGCTCCATTCATTTATTCTGATAATAACAGTTGTTCAATATGACCTCCAGTACATTGTACGACACAACTAAGGCGAATCGCAACGCCCGTTACAGCTGAATGCAATATGTCGGAATGAATTGCAGAAACCTCACGACAGATGGAATCTTTGAGTTTGGCCAATGTTGAAGGAGATGAACGGTACACACGTGATTTCAAATAGCCCCACAACCAGAAGTCGACCGGAGTGAGGTCGGGTGATCGTGGAGGCCATGCGATCTTGCAACCTCGACTGCTCAGTCTCTCTTCACCAAAGGTACTCAAAAGGAATCGTTTTACTGGATTGGCATAATGTGGTGGTGCGCCACCCTGCAAAAAGTTTGTTACAGATAACACACCTCTTTGATTTAATGCGGGCACGACTTTGTCACGCAAAAGAGTGAGGTAATGCTTAGCGGTTACTGTGCATGTTTTCCAGCCCAATTTGGGACACGGTTCTTCAAAGAAGAAAGGTCCGACAATGAAAGATGAGGTGAAGCCACACCAAACTGTCAACTTGGCTGGATGCAGAGATTTCGTCCTGAATTCACGAGGATTAGATGTTGCCCATATACGAGTGTTATAGGTGTTGACATCCCCGTGTAGTGTGAAGTGCGCCTCATCCGTCCAGAAAACGTTGAACAACCACTGAGGGTCGTTTTTCATTCTTGCCATAGCCCACTCGGCAAATGATTCCCGCATAGCTGTGTCTCCTGGTTGTAACTCCTGCAGTGACTGCAGTTTGTAGGGATAGAGATGCAATATCTCGTGGAGGATACGTCGAATTGATGATTGAGGCACATCCAATATTCTTCCAGCTTCGCGAGCACTGCTACTCCCAATGGACGATTCCGCCGCTAAATCATTCATTGTGGTTTCCACCGCAGTAATTCGGCTCTCCGCCAACGAGAGTCTTCCACTGCGTGGCCGATCCTTCAAAGAGCCAGTTTCCTCGTACCTCTTGACAAGCTTGACTATTCCAGGACACGATATGGGGCCTTTCTTCGTCTTCAGTCCTTTCGTCGTGCGAAATTTTCGCAACGCAATAGTTGCTGACTCTCCATTCAAATAGAACAACTTCACCAACAACGCTCGATCGGTTAATGATAACATTCTGAAAGTGAATGAGAAATTCTCGAGTATCACGGCCTTTTATCGCAAGATTAATTTGAATAATTCTGCTGAATCTCTCGATGTCAGCGCCATCTATAGGTGACTTTTTTAACTAAAACTTTTTTGCTGCTAAAAAAATCCGACTACCTTGTGAGCCCTTTCTTGCAAACCGCACTTTTTTTTTATCTCACTTTCTTCTTTTTTTATGAATTTTTAAAATTGTAACGAACTTTTGGCTCACCTGGTATTTTATTTATTAAAGTTTTACTGACAATTTTTGATTTTATTGTTACTGAATAAAAGCATTCGTTGATAAAAAGAAAACAAAATTGTATGTATCAAAATGTACTATTAATTTGTATATTTTAGAATTTACAGCTAAACATTTTGTCGATGGAAATAATGTATATTCGCATTTTATGGTTGTCATTGTTATCATCGAAGAAAAAAAATTAGCAAAAGCAAATCTGAAACATGGAGTTATTTTAAAGATGATGAAATGCAATATGAGGAAGAAATGACTGATCAGGTATATTCTGTATAATATGTAATCCGAATACGTTTTATGAAGACTGAGAAAATGTTAACTATTGTAATAACAATAGTTAACATTTTAACTACTAAAACTATTAATTTCATTATTTTACTAAAACTATTAATTTCATTGTGCTTGTAAAATTTATTTAAAAGTTTGAAGTAATATTCTTTGTTTATGTAAGAACGCGGTAGCTTAATAATGTTTTTAAATCTATTTTGAAGTAAAATTTTCAATTTCAATTTAATAGTTTCAAAAAACAAATATCCAATATTTATAATTCACTTAAACATAGTTTTTACATGTATGATGTTATTGAGTAAATGACATGAAAATTCCATGTTATTGAATAAATGACATGAAAATTCCAATCAGTATTTTCAGTTAAAATCGCTTATTAAAATTTTTGGTTTTAAAGATGATTTTAAAATAATGAAAGGTAATTATTTATTAAATTAATATTACTTGGTAATAACCTTAAGAAATTTTAATAATGTTTTTAAATCAATTTCGAAGTAATTTTTTTTTTACTACTAAAACTGAATTCTTATTAACTTTATAGTAATTTTATAATTCATTTAAAATTTTCTAAATATTTAATTTGAATTTAATAGTTTAAAAAATAAATATCTAGTATTTATTCACTTGACCATAAATAGTTTTTACATGTATGATATTATTGAGTAAACACATATGTGTATATGTATGCATTTTTCCTTTTAAATAAAATGATTACAATTTGAAATGCCTAGTGAAATTCATTGAGAAAAAATATTTGAACTTATGGGGAAAATGTCTAAAATTAAATAACATTTTGTGATGAAAAATAGACCATCTATTGCTCTATTGTATTACAAAATTTATTTCTTTAAATATCCAAAATTGGCTGCTTTCAACGAAGCACTGGTAATATAAAATCTGTATTTTTTGCATATTTGAGGATGAATTTTAAAATATTTATGAAAGTTCTAAACTTTTTTATCAACATTATTTTCTAACAATGCTACAATGACTTAGGCACTCCAAAATTTACAATTCCTTACATAATTTGTATACCTGGATTTTTAATGGTAGAATATGAAAATGCTGTGCATGCATTTCCATTTGATTTTCCATTTGATTGCATGTGAATAATATGTTTTAGATTACTTTAATGCCAAAAAATTTAGTTGAAATTTTATAGAGAAAAGTTTTTTTTTAAATAAAAATGGAAGAAAGATCTTATTGTTATTTTGATATTTGTATAGTAATTCCGTGATCAAAAAGAAAGTAATTAAAATCTATATTTTACAAAATTTGCAGTATTACTTATGTCTATTTTTCAGTTATAGTTGATTGATTAAAAAATGCTTTAACTTTAGAAATAAATTTATGTATGCTTGTATATATTTTTATTTAATGTTTAATAATCCATTTTGTAAATTATGATAGGGGATATATCGATTTCATAACAAAAAAAATCCAAAATTATTTTGTATTTGTTTCATCGTATATCAATAATTTATTATTTTTGCCACATTCTTATAAAAATTTTCAAAATCTGCTGGATAATCATTATTTTACTACATTTATTTACAAAGTTTTAATTAATTAATTAATGAGAATGCCATTTTTTAACAAATTACTTTTGCTTTAAATTACAATAAAAATTTCTATTAATTTAATATAAATAATTATTGTCTTTATTACAGATAGATTTGGAATTTGATATTTAATATCCAGAATCTGACAGTTTTCTTAGTAAATGCCCTACATAATATGCTCCTAGAATGTTATCATATGTTAAAAAACCTGTCCTATAACATGGAATAAATATGTGAGAATTGAGGATGGTATATTTTTTAGGAAGAATATACTTTTAATACAGAATACAATTACGTAGATATCAGATTCTTTGCAGAAAAATAAGTATCATTCTTATATAATTTCAGTGTCAAAGTTAATATAGATACTAATGAGATTGCAAATAGTATAGAAATTTTAGTTATTATGCTTTTTTCGTATTAGGTGAAGAGATCTTTAAAAGAAGAACCGTACTCAAATGTAGTCAACGTTTGGCTATGGTCAAAAGCAAGAACTGAATATGCAAGATTAAAAACATTCAATACTTTATATAAATATTATCAGATCTTTAATGTTAAGTACGATGATAAACTTACTGTATTTATAAATTGAAAAATGATCCAGTTGGGGCTTTAATTGATTTAATATACTCTTACTATAATCGATCAAGATCTAAATTTTGCAAAATACATGCATTAAAATGCATGTTATCATTTTTATTCTTATTTTAATAGTATTCTTATTTTGTGTCATTAAACTGTCAATTCAAAAAATATATTAATTTGACATCATAAACATAAGAATTTTCGTATGCATATTTTTATTTAATTTTTCTGTATTAAAAATTGAATAAATGTTTTTGTATAATATTTCATTTTATTTTTAATTTCAATCTTAGTTTCATTGAAGTTATTTTCAGTGTAAACTAAACTTGGAAAATATATCATAAAACAAGATTTATTTACAAAAACATAAGTCAGTTTTGTTCAATAGAATAATCTGTAAATATTTGTCTTTATCCTCCAGTAACTTCAAAAAAGCATATTATCAATATTCAAAAATAAATTTTTAGCTCTACTTTAAAAAAAGGATTTTTTCAAAAGAACTTAAATGAAATATTTATGTATTTTTTAAATTGTGTACAAATTTTGTATTAATAATGTTTGTAAAAGTTAATTTTGTACATATGGGCCCATAGTAAACTAAACTGAAAAATAAGTTATGTGACGGTTTTTTCTTGAGAGTGCTACACTCACACGTAAAACTAAATATGTATAAGTAATGAAATAAATGGCTGAACAAATTGCTTAATAGTGTATGTAATTTAAAAAACACTATAATTATCCAAATCAATTAAAATAATGTCATATTCAACTGTACTGTTATATTATTGACTAAAGTAATCACATATTTATATTGTTTATGTCAAAAAAAGCATAAATCCTTAAAATAAAGAATTCAAAACCTAATTTGAATTAATAAGAATTCAAAACGATTTGTTGTTACTCATCTGAAAAGGAGTGGTTTACCCACATCATTCAAAAGAGTGAATTTCAGTTTTAAAGATTGGTTGAGTTTTGTGACAATGAAAGAGTGAAGTTTCACTCCTTCTGAGTGAAATCCACTCGATTATGTTAAGATTATGTTTTCCCTAAACTTGCATCATCCTTAATTTATGGACACGTGTGTATTTTAATAAGGATCTGAAATTGGATAGGTTAGTTAACAGGTTAGATATTCCTGTTTTTTCCTTATTAGAAAATTAAAAGCTCTTAATTTTGAGCTACTTTCTTAGGTTACGTATTTGACAATTTCTTGTTCGAATATTTACACCATACCAACTTAGGGAATTAAATATCAGCTTAAAAAGCATCAGTCCTTTCAGACAGACAATATTCCGTAGGGAAGAGGTATCAAATAGATAATTTTCTGGGGGAGATTAAGACGTCTTTTCCCATCAGATTAATGCAGCATGCAAAACAATTGAAAAACCACGGTAAATGAAAAATTTTGATTACATATAATTTATGACCATTTTTCTTTTGGTGTGTAATCTACTAATGATTCCGTCCTCAAAGGCCGCGTACTTTGACAGGGATTATGGGTGAAAGGTCCATGTGGATTTCATGCCTAAGATGACAAAAATCATGGTTAACTTTTAGAGGTTCAGTGAACTCAATATAATTGTGAAGTGGAAATCTGAAGAAAACTCTTTCATTTCTTCAGCTTATGCTCAAAAAGAGGTTGAATTGATGAAGTTAAAGTATTTTTTCACAGATTTGAAACGGACCTATCCAGCGGGCAGCTCAAAGGTCAGATCCGGACTACGGTTCAACAGTTGGTGGATACGAATTTCTTCTCAGCTTAAAATGGATTAGAATCCACTTAAAACTGCAAGTCCAGGCCTAATCATCCCTCTTGAGCAAAAGAAAAAAACTACAAATCAATCAAATGGATGAAATAGCCAACCAGAGTATGTTAGGACCAAAACCCAAGCGAAGTATCAGAAACCTAGAAAGAAATAGCCAAAAAAATTCGAAAATTAGATTCTATTAATCGTGAATGTCATTTATTGAGTCAAATTCTAATGGAATATTATTTGAGAATACTGCCGTTGTTGTTGCCCTATCTTTGCCTTTAGCCCAGAATTTTTTTTTCTAGTTAGATGGAAGCAACCGGAAAGGAGTTTTCGTAATTTAGATTCAGAGATCAAGCAAAAGACCCTCAATACCAGAGTTGTCATCCGCAGAGATATCATTTCTTGTGGAGGACATTGCGACCATAGCGTATTGTACGTGTACCAGCCGCTTTTAGCAAACACGACGGTTTTTCGATTAAGCCGGGATTCGAATTCACTACTTATGGATAATGAGAACAACAGTCTAACGAATCAGGTCACCATCCCACTTGAAAACGCTGTCTTCAAAACTTAAATCGTATCATAATGAAATTAGATTCAGGAAGTGACTCATTTTGCTTTGTCGAGAACCTTAACTATTGAAAATAATGGGGCCATTGACACATGAGACTTTTTTTAAACATTATTTTGTGGGTCAATCAATCAATGGCACTACAACCCTGTGTGGGTCCTGTTCTCCTCAATGAGCTTATTCCATATTTTATTTTGTTGGTGGTAGGATAAAATTCGTTAACAAGTTTTAAAACCAAAGCTCATCAATATCATTATTCATGTATGATGTCTTAATCCTTCGAAATTCTGATGCCTTAAATTAAAGATTTATATATTGGCTTCTTAAAATTAAGAAACAACCAGTCTCTTGATTTTGAAATGACTAAATGAAGAAACACCAAATTAGGGTGACATGTGTACAAAACAAGTATTGATTGATGACAAAAAGAAGTTGACATTAGAAAAACGTATAAATAGTTTACTAAAAAAAAGGCTATCTTACTTTGAAAGTCTATTTATGCAGAAAAAAAAACAATTAAATTTTATGTGGTAAAATGTCATAGAAACTTAATAAAAAAGAGTTTTAATAAGGCCCACCCCTTGTTTGAATGCATTGATAGTATCGACTTTCCATGCTATCAATTAAGTTGTCGGTTATCAAAATGAAAATGGAAGATCAGACAAGGAATAAGCTGTTTTCTAGCTTTTTACAGACCTTGGAGGAGGACTTAAAGTAGAAACTTGTCCGACAGATGCTCTATGGGATTGAGAGATCGATCTAGCCATTTTATTCCCTATAAAGCAAGATTCTCAAGATATTCTTCAATGACTACAGTTCGATGAGGTCATGTGTTATCATCCATCAGAATGAAATCATTGCCAGTTGCACAAGCCTATGAATGGACATAGAGATCAAGGCTCTTAACACAGTATCTGACACCAGTTAGATATAGGTCAATGTGACCACTGAGTGAGAATTTTGGCCAATTCATTATTACACCAATGCGGTTACTGTGTCTTTCCAGTGTTGGATTGATGGTATATGGTGCTTTGTTCCCTCAAGATCACACACGTTCTGAGCTACTCCCTAGTGTGAATCTAAACTCGTCTGTAAAAAGTGCAGAAGTCCATCATTTTCAGGTCTGAGTTTTCTTGCTTTATATAAGCCGGCTGCTCAGATGAGGGGTACACACACAACTGGCCACCTTGCATAGAGATCTGCCGGGAGAAGAAATTCTTCCTACTCATGCTACTTACTGACTGGTCTGCAACAAGTTGCGGCTCAGAAATGCTTCTTCTCCTTTGGGACGAAAGAACTATAGAATGGATTTCTGGAGATGTTGAAGCTCGTGGTCGGCTTGCAAGACATCTTCTGTGAACAGAAAGAGAAGCTTCGGTTTCATATTGATTCTACATTGCGAGACATATTAAGACGTCTATCAGCCTATGACAGGGATGGCGAACGAATGGCACGTGTGCCACAAGTGGCACGTTTGAAGTTTTGATGGTACGCACGAAAACAAAATTATTTTTTTATAAGTTATCTTTTTTGAAACAAATAAATAAGTGATAATGATAATAATTAATCTACACTTATTTTATAATTTATGATATAAATTTATAATACTGAATACCTATCTTAGTATGTTAACTACAGCCGTCAAATTATTCATGTTATTATTAAAATATCGCAAAAACTCTCTTGAAGTATATAAAAATGCGCAATAGATGCTATTTTTTGCGTATCCAGGTTCACATTCTAATGTTATTGCATGTTGTTGTTGTAGCAGCGTTCGAATGAGACGACATTCTTAGTAAACCGTCGTCTTTGAAACTACAATGACTTAATAAAAAATGTAACCATTTATTGTAAATGGATATAGTGTTATTTTTAGGTAAATATTTTTACATATTATTTCTTATTTTATATTCTGCATCCGTTTTTCAAGAACATATTGTGTCACGACTGAAGTAAATTTTAACCTGTAGAAACCTTAAGGTATTAAAAGTTACTAAACGTATAATTTATTTAACTTATTTTTGAACAATAAAATATTTTAATATTATGAGAAATTATGTTATTGTTAAATCAGTGTAAAGTATAGAAATAATTATTAAAATTACCTTGAATTAATATATTATTTTCTTGTGTAGGTAATATTTTAGTACTTTAATATGTGACGAAATATGTCCGTGCAAACGAATGCAGAATAAATAATTCATTTTATAACAATGTTATTAAAAAATATATTTTTAAGAATTTTTTTATAATGGATATTTCAATAAAGAAATCGGGATTATCCGAAATATGTAGTAGCAGAGAATTTAAAGCTTCGTGGACTTATAGATACAGTATGATTGAAAAGGACAGTAGAGTAATTTGTATTTTATGTTCTAAAACTAGTCTGTAGAACATCTTCAGTAAAGCGACATTATGAAACCAACCATAAATTTTTTTCTCGATTGAAGTGTAGAACAGCAAAAGGAGAATATATCACGTGCTTTAAAAAATAAAAATACTCAAACTACTTTTTTAATGAAATATATTGGAACTCAATCAAACACCACTGCTGCCAGTTATCAAGTTTCAAGAACTATTGCTCAATATTCGAAACCATTTAATGAAGGCGAATTTTTGAAGGATACTTGGCTGCAATGTGCACCATACTTATTTACACCATACTACAGTGAAAAAGAGAATTTTGGGTATAGCGAAAATGTAAATTTTCAACAAAAAATTCAAATAAAGTCTTGCGATTTTATATCCATTTGCCATGACTAGTCTACCGATGTAACAGGCTCTGCTCGCTTTTTTGTATATTATTTTGTTCAAAAGAATATTAAAGAAGAGTTAACTAGTTTATGTTTATCAACATTAACAACAAAAGAAATAGATATCTGTAATGCAGTTATAGGTGCATTGGAAAAAAAGAGAAATATGTCCTTCTAAAATTGTGTCAGTTACAACTGACGGTACCCGTAGATTAACTGGACTGGAAAATGGATTTATAAATTTATTTACAAAACGTATTGGGCACACAATTCTTGATTTTCATTGCATTATTCACCAACAAACGTTATTTGCCAAAACAGGTTTAAAAATGTTTGATGATATTTTGAGTTTGTAACAAAATTAGTCAATTTTATATCAGCACAAGCACTAAATAAAAGAAAATTTCAAGAATTGTTAAGCGAAGTAAACTCGTCGTGGAATAGTTTACTTTTATACAATGATGTATGCTGGTTAAGCCACAGAAATGATTTGTAGATTGTTTGGAGGAAATAAGATTATTTCTAAATAATGGGATCATTATTGACCAATGCAATCAATTATTAGATGTAGAATGGATAGCAAAGTTGTATTTTTGCACTGATTTATGCTCTCACTTAAATGAATTAAATACAAAATTACAATTGTCTTAATAAAACTGTCGTCATAATGTTTGACTTAATCAAAGCGCTCGAAGTCAAATTACATAATTTAATCGGGATATTCTTTCAAATTCATGTAAATATTTTTCAAATACAAAGATTTTTTTTTCTGAATGTCACGAAAAGCTAAATAACGAGTCATTAACGAAAGAATTTTCAATGGTAATTCAATCGCTGATATAGAAATTTTCTGCAAGATTAACAAAGTTTAAAAATGACTTTGAAGAAATTTTAAAATTTATTTTATATTTTGATACAATACCATTTGAAAAATCAAATTTAAAAGTCCTTGAATGGTTAAATTTTACTGAATTAGAAAAGGAATTAGTTGAATTTCATTCAAGTACCATATGGAGCCAAAAATTTGATTCCTGGCACTTTTAATTGTTTAAAAATATTAGCAAAGGCAATTTTATCAATATTTTCATCGACGTCGGCATATGAGTTTCTATTTTAAGAATTAAATTTTATAAAAAATAAGTATAGGAATAGAATGACGGATGAGACGAACATTGCATGCATACTGTTGAAATTAAATAATATGAACCAGATATTAAATCTTTATCATCTTGTGTACAGCAACAAAAATCATATTAAAAACAATTGTTTTTAACGTGAATTTTGTTTCCAGCATATTGCTCTTTCTAAAACATTGATTAATAAAAAGTGCTATATTTATTTAATTATACTTAAGTATAATTTCCCCACGCTAACATTTCGAATGAAATTTTATTGTGGCACGTTACCCATTTAGAAAAGAGTTTTTATCACTTTAGGGCACGGACATCAAAAGAAGTTCGCCATCGCCTATGACATCCCAATTCCATCCAACTTCCCTCCCTCCTACCACCTTAACGAAATGGGCAATTTGCTTCTCACAGATATTGTGGAACCCCACTGACTATTCAACAGAAGTTACACACCTAATTACGAAAGCCTAACATTTGCATAGTTTTCTTTCACTCCTATATATCTACACTTTTTTTTTTCAAAAAAAGAGCTATTGAGTTTTTGTAAAAATTTACATAAACTCGTTTTTATCATTTATGTAAACTATAATTTGTACTGTTAGAATCATTTTTTCATGGTGTGCTTCGAAAAACATGTTGTTCGTCAACTTTTATAAACCAGTACATAAAATAAATATGGCATTAAATCATGAAAACTTGACACAAAGTTCAGAAATTGGAACTACTATCAGTAATTATAATCCCTTTTGTTTTCATGCATGTCAAACCAACCCTTCAGGCTATAAAAAACAAATTTTATAGAGTCTGGACTAATGAAAATTTAGAATAACTGTAATGAAAAATAATTGTTGGCAGAAAATTATTGCGAAAATACTTTAACGTTCCAATTTGAGAGAGAATTTAGAAAAATTATCAACGGTTTTGTCAATCTATAGCTGCTTTTACGCTTGAAAAAACTTAAGTGTATATATATTAAAGAATTAATTTCTCAAAATTTGTGACACGCACATATCTATGAATATAAATTTCTTATACCGGGACAAAATTGAATGATGCTACATGGAATGAAACGAAAGCATGTTGGTCTTTAACTAATTAACTTAAAACATGAAATGTTTCATATCGAAATTTTGAAGACAGCTTTTGTATAACTCATTTAAAACCTAATTAAAGTTCCTTTGAGCTCCCTGTAAAGTTGCTTATGCCATGATGTAATCATTTTAAATGATACACTATTTTACTCCAGAATTTTTCTTACTTGATTAAGCTTATGTGTTTTGCTTCCTCTATTTAGTATAATGCGCTACGCATGAGAGTGGAGGGAAAAATATTTACTGCATTGAATACTTTTTTTCCATATTCACTCAGTTTTTTTAAAAAAAAATAACGTTATTAATTATAAAGTGTTTGTTTCGTTCCACTTGAAATCATGATTAATGTTGCTCATTTGTGGGTTGGTTGGTTTGGGAGTCATTCTCAATATCGGAAGATAGTGAGTTCGAATCCTGACTTAACCGAAGATCCGTCGTATTCGTTAAAGGTTACTATATCCCATTAAAATAGAGTGTGGTCGCAATGTCCTCTCAGAGAGTTGGTAGGCCAAGTATTAGAGGTCTTGTGCTTGGTTCTTTCTTCAACATCACGAAGTTTCCACGCGGCTGCTTCTATCAAACCCAAATCATTGCTGAGTACAGGATACAACAGCAATTCTCATTAGTTTAAAACATCCATAAATGTTAGCTAATGTACCATCTGCGTCATATGCATGATTAATTACGGCATCGTAAATCCAATTTGTCAATGAATTTGTTGCCGGTTTATAAATCGCTTTCTTCGAGCAAAAAAGTTCACCATTCAATGTCTGAGAATATTGTCGAAGTATCAATAAAACGATTTCTTATATAAATATCAAAGCATCGGTTTGAGAAGCAGATTGTTCCCGAAAATTCTCAATTGAGCTTATGTCAGGTCAGCTACTGATTGAGGTGTACCACATTGCCTCGTCACTGATTTTACCATGCACGGTATAATTTTACCTTGTCGGGAGGCAAGTAGTTCGCAAATTAGCCGTTAAGGAAATGCTTCCATTGTTGGCCTGAAACCCAGAGATCATGCCCTTTTGGGTGTCGGATAAATCACTCCGTTTTACCACGACTCCATCGATTGCAATGTTTTCCGAAGCCACACCCTTTATATGTGCTCAACTGCAACCTGCCTTCTGTGATTGGCTATTTAACGTTGACGTCCAAAATACGTGGTGGCCAAATTAATGTGACTGGACTGTTTGATTCGATTTCAGAGCAAGATGTGCAGAGACTAGGAATATAAGTCAAGAAGATGTACTATAAGTTTCAATACATACTGAAATATGCATCATTTAAAAATATTTATCAGTATGAAATTAAAAAATATACAATAGATTCTCGTTTATACCAATTTCTTTCCAATTTATGATTACTCTCAAGTTTACGAACTAGTATTTGGTCCCTAAAAGAGTTTCATAGACGGAAAGATAATAGCAATTCCCATTTACGAACTAAAATTTTGAAAAGTCCCTTTTTTTCGAACGCATTTCTATGCACCTTTCATTTGCGTTCATTTTTATCCTCCAATTTTTTTCCATTTTACTTAATTTCATAATTGAGAAATTTGGACTGAAATTTTTATTTGAAAATCGTAAATCCTTGAAATTATAGATAACTAACAAAACTTCTGATGTTGGAACCCTGAATAATATATTTTTAAAGTAAATCACATGTAGCATTTCGTCTGCTTTATCTATAATTTGCCTTTCACCAGAAGCATTAGAGCATAGTCAATGGATTCAAGTGCAAATATCGTACTTTTGTAAGCAGTGATCATGGCTTAGAATATCCTTATGAAATTGACATTCTATGCATACTGAACTTGTCCATATATGCTCGAAATTCCACTCTTGTACTTCTAGAATGCGGGCGCTGGTGTAATTTGCATCACTAGAATAAAGATGATCTAGAGCTTTATGAATGCGAGAGAGAAAAGGTGCGTTCTCGGCGGTATCAAACAATAAAAAATAAATGACTCCGATGATCTGCAAAATGGAGATGATTGGCTAACAATATTGAAGTATTTTTTCAGAAAATGACAACAACAAAGTGCTTTGTTGCGTCAAAAAAATATATGAATGTTTTTTTAATGATCTTTCAAAATCAAAAACAAATAAATGATTAATTCGCCTGATTTTCATGAATAAAATGAAAGTAAGAATTTTATTTGGCATACAATTTGTTTACAAAGTAAAATTTACTAGACAATTCACTGACAAAGTGAAAGCTGTTGAGTAAAAAAAAAAAATATTTTTTTTTAAATCTAGTATTTATTTTTCTCTTTTACGAAATTTTGATTTTGGAGATAAATAAGAGGTTAAAATTGTGGATGCATTATGTATTTTCAAGCATATTCATTCATAAAGAAATAAAATGTAAGCGAGAGAGTATACTTTCAACAGAATGAAATAAAAAATACATCGGTCTATATAATATTACTGTGTTTAATAGAAAGGTGTATATAAAGAAGTTAAAATGCCATCGAAAAATGGGCCGAGTGTGGCATGCCTACTTTAAGCTGTGAACGCCTATCTAGGACATGATCTGCCCATCTCAGGTACTCTGTACTGAGAAACCAATAATTTCGCAAGCTTTAACTATTATAAATCAAACATTCCTGCGTTACACTGAAACGCTGTGTTATGGGTGTCCTCCACCTAGACTCTAGAGTTTTCTCACACATGTTCCTTCCTCTCCCCCCGGTAAAGCGATCTCGAGTTGAAAGTGTCCGAGTTCCGAAAATCTCCCATCACTTTCATCCGTTTTTTTTCCCACACAATGAGCGGAAAACAAAAACATAAAATTTCAACACAATGCAATCATAAAAAATTCTGGGATTGTTGAGTAAATGCTACTGCGGAAATAAGCTGTGAGTCGCTGAAGTGGAAGAGAACATCATTTTCGGGACAGAGCGTTCTATAATGCTTCACCGAACAGAAATGGCTGTGGTTGCGTAGTATCGTTTTTATTTAACAAAAAAATACTAGTAGACGTTTTCTTAGAGACTAGTTTCTAAGTTACAAGATGCCTGTCTAAGAAACCCCAACAATAACAGGGAGTTGGATTTTTAGTTGGCCATTCGTAATTTTCTTCAAAGTCTTTATA
The DNA here is from genome assembly GCA_030067965.1 of Latrodectus elegans. Classification (NCBI taxonomy): domain Eukaryota; kingdom Metazoa; phylum Arthropoda; class Arachnida; order Araneae; family Theridiidae; genus Latrodectus; species Latrodectus elegans. The sequence goes on along the minus strand of CM057816.1, from coordinate 103,140,510 downwards.
TTAAAAATTCTAGTGACCTTCGCATCTTTTTTTTTTTTTGGGGGGGGGGGTATTTTTATGGCCTCGGTCCAGATTTCTAGAATATATAATATATAAAAGCTCTAAAATTAGTTTAAAATAAAGAAACGGTATTTATTTTGGACGACTGAGTCTTAAAGGCCTCTAAAATAAAACGGTTTACTGGTTTGATCCTAGCTTCTTTTGAATGATGGGATACAGATGTTTAATGTGTGCTTTCTACAAGCACATACCATTCACATTGTTAGAAAAGCATGAAAATACGAAAACATTTACTGTTATTCATTGGATACACACGAAATACGGCGTTTACATCGAAACGAAGCAAATAATTACTAAAGTTAAAACAATGTTAAAGTTTCATAAATTATAAGATGACTTCATATGGGAGGCATTAACAAAAAAGAAGCTTAAAATTATGAATAAGTAATGTCTGCCCCTCTCACTCATTTACAAAACTTGAAGTATTTGATTAGGCTTGCAAGAAGGGTTGTGGTCAACCCCAGAAGAACCATGTAATTGTCATTCCTGTTACTGAGCGATTTCCAAATCAGTGAGAGTGGTTAGAAATGGTAGATATGGTTAGGGGTGTTAAAACAAACCACATCACAGCTGCAGGTATCACAACGATTTTCAGTGATATTTAGGTGGAATGAGTGGAAAGTAGTTGTAGATCGGCATCATTTTCATGAAAATGAAATCAGAATCAACTGCAACAGCTTAATTTATTAGACAAGGGCTTAGGATCTCTGATACCCCAAGCGAAGGTCACAGATAGTTTTCAGTGTGTGAGCCAATCAGTACGAGGCCTCAAAAAAATCTGTCTACCAAACCATGATGCAGGTAATTAAGTGCATGTTTTATGCTCCAGGCATTTGTTATCGGGTTACAGAGAAAATATCAACTCATTGGTAAATATAAATTGGTTCCAGTCAGAGTGCAGCTGATAGCACAGGGCGAGCACTTCAGTCCAGCTCCTCAAGGTTAAAAATGGACAAAGGAATATAAAGTCATATATTCCACAATCGTGAACTGTTCTACACACAGAAATGGCAGATATCATCTTACCATTGTATTTTATGTGTTCAAAGCTATTATTTCAAAATTTATTACAGATGAACCATCAATTATAATTGAAATGAATCCTTTTACATCCACACCATATTGAGTCAGCTATCATTCGTTTCTTGAAACATTTCTGGGAGATATTTAGAAGTGTAGCAATTATCTATGACCCTTTTCTGTTTTACAACATTATGAATTCGATCCATCATGCACTTCTGAAGAAAATGGCATCAAAAAATAGTAAATGAAGAAAATAGCATCACATTTCCATCAACATGGCCATGGAATCCTCTTCAAAACTTTTCAGGCATTTTCTTGACATATTAAACTGTCAAAAAATTTCATTATTATTTTAAAAATAATGTAATGGTCACCATGTTTAAGCAATTTGAGTATGAATTTAAAGGTAATGGCATGATTCGCTTGTGGTATTTGCTTGAATTATACAGCTAATTACGGCAAAATATTATACTGAAGAACAATTTTTTATAAAGTTTTACGTATTGCAGTGAAACTGTTGTTAAGTAAGTTCCCTCTGTATCATTTGCTATGGACAGTAATTAACGTCGATTAGCATTGTCAGGGGTTGACTACGGTTTTCCTGCTACCCTTCACCCTGAAGTGCATTGCAATCTCGTGGAATTCCTTAAACTACGCGAATGCATAAGTGCGATCTTCATTTCCAAATGCTTATTATAGACAATGAACCCCACCCCCCTTTTTTAATCCCATTTTAAAATCTTTTCACAAATAAAACACACAATAAAATTGCGTCAGTTTAAAATTTCTTGTGAATAAAATTTACTCTACGCTAGACTGTTTGCAATGGGCTAATGTAAAATCACAGTTTTGTTAAGATAAAATTTGTTTAAAACTAACAATTAACTTTTTTTAAATTTAAAACTAACAATTAACTTTTTCCTCGCACTTCTCTTCTACAGCATTTCAAAAACCTCAAAATTACTCTCATGTAAATAAATGTGAAAAAAATTTTAAATAAATAAATTAAATTATATAAAACTTAAAAAAAGTATTGTAAGCATTTAAATACACATATATAAAAATATGCAACATATATATGTGTCTGTTTCATATATCGCATTTTTATAACGTGATGTACTAAAGATTATCATTTTGAGAAAAATTAAGCAGTAAAAGTGTCTTTCAACAGAAAATGAATGACAAAATTGTGCTTTACAGGAGCATATATGAAATACTATAGTGAATTTATTTGTTTGACAGGCGAAATTGTTTCCATGGTAAGCATATACTTTCATAAACATAGATAAAAACGTCATTTAAAAGTATGCTTATAAATATATTATATATAGTAGATCAACATATTTATGCATATATATATATATAGATAGATAGATAGATTGATAGATAGATATCATTCATAAATATAACTGAATGTTTTAGATGCTGTCGAAATTATTGTTTATAAAATAGATATAACTAAACTATTTTCATTTATTTATTTCAGATCAAAACAGGCATTTTGTAACTGTGTTTTTTTTATTTTTATAAATTTTTATGGATTTATTTCAAATTTTTACAATTTTTTTACCTAATTTAAAATTTAATTATCACTAATTTTTAATGCAAAAATATTACCAATTAACAGAAAAATTTTAAATGATAATATTAATCGTTGTAACACGAACCGCTTATGAAATGTTATTCATAACAGATGGCACTTTAGTAGCTGTGATTGTCAGCTACTTAAGTGCCATCTGTTAGTAGCTGTGTGTAATGAGAATAGCAGGATTGAAATTTTTATGACCTTTCTTTTTGTATCAGGTGTCTATAATATATCTTCATTGGAGTCGTGGCATTGGCAAACAAATGTATATGAAATTGAATGCGTTGATTATTTTAGATCATATTTTTGCTGTCAAGATGTTTTAAATGCATGATTTTCGAAAGGATATTCTTAATGTTTTTCAACACAAGGATTTCAATATTTCGCTTTACCGTTCAAGTACTAAGGGTTCTGTTGGCAAAAATGGACTTTGAACAAAAAGCGTTTTGGAAATAAATATAGGAGAAAACCGCAGTTATTATCATAGTAAGAACGGATAGTGTTTGCTATAGCGAGTGTGTGTGTGGATGTCCCGAGATTCAATAATTAAACGCTTCACGTGACTAATAAATTTTGGGTCTCCCAGTACAAAGAGCGCGAAAAAAGTACTTTCTCAAAAATACAGTGGAGTGAATTTTTATTTTTTTCTACTGCTTAAAACTCAACTTAATCAAGATATTAAAATGAACGCATAAATAAAAGACTGGTGGGAATCCAATCTGATCGGTATCAAATCCTTTTCGCTCCATTTAACAGCAAAAAAGATTTACTTAAGGTAGTAAATGAATTAGGCAGATCTTATTCCCAACAAGTATTGACAAACACTCTATTTTTTTAAGAATACAGCCAATTTTGTTTCGTGTAATTCTGATGTACTCCTGTATGTAGAGATTTTAATAAAATATCATATCCATGTAATTTATCTAAGTGTATTGATACATACAATATGCACAATATTATTGATTACTTTGTGTGAAATATATTATTAATAAGTTTAATTGGCGCATGATACTTTCAGTCTATAATATCGTTTGCTTTCAATATATCGTCTGCTTGTGGAATTTTTTATTCTAAAATTTTGCTTCTAGAATTATTGTTTCGGCAACGCAAAACTTTATTACAGCGGTTTTGTTCGATTTTTCAGTAGTCTGGTGTTGGATTCAATTTTGCGATGTTGGAATTTTTTTCGTCCAGGGTCTTTCGGGGGGAAACATTCTGATTTCATTTTAGAATCACGTTTGAGGGCTCCCCCTCCCCTAAAACTTGATTCTAAAATGAAATTAGAATGTTTATGTAAATGTGTGCTTATTATAAACTTCAAAATTGATATTTTATAAATGCTCTTGCAAGAAGCTGAAATAAAAACTCGAATTCCTTCTATTCATTGTCTTCATTGTGTGTGTGTGTGAGTGATGGTGAATAAATATTATTTCTCTCTTCACAGGATTCGATGCAGCCGGAGAAATCTTCTGATACTGGGTACGCCACTGTGCTATCACAACTTCCTCTTTGTTCTAGAAAAGATGTTTCTTGGAAATTAAACATATAACTGATTAGTTATTGGAATAGCTTTTGATTAATCAATTTAGAGTTTTATTCTTGATTCGTTATCATTTATATTCATAAAAATGTTTTACATCGATAATAAGTGAGAGTTGGGCCATTTTTTTAAGTAAAGTCAGTTTTACTTATTTCTCCACGTTCTGATATAGGATGGTTGAGAGCTTACCCAACAACGAATTTCAAATAATACCTTTAAATTTTTCTTTTTTGAGTGAAGATCAAATTGGTCTGATTCTAAATATGAAAACAGGTGTTGTTGTTCTCCAACTGAAGCGATTTTTTTATCTCGCGAATCATATTTTTTAATCATTCTCCTAACCGGGTTCATTGATATACAAAAAGCAGGTGCTTTTTTCAACAGCCAAGAATTTTTTAATCTTTGAAGTATATTTTTTAGTCCTTCTATTTACTGGGTTCATTAGTGAATTTTAAAAATATCCTACTTTAAGAGTTTTGTAACATTTTGTGCTGTTTTTAAATTAATTCTTAAATTTTTGAGATTATGATACCCTTGGGGTAGAAAGCAAAGAGCAAATAAAACACCTTTAAACGATAAAAAAAAAAAAAAGAAAGAATCTTAAACTGCTTAGTGTTGTATAAAGTTCATTTGTTCAAAAGAATAATTTAATTGTCTGTGGGAACGAGGAACTTCGCTGAAGATCCAAAAAGTTTATAAAATTGTTACTACTGATTTTACTTTTTAGATTTAGAATATTGCTCTTTGATCACTTTTTCACTTAACAGCTAGTTTGACACTGCTCCAAATGGGTTCAGGCTCAGATGTTTACTACAAATATCCATGGCCGAAGTAATAAGAGCACTTTTGAGCTGAAAATATATGCGATGACCATTCAAACACCAATTGGACACATTACATTTAATGTTCAAAGGTACTTCAAAAGAAAGCGTCTTGTTACTTGCAAATGGTTGAAGCATTCAATTGGTAGGCGATAATGCTAATCAATTGAATAATATCAGTCCGAAAAACATTAAATCAGCTTAATAGACATGCAAGCAGTCAAATTTTAAAAAATGTAAGTTGGCTTAAGCAAGGCATTAATTTTATGATTTTAACCATAAAGTGGTTCGTTCGTTCCAGTTGAGATCATAATTACGCCATTTTTTTTTTTTTTTCTTTTAAATTCTCATGGTTTAAAATATTCATGACGTCTGATAACGTTTCATCTACGTCTCGTCGTATTGAGACGACGTCTTCAATCTGATTTGTCAACGAATTTGCTACCTGCCTTTAAGAGATTACTTATAAATATTACAATTATTAATTTAAAGCTCTATTAATTAAGGAAATTTTTAAAAATTTAAATCCCTCTTGCCGATTTAAACTAATTATAAAGTGAATGTTTTGTCTTGTCTTTTTCATATTACTTGTTCTTCTGTTCCATTGCCTATGAGTTAATGGCTGAAATCAATGAAAAGTAAGGCTTCTCATACCGATGCTTTGGATTTTATTAAAAAAAAAATCGTTTCATTAACAAAATGAACTTCGACACCATTCTTAGACATTCGTTGGTAAACTTCGCCTTGTTTGCTGCCGCTCGAAGAGCGTGATTTGAAGGCTGACGTCATGGATATTTTAAAATATGAGAATTGTAAAAAGAATGGCGTAATCATGATCTCAATTGAAACGGACGAACCACTTTATGGTTAATAAAGTTAATAATCAAATAACATTTATTCCAGAAACTTATGATGTTGTTTAAAAATTAATGTGCAAATAACTGTTTTCAAAACTACCAAAATAAATAAGTATGTAAATGATGGTGTCATCATAAACAAAAAAAAAAAAAAAACCCAGCTTTTTTAGTAATTTTTTTTTATTTTACAGATCATTATACATCATTATCGAGTATTATTTATTTTAAAATTATTCGCCTTGCATTTAAAAGGATTTGAGTGCCTCATTCTGAGCCACTTAAATCATTCACGAAGAAACTTTGAAATACAACTTACAACAGTATTTATGTTGAAGCATTTCATTAAACAGGAAATAAATACATACTATTTTCAGTATATGAAGGCAATAAATATATACTAAGATTTTAATTCCAATTTATAAACTAAACTCTGTGGCATGACAGTCTATCGGATGTCTAAAGTATACAGTGCCCTTATCTGTTTTCAATCTTTTCCAACCCGAGGACAAAGTCTCGAATCTTTGCTTTGGTCTCTCTATTTCCACTATCTCTTACTAAGAATGATTTAAAGTAGGCAAGTGAAATTTGCTTCCTGTGGCTATAATCGGACACGGTTCTTTGGTGTGTAATGTCTGGGCTACAAATGAACAATGGGAGAGGGGTTAAACGTTTCTCTCATTGGAGATTTTCGGGGTTTCCACCACACATTCATTAAGTATGAATAGTCCTCTTAGAACGCACTCGAAGAAGTGGATGATAATAAATGCACTACAACAATCTATCAGGTCGTCTATCACGTGGTATCCAAGGCAGTAAAATTTCAATAACGAATAAGAAATGCTACCATATGGAAATGATAAACTTTTAATCCATTCATTGTAAACCAGATGGCGTTAGTAATGCTTACAATATAAGATTTTTTTTAAAGTTCCTTACACACATGACTAGTGGTCAATCACTGTGGACGATGAACTGTGGTATAGTGTTGGAGTTGCTTGGACTAATATACCAGTACGTGGCTTTCAATCTCTATTTGATTTAGTACGAGGTATTAAGTATTTTCATTGCTGTCACGGTGTACCTGTATTAAATATTGATTTATAGGGAATATACCTTCTATAATTTTAATTTTCCTAGGAATCGAATGATATGTTTTTCCGCTGCACTGCATGTTTTCAGTAAATATCATTCTGTTGCTTACATATCTTCTCCTTGCATATAATTTCTGGTTCATACGAATGCATTAGATTTGAATCCATTTCTATTGCTGTTAAAACTTCGAAAATTAGTGGCTATACGGATTTATATTACCATCAATAAAAATAAAAAGCATTTAAACTCAAACGTTTTTCTTAATTCTGGTTTATATCGTACCTTAATGTTACAAAATTAAGAAAGTTCCATAGCGAAAGTTAACCATTGTCAAAATACAGTTGTCGACAGAATAGTTTAATTCAATAGAATGAACACACAAAATTTCAATAGTTTTATAATAATTTTACTCTATAGGAACTCAATTTTTTACACTTCCTCAATAACATATTTAAAAAAATGCGATCAATAATTCTAATGAACCGTACAACGGTATGCATACTTTTACTCGAACGATTTAAAATGAAAAGAAGTTTTCAGTAATTAACTGTTTTTATTTAGTTTATTTTAACCGTTAATAAAATTCAATGCCATCTTGAATCATCAGCACGAATGAATGTTTCCTGAAATAATACGAGCAAGGACAGTTAAGAGAAATCTCAAGTATTATCATCATCTGTTTAATTAAAAGTTCAACGCTCGTCCTTCTCATCAGAAAGCCTTTCGCGTCATCCTTTCCAGATTCGAACATGTTAAATCAAAAGTATTCTGGTATTTCATCTCGGATGTTAAAAACGATTCAATATTATTGTGTTACGTTTTCGAGATAGGAGAAGAGTGAAGAAAGTGATCATATTTTAAATGTAAAAAGAAAAAAATTTATTCAACTTTTCAAAATTAAAAAAGTTTTAAAATATTGAAAAGAGTTTTAAAAGGAATTATAAATACCTCTTCTTCGATAGTTAAGAAGTTGCTTTTAATTTTTAATCGCAACAACTTGATACTCTTTTTATGCTAAATAACGTATCGAGAAAAAGAATAAAAGTATTATGGTTTTCCCAAAATAATATTGAATAGAAATGTCCCTAAATATTTACAATTATTCCTGATGAGCAGCACTGTGTGCTTCTTACTTTAAAAACTCCTTCATAACAATGCTCGAGAAGACAGTTTTGAATACATTTTTAAACATGACTAAATGGTTTGTGTGTTCATATAACCTACTTGAACATAAGTGTCTCCTAACTAGTTATAACTTATTTCACCTACATATTGTAAGTCTATTGAGTGCAATGCCATCTATAAGCAGCATTTTCAACTAATTTTATAATTTCGGAATGAAAATTTTACAGCTTTTTTAATAAAGATGTATTTTGCACGTTTTTCAAATTTTTCTATTTCGAATGAGGTGATCAATTTTCTTAAAAATATTCTATATTTACCATCGCACACTTATTTTTAAAATAATTAATAATTACACTTATTTTTAAAATTATATTAGAACTCAGGAATTTGGAGCTTATTTAAAACTTTTGAGAAAATTAAGGAGATTAAACTATGGAATATAAGAGCCTTCAATTCAAGATGAATCATAAAGATAAAATTCGAAAGGTTAAAACTCAAAGTTGACTTTGTTTATTCTTATAGAAGACTTTTAGGCTGTGTGCTCTGAAAATGACAACTCAATTACGAGTTGTTCTTTTGTGGCGCCATTTTAGTAGAGTTTATGCATTATATTTTAATTTATTTTATAGTTCATATCATTATTTGTGTTAGAACTTCATAATTGAAGAAGCTATATCTCTAAATAAATCTTAAATTATTAGAATCAATAAAGTATAGAAAATAGAACCACAATTTCAGTGACAATGACTATGGTTCGTAATAAACGATGTAAAATGTGTACTCATTCTTGCATTAGAAAAAACAGCATATATTTTAAAATAATTTCTTTTTTCGCAAATTTTAAAGTAAAATAAATAGAGGGACGTTGATATCACGTGCATACCACATGTTTGAATGAAAACGCTTTGTTCTCATTGTGCAGCAGCGCACGTGTTGCCATCTGTTTGCTCGGCAACGTGTCCAGTTATTTCAACGGGGTAACTTGCCTGTGTGCATTCCATTAAGTCTTCCGCAGCTGTCAGCATAATAAAGGGATCAGACTTTATTGGTTTAAATCAAGCTGATGTAATATTACTCAGGGCGAATCACGGCAGGCTTTTTTCGAAATCACTTAGGAATCTGGAGCTTTTCAGTAAAAGGTGATCCCAGATAGAAGAATAATTTTTCCAAGTTGTACATATTCCAGGAAAGTGTTACTTTTCGAAATGATACTCAATTTTCTTCCAGGTGTAAAGAGTGATAGAAAAATATGTCCTATATTGTCCTAGATGAGTGGTACTAAAAATAAATCTCCCATCCGATTTCAGAATTCTAAATCTTGAACTGTATCATTGTATTTTTTAAATTCCAATTTTTTTTCGATATTTTTTGAAGCTTGATTTTTGTTGAAATCAAGGCTAAAGCAAATAAGTTAATTAAAATAAGCATCACCCAATTGCGCAAAGCAGTAAAAAATCATTTATAAGATTTTTGATTATACATTTTTCACGGTTGTCGGGAAAATAATAATTTTCACACATCTTCTCATATTATGTAACGTTATCATGCAAATAGGCCTTTTTTCTCATTTATGCATATTTTGCGCCCTCGCAGTTTTAATATTAATTTATTCAATTTCTAACTGAGTTGCCAGATGATTTTACAAAATTTCTCATTCTTAGTAAATAACTTTCACAGTTATTTATGTCTTGATAGAGAATTGTAAAAAAAGTTTTCAACTCATTTATAAAATTTGTGGATTTAGTTATACGACAATAGAACTTTTTCTAATTAAAAAATAGAATAATCTCAGCCATTATAACAGCAATTAATATGTCTAAATAACTAAGTAACTAATAAGATTAGACTATAGTGTTAATAAAGTCTAATCTGCAACTCAGCGTTTTATTTTAAATTAAATATTTTCAGTAAACATTAAATATTTTAATAAGAGCTGAGTACGAAAATTTTTCAAATGTCCTACGTATATTCCTCCTGAGAACATTTTTTATTTGGATTTTTTGTTGAGTCGTATTTTTCCATAAATTATCGGTTGTGTCAGGGACCCTCGACCCCTGTGCCACAGTTCTTTTGTGTTACGCCAAATTTTGAAAATGCATGAAGTAAAAAATTCTTATGCCTTTTCTATTACGAGTAAATTAATAAATGTGTAATATTGTCTCTGTTGTATATATTATATTAATTTTATTTTACTGTCAGAATTATTATTTTAAACTATTTTACACAGTGTATTATTGGTAAATAAATAGTTTTTTAAAATTATCTTCTTTGTGCCCCGGCAAATTTTGAGATTCGTAAAAGTGTATCGAAACAAAAAAACGTAATTGAGAATCTCTGGCTTATCTATGAATACCGGATCCGCGGAATCCATGTGAAACTGACAATTCTCCTCTCCTCGCCAAGAAATGGGGAGGGGGGACGCCAACTAGAGAATTTTTGTGGATTTCTTTCATTACTTGATAAGGATCATTTGAAAATTTCTTTTACAAATAATAATAATAATGATCTAGATTTTCCCACTATTATTTATATTTTTAAAATTCAAATATATAGAATACAACACATTCGTGTCAATTTTGACTTTTTCTTAATTTAATAATTTTAAGAGATTACAATTATTAATAATTGAAATTTAGCTTATAAAATTTAGAAAGTAATAATTTATATAATCACTTTCTCGATTTCTTTAAAATTTAAAATCATATATGTAAATTATTGAGTATGACATTTTTGATTTACAAGATTCACTTTATTCAGCATTAAAATAAATACGCTGGTGAACTTTATAGTTGCGTTATATTAAGTGAATTTATAATATCCGTGTTTATAGGATATCAAATTCACACTTTTTTCACTATCAGGAAAATATGTATAAAATTCCAAAGTATCCCATAGTCGATATTATTAGATAAATGTGGTTTCTAGAGGTGATAGTACTTATTCTCTCTCTCTCTCTCTCTCTTCCCCCCTCTCTCCCTCTCTTAATTGAACATTAATTAGCATTTGATATTTATCTAGCTAAATGTCTCATAGAGAAATTGTATAAGAATTTACAGATTATTTGGTAAAACATTTTATGAGTTTCAACATATAGGAGTTATTGAGGGGTGTCTTTAATAGCTGATCATAATAGATTTTCAATAAATTTGCAAAATCTTTTTATTCAACTAATATATTTGAGAGAGAGAGAGAGAGAGAAGCTAGTTAACTACTTGATATTTTTATTATTTGGTATATTTAATTGATTATGCAAAAGCGTCAGTTGAAGAAGTTAGAGGTCACGCCTTCTTATCCATATATGACGCCGAATATTCTTCAGTTTAAAAATTGAAGGCTGTTGTGTGAGGTTTTTTTTGGCATCCACCCACATCACTGTTTCCTTTTGAAGAATTTTTTACGGACAGTGAGTCATGTGCGTTACTCAATCGGAAATCATCGATCTACAGCAGAAGTGCTTGTTTGTCAATGGTGACTGATCTTTATCATTGAACTTCAGAAAGCGCAAAGGGGCCACCCTCAGACATGAAGATCACCGTTTATAGTTTGGTCATTTATGTTGATAACGAAAACTCCTTGGTAACAGGTGACTGCATAACTCAAAGACTTCCTGTGAAAACATCCTTTTGAAGGTAATCTTCGATGAACATGAAGATCAAGCATTGCCGCATTTCCACAGATAATCACGCTAATTAATCTTTAAAAAATGTACACATTATGGGCCATTTATAGTATCTTTAATAAAAGGTGAAGAGCGGCATTTCTTAAAATCCCAATGATTCTCTAGCCATCTCGAAGAGAATTGAAGCGATAAGCATCTAAGCTAATTGAATTCATCTTCAACTCCTATACTATCGAAAGTATTTAGTAGTTTTTCATGAGAAAGCAATATTTAATTGTTTATAAACCGATAATCTTGTGACGAGCAGTCTTGTAAGGCTGATATCCTGCTAATTTTGATTGACAATAACGCTGATAAAACCAAAGAAGGGTTTCCATTCTATGGATTGTGTTCAGTAATCTCTGAGAGGAAATAGACGATTTTTAACTTTCTATTTTTGGACGGAAATCTGTTTTCTTTTTATCAGACTTTATCCCTTACTTTCGAAACTAAAGTAACCTATTGTCTTTTACTTATTAAATAATACTTATTAGACAAATATTTTATACTTAAAACACTTTTTAATACCAATTCCCAGAAAAGGCAATAACGCCATAAGTTCTTTGGCCTTCCAATACTTCTGAACAGTACATATTAAAAATACAAGTGCAAGGCATGAATCAAAATGGTTAGCATCAAATATTTGATCTTGTTTACTCTAAGAACACAAGAGAGAACTCCAAACACGCGGGATACAAATATGCTGGCAAACAACGAGGGCTAGTCATGGCCCGTAGAAAGGTGGGAAAGTGTCACACTTGCACTTCTAGGAGAATCAGGAATAGTCTCTGACCCCTTAATCAGGGAAGGCCAAGGCTTATATTGGCAGAATCACGCGATGCCTTCTGCTTTATTTTACTAGAATGGCTATTCAGAGGTCTCAAAAGGACCCTTGCTTATTTTTTTGCCAAAAAGTCAGTAGCTTCATTTCGAGGAATCCCAGACTGAGCTGCAATCCACAAGAATGTAACAGATTCTGACCTTGCAAGATCTTTGCACTACAGAATCTGGACGTTATCTGTATTTGCAATAGTTTGGTTTGGTTTGTTTGTCGCTCAACTTTCATTTTTTGCACACGAGGGCTATTTAGACCTGTATTTGCAATATATTGTAGAACTGACATTGAGTCGGAAATCAATGGAAAGTGAGCAACGATGTTTATTAAAGACTTCTCTAACAAATTATTAAATATCTATGACTCTGTACGCTTACATCTAACGTTTGCCAGCATCGAACCACCATTAGAGAGTGACTTTTTGCCCAATGTTAACAAAACTTATTTTAAGTACTAAATTCAAATGGGCAACAGTGCTAACTAAACTCATTTTTAACCGAGGCGTTCATTTTTGAAAATATACCTTATTGTCAATATTGAAAATAAGTGCATGTCCGACATGGATGTCTTTCAGCACTGGACCCTCATAAAAGCATGATCATTCGCTCTATGTTAATAAATTTTATTTTATGATCGGAATTCGAGTATCCTCGTTTAAAGATGATTAGTGATAACTGAATCCACCTTTAACCGAGGCTTTCATTATTCAAAATATTATACTTATATGTCCAACTCCACACGGTATCAGCTCTGCAACACCATAAAAAGATGATTGGTCATTCTGTGTGGATAAAACTTGTTTTATGTGCGAAATTTTAAATGAGCACCAATGCTTCATTAAACCCATGTTTACCAGGAAATGATTGACTGATTTCTATTGTGTAGACAGTTTTTAATCACTCATACTTTTAGAGAAAGTGTTTTATGCTGTGTAAAAAAAATAACCTTCTTTATGGTAAGAATTCAAACAAATTAAATAATTTTACCGTTAATTCATTTATTTTAATGAAACTCTACATATTATGGTGTAACTTTTTACGAAAAGATAATTTTTTGATACTGCTGGCAGTCTAGTCGAACATCTTTTTTTATAGCTGAAATATCCACAATTTTTCAACTCTCAACATAAACACATAATAAGGAAACCCATTCTTATCAGATTCCTCTACTATAAAAGGTGTACCCTGCCATTAAAGGTATTTTAATTGAAAAAAATTTCCGTGTGTATCCGATTTATTGTTTCAACCAGCGGGCAACACTCGTTTAAAATCTAAACGAAACAATGAATTTTAAATTCTTTTTGTGAATGAATGTTTGAATTTAAAATAATTTAACAAAAGAAAATTTCATTTTTATTGAGAGCTGGAAAAATAAAATTATGTGTGAAATTAATATAGTTTTACACATTTTTTTTGATAAAATTTTATTTCTAATCTATATCATTTAATTTTTTACTAAATATTCGTAAATGTTTATAAATTAAATTGAGAATATAGTAATATTCATTACTAAGCAATTTCTATGTAATTGTCATTTGTGTTACTACATTATAGATATCAATTATGGATTTAATCCAGTATAATTGTTCTATATTATTTGTATCATTAATAATTTACTTTTAGCACCTTTTTCAATTGTTAACTTGAATTAATTTTCTAAGTGAAACGCTGCATAACGGAAACGTTTCGACTTATTTTAACCGTCCGTGTGCTTGAGAAGTTTTATATTCAGCGGGAAATCTGTTTTGGCAAACTAAATTATAGAATTAAAAAAAAAAATTGTATGGCTTGAAACGTCATGCATGTAACCCTTGTCTTATTTTGTTATACGTTGACATCAAATTCTCATTTCGAAATGAATTTTGAGAGATTAACTTTTCTTTTTCTGGATACGTAAAAATTAACTAAATGTAGAAGATCGCTTTTGAAAAAAGTGATGTTTTTACAGTTACGATAATTAGGTTTTGCATTTAATTGAAAAGAATAAAAAATCCGTCATACATTTTAATGCAAATTGATACTTAATTACAAAATTAATAATTATTGTTAATTTTCCACAATTAAATTAAAAAAGCGTTTTATTTTCTGAGAAAACCAACCTTAAAATCACTTTTCAAAAGTATAACCTTATCTATTAAATAATTTTTGTGGTATCAAATTAGTATCCTTGTAACAGACCCATATTAACAATATTGACAGTAGATGGCGCTGCTGCCCTATAGACTTACAAACAACATCGAATGAGATGAGGATAGTGATGTGAAAAATGGCAAGGAAGAATCATCCGGTTCCTAAATACGTTTGTTTTGTACCACCCTGGTACTATGTAACCTTGATTTTATTTTATAATTATTAAGTGTTTTCTTTTTGTATCTAATCTTAATTATGTGTAATGTAATAAATGTTTGTTTTGTTTTAACTTCCATTTTCTTACGTCGCTACATCCTCAATTTTCCATTTACACTAAATTTCAAATACCAATAATAATTACATAATAGCTGCGGTTTTAAGAATAAATTATTTATTTGATGCTTATAAGAGTGAATACTGAATGAAATTAATTTAGATTATTTTGTCTTAAAACCTTGAAAATTCTCTTATTAATTTCAACTGACAAAGAATATGCAACCATTTGTCAGGTGACCAGTTTTATTAATATAATTTATGTTTTAAGATCATTGTAACTTTTCATCTTGAAAAAATAACTGAATATATTTCTATTATTAGTCTCAAAAAACGGAATATTTATATTCAACAAATGCTTTTATTGATTCAACACATTTCACTATTATAACTTTTAATTCTATTCCCATTAATTATTAATAGCTAATTTTTATATTTAATATCCTAAATTAGCTATATTTTATATTTATAAATCAAATTCATCAGAAGTTGATTGTTTTCAAATATGTAATTAAATATTTGATGACTGGAATAATTTTTATCATTATCTTCTAAATATTTAATACAATTATATTGATATAAGTTTAAAGCAGAGATTTCAGTGTCTGAAGGCACAAATAAAAACAAATAGGAATGTAACTACAACAAATATTTATTCACAAACAAAAACAACAACATTTACAATTTTATATATATGTACATATTTACAAGTGACCAGAGGTCACATCACAAATTGTGTAATGACAATTGGCATCACTAATCGACTAGGATACAGGAAGAGTTAAAATAATATTTGACATCAATAAATTAATTTGCATTCAATAAATTAAATATAAACTTATCAGGAAGTCACAAAATTACACATGGAACTAATTTGCAATTGTCAAAAGTGAATGCAACTTTCGTTTCATGCACAAAAGTAAATTATAATTTTTAAGTATTAAAGAAAGTGAAAAACATCACATATTAAATATGAAGACTCAATAATATAGGAAGCCACAGGAAGCACTTTGAGGTATATAAAATATTTCTGGCCTTTTCAGTAACAGATGATTTTATTTCAATTTCTGATGCTGATGATGCATGTTTGTTGATGAAATTAATACTTTAACTAATACTTGGTCAAAAATTAAGTATTACATTTAAAATGGGGAATAACAAAACAATTAATTCTCCATTAAGCTATAATTGCTAATGAATTAATGAAACATCGAGTGGTAAATTTCCTACCTTTAAAAAACCACTCTGATAAATATTTAACATTTCATGTTCACTAATATTTAAATAATGATAATATCTTAAGTAACAGGAACATTATTAACCAGAATATGTTCTATGATATTTCTATATTATTAAAAAGATATGGTAATATATGGCACTTTTTTACGCTTATTTATAAAATATCTTAATTTTGAGCAGAAATAGAATCGTTTATTATCTCTCATATATTATCTCTGAAAACTGTAATTAACACTACATCATAAGAACTGGATAAATAATAATGAATTATAAGGAACTAGAGAAACAAATTTAATCTATGTCAGAATCAAACAATAAATTATTCTTATCTTCACAAATTAATTCTGCAAAAAATTGCATTAAAATCCTCTCACTGAGAGTTAAGTTTGATATGATTCAGATGCTAATATTTACAGACATAGCAAATGATTATTGACAGGCCAAATAATTTAGGATGAAGAATAAAACTGAAAAAACTTTGGCTTCGCTGCGCACTGTTTAAAAAATAAATTAATTCTGCTTCATGAGGCTGCTGAATCAGGACATGAGAGGAATGTCATCTGAGCCATTGCTCCTGGAATCCTCAGAGAAGAGGTCCTCCTCCGAACAGGACGATTCCTCACCATTAGAGTTCAAGGAGGTCCTCAGCATTCTGAACCTTGAGAACAGGTCCTCTTCCTCAGGAGACGAAGACAGAGAAGAGGCCTCTGAGCTGCTGTACATGTACAGGTCCTCATCACTGGGTGGTGTGCCGTATTCACTGGTGTACTCATCTTCGAGGTCATCTTCATCTATGACACCAAGCTTGGGTGCAATTTTAGACATCTCAATGGGTGGCCTGAAGTTGATGCTGCCTCGATAGAGGAGGAGCTTTCTCCTGGGCATGGATGGACAATCATAGACTGCATTGGCCAGAGATAGCCTTGCTTTCTGTCGGTTTAACTGTAATGGGAAAATTAAATATTTAGTTTCATTTTAGCAGCGATTAAATAACTATTTAGAATTAAATATCATACATTTAATAATGAAGTATTAAGGATTCAATAATAAACTTTCAATATATACTTTTTCTACTTTTAAAACATTAGAAACTAAATTTCTGAAGTGACAAATAAAAATTTATCATTTAAGAAAAAAATCAGGAAAATATACTGTGCTTTAATAAAAAGTGATAAAAGCAGAATCAAAATGAATTCAGCATATTTTTGAAGGGGAATTTTTAGTTTCTTTTCTCCGTGGTCACTTTAAAAATACAATCATGATATATATAATATTTTATTAATTCATATATATATATATATATATATATATATCTTTTTTAAGTTCTAACAAAGAACATTTTTAAAGCCAAAAAACAACTAACTCAATATTAATTTAAAGAGAAATATTTAGTTTATAAAACGAAAAAGAATCACAAAAATGCGCGCTTTATGTTGACCTTCGAAGTCCTTGAGCAAGCACCGGAGGTGTTTAGGACGCGCGGCGCCTATTTACGCGTTTTTTTGCTGTTTCTCGGTTACTTCTCGATTTTGACAGTGTTGCTCAAGTATTTACCGATAAAGGCCACGTGCACGGCCTTATTCGCCTCCTACTCGAACGGGTTGTTATCCCCCATTTTGATGTTGATATTTTTCTTCTTAGAGGGTATTTAAATTCCGGAGGAACTTGAGGTTGCGACTATCAAAACGAAAGGAATTCACCTTTGCGCAATGCATTGGATGAATGAACAGGTTGGCGAGAATGAATCTATTACGGAGGCGCCAGTAAGTCGCGTTGGTAAATCTTTCAGCCTTCGAATTTTTCTTTTTTATTGAATTATTAGAGCAAGGTAGTAGGAATTTCGATAATAAAATTTCCCTTTTACTCTATTTAAAAATCTCTCAGTTTCATAATAAACTAATACTTTATAATATACGTAATATGAGTTTAGACAGAAGTTAAAAAACAATGTATGGTTTTAATTTATTTTAAATATATTGCTTTACGGGGGAAAAAAGCTTTAGAAGTTACATTTCCTTGTCAAGTCACTTTATATAAATTATGTATCATAGCAGTCATATTTACTACTCATTAGAACAGAAAAATTAGCATAATTATGTAAAATAATAGCATCAAAACATTGGAAAAACGAATGTTTATAAAAATTAGGAAAGCTTGAAGCACATTATAGCTATAAATTTAAACGTATGTTTAATCTTTAATATAAATTTTCATTAAAAAATTTCAATATGTTATAAAAATTTTAGAATATTCTAAAGATTAGCTATAACAATATTTTATACAAATGTTATTAAAAATATTTTAATTTCCCACTTATTATATACTACAACAGCAATATTAATAAAATCACATTAAAAGTTTGCATTATTAACGGTTAGTTTATAAGACATTTTATTATTTCCTTATTAAAGAGACGTGAAATATGATTTAGTAGAAAAAACTGACACCATAATACATAAATTTCGATAGATCATTAGTATAAGTCATTTCTAATTAGTAGTGTAATTTATATAAATTACGTTTGCTTTAGTTGTATTAAGAGATTTTCTAATTCAAATGACAAAATCTAATGACTGCAATACTAGTAGCGCAATAGTTTGTTTCTATAATACTATGGTGTTTAAATGATTTTTTTTTACTTAATCATATATTTTCTAAATAAATATCAACAAGCTTTGCAAAGATGTGAAGTAAAATAATTACTTTTTCGCGCCTGAACTCTTGCAGAGCGAAGGCCAGCCTGTCTTTCAGCTGGACGGTGAGGTCTCTAGCATTGTCCACTTTGAGGCAGAGGGCAGCGTGGCACCTCAACTCCTGCTTCATCTTGGGCCTCTCGTGCCGGTAAATCCAGCAAAAAAGTCCGGGGTAGTCTGCGGGGGAGTCACAGTAAGTGATTCTGTAAGCCCAGTACTCGGTCACGCCGAAGTTCTTGGTGACGGCCTTGATGCCCGAGCTGCAAATGGTCAGTTCCATAGGTGTCTGGACTTTGCCAGGATTGCTGGTGTAGGCCTTCCACAGAGTGGCCAGTGGTTTATCGGTGCATCCTTCCCCTTTTGCGTAAGGTGTGATGATGTTACCTAGGTAAAGTACTTTGTAAGTGGGATCGTACTCGGTGATGCTAACAGATCTTTTCTTCCAAAATTTCAGACTTGCCTTCGTTGGCAGGGATATAGACACTGGCATAGTCAACATCAAGGACCTTATACGGTTGTAGAACGCTCTCCGGCGAATTAAGAATGAAACAGTGAAAACACCCCAAAACTCAGAAAAATCGTTAGAAAGCGAGCGGTGCTCCGAAATGGTTCAATTTCCGCTGAAGGGAGAAAAACCGTTACTCTTTCCAGAACGTTCTGTGATTCGAAACGATTTTAGTTTGGTAAGAATAACTATTAAACGTTCTTCAAATTTGATTATCCGATCTTCAAAGAAGACAAACAATGAAATGTGTTTGTTGATACTCAAATGTTGTGACTTTTAGGAGAAATATCAAAACACAGCTTTACTGACGAGAGTCTAACAAGTTCGAATAGCAAACAAGAAATGACTGCAAAGAGGCTTTTTCCACTACAGACATATGCTTCCCCAGCGTGTGACCTAGAACGTATGTGACGTCATGACCGGCGGCCGCTTCTCATTGGTGGCTGCTGTGGGCACGGCGCCAACGGAAAGGATTGCCATTTATACAGAGTTATCTTTGCTTCTGAGAAGTGGCGGATAAAAAAGTGGCGCCATAAGTCTAGCCATTGAGTCCGTCTGTTTTTAGTTTTTATAGTGAAAAGAATTATGATGATACCAGATATTTCGCATACAAATTAAACTATACGAGCGTTTAGCTTTAGCGACTAAATATTACATTATCCAATAAATATATTTACTTTTTTATATATTTCCATTTAGAAGTGCATAAAAATTTCTGAAAATAAATGAAATCATATAGGGAAACTTTTTTTCATAAATGCAATATTTATACCATTATGGAATAATATTGATTTTTTATTTTTACATTCCGTCTTTTCATATTTAGATAATTTTTTAATACATTTTTATGATAAATAATTCATTATAAATATATATTTTTTGATTTTAAATTTTATTATATATTTTTTATAGTTTTTAATTAATAAATTAATAAAGAAATTTCTAATCGAATATCGCTCTAACATTAAATTTTTGTATTCACATATAGATTATTAGAAAAAATAAATTAAAACATTTTTCCTATTTATAAATTATTTTATGAAAATAATAAAGGATGTCAAAGGAATACATTATAAATTTATTTCTAAATTTTGAAAAGAAAATATGATATTTCGACAAAAAAAAAAGATTAGGTAAATGAATTTTTCGAAACAATTTTGATATTACTTATGCGAATAGATGAAATATGAAAAATATTGGAAGTCATATAATAGTATTGAAAATAGTGTTATCAAAACTACTTCTTAATTTTGTTCCATTAAAAGTAAAATAAATTAATAATTTTTGTTAATGTATTAATTTCTCTAATCATTTATTACATTATAAGTTTGTTGTTGAAATATTTAAAGTAAAGTTAAAAAATTAAAATAAAACTTAATAAATTTTAATTAATGGTTAATCTAAATTAGTAATTTATTTTTATTTCATTATTTTTCCACTTTTTCTAAAAATATAAAAGCTTTTTTGACAGCATCAATTGTATTTGAAATAAACAAACTTTGTAATTTTTTAATCAACATGATGAAGCGCATAAATTTAATTCCTTTATTCGAGTATTGATGTCATATTTAAAAAAGAGAGAATTGTTTACCTTTTAAATATTTCAGTTTTCTGAGAATAAAATCACTAAAATACTTTGAATGAGTATTTTATTCACTCCATTCATATTTTTATTACAGGCTGTAGTATAAAAAAAATCTTATCAAGTATTCAAAATATTTTACTCGTAAATCTACCAGGATGCATTAATGTTTTGTTTACTTTGACATTTAAGAATCTTTAAATTAGATTCTCATATGAAATTCTTAGAATTCGATGTGCATTAATTATATCATAATCCATTCATACAGCTAATGCATGGAAATATTTAAAACATAAATCATTCATAATTACATATGTAAATGATATATTTTTTAATAATTAGTTACATTACTTTCTTCTTTCTACATAAACTACGAATTATTTATAATTCCCAATCCAACAAAACGGAACAGCTAAATTATTATTTTAAAGCTGTTTAAATTTATGCAATGAAATAATGTGTTTTAATAAATAATAAATAACTAGTTTTAACAATTTTAACAAATTTGTATTGCAATTTATATTTACTAAAATATTAAATAAAATTTCATTCTTTGGGAAATATTCAATAATTTATAATTTGTGAAAGTGTGTGTATGATAAAGGGAAAACAGTTATTCATTATTAAATTATTAATAAAAGATTGTAAATTTCATTACTTTTTAATAATCAAATGATAAATATTTAAATGTTTCCCTTATCTGATTCCAGTCATTAAAATGTATATATTTGTTGTTTCAAACCTCCAATTGGTCCGCAAAGCTAGACCAGATCAATGATGCCACCATTAAGAAATCTAAAACGAGTAACGGTCTTAGATATATATCTTCCCGAGAAAGCCCCAAACAATCCAAACTGATAACTGTAACTGATATATAAAAAATTTCATTTTTCTTTTTAATCATCTTCTCTACGTTTCTTGAAAAGAAAAAGAGCAAAAACTAGGAAAATGCTAGAAAGAAAAAGAAAAAGACACCCAAAGGAAACGCAAGAGAGAAAAAAAAATTGCTATCCTTCCCTCCTGTAATTCTTTCCCCCTACATAATTTCTCATTCAGTCTCAAAATAGCGTGGGGTGAAGAGAGTAGAGGCGGATTGTGAGAGGAGGCATGCGCGCGCATATTCCGCCAACCTATCGATCGTCCGGTTTGGCGGGAAACGGAGGCGAGCGGCAACCCTTCCTGCCGGTCTAGAATGAAGGCACGTGGATATCCCGTACACTACGATTCTCGTACGCCCTTGGGGGATAAGAAGTGAAGTGAGGGGAGCTGGGGAGCAATAAATGTCAACATGAGGTGCGGGGAGGGATAGAAAAGAATCATTTCATCACTCTGTCATCATTAATGGGACGAGCCGATTTTTTTCTGCATTTAATTGGCGACGGAATAACGGGTTGATTTCTTGCGCAATTTGCGAGAGAATATACGAACATCTTCCTCGTACGAAGCCCACAGTGCCTCAAAAATTGGGATATTTCCTTTGATGTTGGAGATATTTAGGGAAATACAGTATCAACTATATTATGTACAGAGTTGTATTTATTGAATTTGTGCAATTCAATTCAGATAATGAAACAATTATTATATATATCTAAATTAATATTATACTTCAACATCTATTTATAAAATTGATTGTAATGACAAAATTAGTAAAACACATTATTATTATTTTTTTTAAACTTTTTTCAAAATAAATTTAGGTAAAATCAGTGAAATATAAATTACGCATTGTTAATAATTTTTAAGTTACTGAATAATTATTATGTCTTTACATCACATATGAATTATAGTTGGTTGTAAGATTCATTTCCATTACTGTTATTGCGAACAAGTTACCACATTTCTTTTCTTCAGACAGAGGCTATGAGAAATAAGTGATAGTCCAAAATTATGTATCTAAAATAACTGCTTATTTAAAAATAAGTAAAGAGTTAGTGCATAAAGAAATCAAAAAACTTCACAATACGGAAATAAAGGATATATTGCATCATAGATATACATTATAGCAATTAATATTTGTAAACAAAACCTTTTTTTGCTTAATTGCCATATGCATTTAAAAATAAACAATAGAAATTTATTCGTAAAATAGAAGTCATGTTTAAGAAAATTTTGATTATTTTTTATAAAATGTTATTTTGCATGAATCACAATTTTTGATAATTATTAGAAATGTAACAAGTTATATATTTATCGTGGAAGTTTATATAAATCGCTTCCATGTTAAAAGGGCCTCATCTTGGCGTCAGAAATGGACTGTAGTTAAACATAAGAGATTAAACGATCAAGAATCTGAAAAGAAAATTAGCCACTTTAATTACGAGAAATTTAAATTCTTAGTCACTAAAGTTCAGTAGTCACCAGGAATTTATGAAGTCCTTCCAGAAAATCTTGTAAATGGGAAGCCACAGATATATGTTGTTTACACCAGCCAACTCCCCTGTACCTAACCCAAGAAGAGTTCTACCAACAGCTGTATATTGTTGTCGTTAACAAAGTTGTTATTTTCTTTGCCAAGCTTCTGCACTTCACCGGTATAAGAACATGAATTCTTTACAAGTTAATATATGCATTCAAACTGAAGTGGATATTATTTAGTAATGAAGAAGATCTGACAATCATGGACACTTGGCTAAAGAACGATGCGTCTCAACCAAGCTATCAGTGTTACCTTATTAGATAGTGCTCATTATGGCTCATTCCAAGATGTCGCTGCTTTCAAATTTTTATAGTTTAGAGGATATGTCAGTGCCAGTCTAATTGGACCTGCTAGAGAAGTATATCGAATCACTCAGGAAAAGAAATTAAAGTACTTAATCGATTCAGTATAATCGATATCAGTATTTTAATCCTTGGTTTTAAATACTAATATTTGATGGGAGGGGGAAAACTAAAGGCATATTTTTTTTAACTGTATAACATGATTTTAAATGGAAATAAAACAAATTTTCTATGAACTCATTATAATGTCATGTAAATTAATCTATTTAGATGATAATACATGGAAACAAAATATTCGATTATATTCATCGAATGCTTTCAAATAAAATTAAGTTTTATGCTGTGAAGTGATAACAGGGTATAAATTTCACGAATTGTAAATCTGTTTTGATATATATTTTTTTGGAGGGGGGAGGGAGGGAGGCTGTAATTAGAAACAGAGAAAGAATTATGATCTTTCATTTTGTGTTATTGAAGTAACACTGCAAACGAGTTTCGATGATAAGAACTATTGATCAATTGATTGTTAGCATGGGTTAAAAGCAAACGAATTTTAAATTATGAAAACATAGAAAATATATATATTTTTTCATAATCTGAAAATGGAACTCAAAGTATAAGTTATATTTTCAGTTACTTACGATTTTCAATTACATTTCTTTTGCTCACATATTAAGACAACTCATAATCTGAATTATGGAAAAGAGTTTATTGACTTGGAAACAACTTAATTTTCATTTCAAATATTACTAGAGAATTCTCTCTCTTTTTTTTTTCTTTCTTTTTTTTTTTTTTTTTTTTTTTTTACCAGTAATATAATTTTATCGTTTTGCTTTCTTGGAATTACATATTTTTTCTCAAAATTTCTCCAAGTCAATAGATTTTAGCTGTAAATATTTTCAGCTGTTCTTGTCGGCAGAAAGAACTTAGAATACTTCTCCCTCTTCACGTTCACTGGGTCAATCACAAGTGGAAAACATAATAAACAAAATTCACGTAGACGATCGATTATCCGTAACGAACTCAAGTTTCGTTTTCTGAGAATTTTCGCGAGAAGTAGACAGAAGAGAAACACAAATACCATCTTATTATCTACGATACTAAATTTGGAATTTTGTACGTGAATAGCTGAACGTGCAACAAATAAAAGTAGAAAAAAATAATTTGATTTATTTGTCTAATTTTTTAAACAAATTAATGAAATTGCTTAGTTTTATTTTAAATAGTTTGTTTATTGTAAACACAAATCCAAAGACAAGACATTGTAAAATTCCTGATACATCGATTTTTTTTAATTCAATGTATAATCCCTTTACTTTTTGGATTTGTTCTTAAAACAAAAGTGCGAAACCTATAAACTTGGAAGTAAGCAAATGAAACGCTCATTGGAATTATTTCGAAGGAATATTGACAAATAAAAAATTTCCCTTAATTGTTATGCAACATAAATACTAAAAATAATTGTAGATAATTATATTAAACTATGTTGTCTTATGTACAGGAGATTTTTATCGACAAAGCAGTTATTTTATTCTAAACATTAATTATCGTCTGTTTTATAATTTCTCAGAAGTTACATTTATAGAAGAGGTAGCTAATAAAAACTAATTAATTCCCCTTAATGTAATAGTTGCTAATTAACTTAGAAAATAAGTTCTTCGAAAGGAATCTTGATTACAGCAGAAAATTGCTTCACGTTGTTTGGTCATGTGATTGATTGTGGTCCCGTGATGAATGTATACAGACGAGTTCTATATGACGGGAATGCACATTAGCTTTCAGTTTTTTTTTTTTTTTTTTAATATAAAATTTATGATATTTTCTGCTTACTATTTTAGAAAAAAAAATATAGGGAACAATATAAACATTAATAAAATTAAGATCAATATCAAAATTTATGGGAATTTTTATTTTATGAAGCTTAGACTTCACTAGTTGAGAATATATACTTTCCACAAAATAATATTTGCAAATGTGATATCTGGGCAATTTAATGTTTTTATTATGTTGTAGAATACTGACAAATATTTTCAATGGCTATATATTATTTAAAAAAAAATGAAAATGCTGAAAACCTCGTTCAGAAAGATACTTTAATAATACTTTACTTACATATTAAAGAAAGAATAACACAAAAATAATTGAATCATAAAGATGAATGTTACTATGCAGCAATTACTTCACCTAGATATTTTGTAATTCCCTAACTGAAAATTATAATAGAAAAGCTTGAAAAATTTGACTTTACGAATAAAATTGATTAGATATTTAATTTAAAATAATTACTTTCGCACTATTCGAAATCATTTGTTCCTAAGGCAGCATTCTATTGTAAGTAAACATTCAAGTTTACTAACACTCTATCATAGCAATCCAAAATGACGCTCAATGTGTACCAACACACACCTCAACCCACACAGTTTCCGTTCATTCATTTCTCCACGTTCACAATGAACCTACCTCGCTCGTCCTTCCAACCGCTTCGAAGCGGTTACAGTGATGCAACGGAAGGCCACACTCGAAAACGTGCCTGTCTTTTGCTTTGTTTATTTATTTTTTTATGTGTGAATTTTCGAATCCGCTGTCCCTCTTTACCGGAAATACCCCCTTTTCTCCACTAAACAACTGTTGCAACCGATGATTTGTAAAAGCGTTTTCGTCTCTCGTTTCTTTTTTAAAATGTACATTTCAGAATTTCATGCTGTTTCATTGGGTAGTCATTATTTTTTCCAGATGACGCTGAAAAAGTAAAAATTCGCAAGTTTATTTTCAGTTAGGAAAAACTTTTTTTCTACATTTTTCAATATTTTATTAATTCATTTTAAAAACAAATTTTTCGATCCATTTGTGAAATTTCTTAATTTAAAGAAAGGGAAAATTATATTGTAACAAAAAGTTATTATTGTCTGTTGCAGAATATAGTAATTAATTTTGCATACATAAATAATTATTTCTAATCCATATTATTTAATTATATTCATAAAGAAATTAATAATGGATTACATTTGCATATATAAATATAAATTTATAAAAATTTTATATATATTTTTGACTACATTTAATCATTTTATAACTAAAACTCTATGCATTTTCAAATGAATGTACTGCTTACGCATATTTCAAATGAACTTGTGTAATATGTGAATTATTTCAAAATATATTATAAATTCTCTTGAAACGTTCGCTATACATTTTATGTCTATTTTTCTTAAATTTAATGCTATTATCATTTTTTTAAACTTTTTATAAAATATTTACATTTTTTATTTATGTTTAAAATTTTCATTACATTCTTGTAACGCAATTATTTTCGAATCAGAAATTACATTTAAATTTTAATTAATTCAAATTTCTCCAAATTTTTTTTAGAAATGAAGTTTTTGTAAATGCATTTTTGTGCATAACCCAATCTACTGTAGATAATGCATACTCTCAATATACAAGGCATACTATAGGTTATTTAAATTAAATAAGTGATTTAGATTGAAAATTCTTTTTCTTTGATTAATAATCGCAACAATGGAAAATAAACCAATCATTTTTTTTTTTAAATTTCCGTATACATTCATCTAAAATTTAAAAAATGATGTCCCCTTCTTAAGTGGTAAAATAAATGCGCCCCTTTACAACTATGACTAGTAATAGAAAATAAATAATTTTTGTAGATATCTTAAAATTCTTATGTATATTAATCTGTTTCAGTAAATATTTCAAGCTTTTTTTTAAATACGATTACATCATTATGTCATCAAATTTCGGAACCTATCAAATCAGAATAACTTAAATATTCTTTTTTATATTTCATTTCGAAATAATTATCAAAAATTCAATTCAAAAATTGTCTTATAAATTATGTCACTAAAGTCTACCATTTATATCTTACAAAAATTTTATATATGTTCGATTGTGTTCCATCAAATAGATAGATGTCTCTCCCATGCGGATATTCGAATTCTATTATTTAACAAATCGTTTCAAAAAATGAATATTTTTCTTTGTTTAGAATTATTTTTTGTTGAAAATTAAATCAAGAACAATAAAGAATTAACATGTGTTTTTATAACTATCATGTTCTATAATTTTGAATCGAAATTTATTATTTTTATTTTTATTTCCCTATTTTTGAAGACCAAATCCAATGAACATATCTTATACTCTCTTCTTAATTCTGAACTACTGTCAGATGACTAAATTGCCGACTGAGCTTTCATAATTTTAAACCATGAACAGATAGTGAGTAATATATATAACATAACATTCACCTCTCGACACTTCCACGCCACCATAAAGGAGGCAGAGTGGATTTCGATGAGATAAGATATTGAGCAAGCTTTTTGACATACAAACGAGCGATTGCTTTCACCCACAAGCCACCAAATTCCAGTTTGCATCAATACTTTAGTTTTCTGAATGCAGGAATCGTACTTAGATTTAAGGAATAATTTTTTTTAATATATTGTGAAACCTTTTTATTTTAATCTCAAAAATCTCAAATATAAAATCTATTGTTGCGGTAACGTTTTCAAATATTAATTAGTCGTTAATCGGAACACGAATTATTTGCTTAATATTTCAAACTTGACTAATTTCCAAACGATTTCTCTGTTTTATGCTGTGGAATATTTATAAGTCGCTTTCAGATTAAATTCATTATTATTTTCAGAAATTCTTCGACTTAAATCCAATTCAAGTTCTGCATGAAAGGCCAAATGTTCTTTTTTTTTTCCCCATCAGAAATTTTAGGCGTGTGTCGTTCATGAATAAAAAAGTATTTGATTACGCGTGCTGTCTTTATTGCATTTCCTTCCAATTAGCACGGCTGCATTTGACTGAAAAAGAATGCCAAGTCGCAATCAGTTTCCACCGGTTTCCAACAGAATGTGTTCAAGGTATGTCATGCAGAAATGGACAAAGCGGGACATATTTCATTGAAATGAAGGGCGAATACAAATGTGAGGATTTCTTAACTTCTGATTAGCCATCTACATTTTCACGACAGCTAAAATGTCATTCGCAGAAGCGAAGGTGGCAATAACAACAACGAAAGATTCTGTGTATTATGAAATTTATATTTCTCTGAGTGGATTTGTTTTAGTATGATAACGCCATTTTCCTACTTTTATTTGATTTATTGTATGGAATGTTTATATTAAATGAAGAATTTTATCATCAAAATTCATCATTTTGAATTCCCTGCATAGATTTCCTCGAAATAAGATGACATTTTGAATTTGATGAATCTTTTAAAGAATGTATGGGTTTCAAATTAAAATTTGCTTCTATCGTTTCTTTTAAAATATTGTGACATTTTCCTTACATGGTCTTGTATTTAATAAATGAATTTTTTTAATATTAATTTAATAAAGTTTATAGTTTCTCAGTGCATTTGTTTGTCACTGATTTTCGATCAATGACTGAAATCAATAATTATTGGTTAGACCCGTCTTTGCGCCATGAAACACATTTCTTTGTAATGTGTAAAATCTGTAATGTTATTATTTATTATGAAAGAGTGCGAAAGTAGCAGATAAATTTATCTTGTATTTTAGTTCTTTTTTATTTAAACAAATGCAAGAAACTGGTTATGAAAATATACTTACTCATTATCAGAAATGGTACGAATACACATTAAGCCCAAAGATTTTTGACAACCTAATTTCTGTAGCCTTCTGCCATTTTTAAATTTGCTATATATTGCAAAAACGATTTAGTTAGCTTGGTAGAGGACGTTAAAAATCATATTTTACTGCAAAAGATATGATTATCTATTCAGTTTATTCATTGAAATCTTCCCTAATGTATCTAATGTAACTCACTGAATTTATCAATAAGGGCTATATTTAAAGCATAATGATTTATGTACTATATCGCTATTCTAAGATGAGAGAAAAATTTTATAGAAAATGACATCAAAGATTTTCATACGCTTTTGATTGAAAATGACATAATATTGTATTAGAGATAACCCAGATGGTTGTGATTAGCCTCAACAACTTGCAAAAAATCTTCGAAAGTGTTTCGCTTTCTTTTTTAGATATGGATCCCTCTTAGGATGAGAAAGAAAAAAAGAGTAAATAAACACATTTCGCTTTTTTATGTCCTTTACCATAAAATCCCCCGCATGGAATCATAGTTAACATCTAGTTCATGATTCGAATCCCAAAGAAAAGCCTTAGAAGTTGATCTGTAAGGACAATTCTTCCTGATCGATAGCAGTTTTAGTGAGATATAACCAACTTCTTATTTTGAATTCCGTGAGAAAAGGAATAAATGTTGATCCGTTTGCTTTCAGTTACTATAAAAGAGATGATAGCTGCAGTAATTGCACATTTGGAAATAA
Source organism: Latrodectus elegans (assembly GCA_030067965.1). Taxonomy (NCBI): domain Eukaryota; kingdom Metazoa; phylum Arthropoda; class Arachnida; order Araneae; family Theridiidae; genus Latrodectus; species Latrodectus elegans. Next base: position 103,110,435 of record CM057816.1, on the reverse strand, counting down.
AATCCGTTGAAACTTTGGTGTTATTGACGTAAAAGAACTTAATAATATATCTCTACTGTGTACAAAAATTTAATTATGACGTCAAGAGCTTGTCGTTGACGTCAAACTCTTGTCCATGCTGATGCACATCCTAGAAGCGCTGTGTATCCTTGCTAATGAATTGATGTCATGATAAATTTAGAAATGTTTACAAAACAACTTTACAACAAATAAATATGTTTAATCAAGATTTTTTTTATACAAAAATGCTATTGTATGTTTTGATTGAATTTTCCACTTAATAAAATGAACTGTATTTAACAAATAATCATGTTTGAATGTAGTTTCATTGGGAAACGAAATTAAATGAAATCAAAAAAGTTGCCGTGGAAATGAGGATTATCACAATATGCGTAATCTAAATCAAGCATGCTTCTGATCGTTTGAATAAAATTTTTTCTAAAGGATTATAAGCAACTGTTTTTATAGTTAGTTTTAAGTAGCTATGTATGCAATTTTCAAAGCATCTATGAAATACATGAGTTAGATTTTTAAGTACAGAGAGGAAAACAATTTGAAGTGAATTTTAATTCATAAAACTTTTGCTAGTGATATTTTTATAGGTCAATTTCCGGTATAACTCAGACGGACAATTCGGTTTAATATGTTTCGTCCTATTTAATAACGTTGCATGGCTTAGATGGGTGCCATAGTCTGTTGGTGGGTTCCATTCACCTTCATGCCAGAGACTGTCTTCATGAAAAAGATAACATTGCGTAGCTTTTTCATGAAGACAGTCTCTGTTTCTTCGCTAATGTGGCGTGTCGTGGAGAGAAAGGTTCAGGCGTCCACTCGTCTCTTAACCATAGTTTGGCAGCTTTGATTTGTAAAAGGAAACCATCGCTTTTATACCATTATTACAGGCAATTGCGTAATATTTCTTTTAACCAAATGACTTATAATTTTGAAACACGTTGAAGTTATAGCGGACACCACCACCAATGGGCTAACATCGAACTCTAGAGGTGCTCCATCTTTTTGCATCGTGACTCTGTATCTTTATGCGTTCTGTAGCGGTATTTACGAACAAAAAATATTATGTAAGAAGTGACTCCCTGAGGGATAGCCTTTCAAAAGTATTCCATTGGCCCCAATGGTAAATAAAAAAAATGTTGCCAAGTTCAGAAAGTTCCGGTTTCGGTACCTGATTTTATTGTATTGATAAGAAGTCGCACTGGAGTCACTTAACAATTATTGTAATTTACAGGGTTCATCAAACATATTTGGAAACAAACCCTGCAAAACAACAAATGAATGAATGAGAATGTTGCTTTCATATGTGCCTACTCTGAGAACGTGTCTTTTTACGTGACCGGGAAGACCTGATCCCCGTATCCTTAGGTTGGTTCGTAATCAGTTTAGTAGAGTCCGTCTCCAAGTAAAATAAACTTATTTTCACAAGTAAAATGTTAGCTGAATTTGGTTGCTTAGATACAGCATTAGAGGTTGCGTAGATCACAATAATGTTTTTCTAATCCGATCGAACAAAAAATTTCCTTCGACGAAAAATTTCACCCGAAAATTGTTTCGGGTCTAACAAAAATATCTTTTTCTGGAGGAGGGAGTTAGGAAACTGTGCAAAATTACAATATATAGAACAAATCGTAGAATATAAAAACGTTTGCCTGAAATAGTGACTTTTTTTTATTTTTTATGTTACATCATCATTTATATTACAAGTACCACAAAAATAATGATATTAAAATTAATGATTAATGTATCAAATCATAACTACTTTTATTTTTGGTATATGAACCTTAAATAATGATATAACTATAGAATCGATTAGATAAAAATTTAATTAAATAAAAAATATTATATAAAGGGACATTTTAGTCGGGAAACATTAACATTTCTTCAGACATTTCCATTACATAGCATAGCTTTTCTATATCAATAGCTAAAGAATCTTAATTTGTCATCAAGCAATCAGCATAGGACAGCTCAAAAAATGTTGTATTTACATTTATTTATTGGAAAGTTTTATTATATATATATATATATATTATTACTTATAGTTTTATTTACATTCACTTATTAGAAATAAAAGGAACTAAGGAACAGAAAATTGCCAGGCATTTACTCGAACAGACAGGAACGGTTGAGATCATTTACAGCGACTGTTGAGATCGCGACAGTGACCTGTCTACCTGAGGAGAAACTCTGTCTAGCGATCATCATGAGATGCCAACAATGTGAGTGCTTGAAAGTGTACCGAATTTCTTCCTTTGCTGTGAGTGAATGCGGCTTTTCAGTTCGATACCGTGTAGATGACAGCCTAATTGCCAAAAGTATTTTAATATCCACCACGTTAATTGTCTTCCGGTTGGACATTTCATAGGTAGTGGGTTTGTCTAAAGGGAGGAGACCCCGAAAATCTGCTACATTCCACTTCCACGGACGTGCATGCCGAAAGCACAAGTGAAACCTACGCTGCCTGCTATCAAACAGGGAGAATCGAACCTGAGATCTCTCTCACTGAAGCCTCCCCCTGTCCTTCTGTTAATAGCTAATGCATTGGTTGCTCAAGAGTTTTACAGTATTTGCATCACATCGTCGAATGACGCATGCGGAACCCATATTTGCCCCGAAGCAGGTACTAAATCAATGCCGAAAGTGTTTTTAATAAATTTATTAAAATAGTTATAGTTTTTTTTTTATAATTCTACTTTCGTAAATGCATAATATCTTTTCATTTTTTTCGAACAACATATTTTATTTCTAAGCTCATAATTCTGTTGTATAACTTTCGTTTTCAGCAGCGCGGCGCAGTTCAAGCGCATTTCTCGATCTTGTGCTTCAGCAGAAACAGCTGCAGGCGGCAATAAAAGCTGCTGCGTTCGTACGGTGCAGAGGCATCCTACGTGTACACAATGCCTCAGCTGTGTGTCCCCAGCTGATGGGGTGATATTTCGAAAGGGTGAGGCAACGCCAGCTGCTCCGCTTCTTCCAGTGGGTGCCTTCCGTTGCGAGAATATGAATGATGGAATACTTTTCTGTTCATAAAATAATCCGAAAAAAAAAATAGAATTTTGGTTGGGTAAAAAAAGACCAGTGAAAGTATATTATTTAGGCTAGGTTATCGAACTGCCATTTATAAAATAATTATTTAAAATGCCATTTTTTTTAAATTTTATAAATTTTTTTTATTTTTCAAATGTTTTTATTAAGTGGTATCGGCTTATTACGTATTTCATAGGTAACAAGCCTTGAAGAAAATGATCATTTTTTGTATTGTTCGGTATAGGATGCGCCTCGAAAATTACGGTCCTCGAAAGTACTGTTAAGTTCAGAGGCTCTATGCAAATAAAATTTGTGCTTGACCTACTGTATCTCCGCTTGTTAGGTGTGAAAGTTAGCAAACATGAATGCTATCCCAAGGGTTGACTTCATCTCTTCAGCACAGATAGTAAAATAGAAGTATTTGTTGTATTTAACTGTCAAAGTCGATATGTTAAAGTCGACAGATAGCGAGAAACGAAAGGGCACAGTAATTTGGTGGTGAAAAGTGCCATTTTGTCACCAGAAAGAAACCAATGACTCTGCTAAAGATTGTCGTGTGGAGAAAACATACAACGTCATAATTCTAAAGGGTCCAATGTTCCTTTCGTGGAGTGAAGAGCAAGGTGTCAGCTGGGATGTTCACATAGTCATGTTATTGTGGCTTAAAAACATACATAATTAACTATAGTTATTTGAGTTTTAAAAGGTTGTTATTAATGCATCATTGTGGCATCAGAACAGTTTCGATAGATCCGCTAAATGCATTATGTTACTATTCTCCAAACATACTAAACTTTCACTTTGTTGTTTGTTGTGGACTGCACTTCCACTGGTGTGATGTTTGGAGAATATCTGTTCAGTTGTTTATTACATTGCCCGCCACCCAAATTGCAACACCAAGAAAGGCAAAATTTATTTTGTAGATAACATGTTGACCAAGTACCAAATGATTGAATTTATAGATTTCTGTGAAGAATGGTTCCTGTCAAAATCAGTAGCCAGAGTAGCTGCAATTGTTAGAGATCACCGCTGCCACCCGCTTCGGCATTGATTCAAAGAGATCTTGGATGTGTTCTTGGGGTACAGCAGACAAAGCAGCTTCCACACGTTACCAAAATTGATCTGGTGTGGCAACAGGGGATGTAATCGGGGTCAATCGTTGAGCTACCATGAGCCACATGTTTTCTGTCGCCGAAAGATCTGAAGAGCGAGACTGTCAGGGAAGCAATTCAATCTTGTGATTGACGAAAAACTCTTGGATAGTGCGTGCCACTTGGATAGTGTGGTAACGCCTTATCCTGTTGAATATGGCTGTGGGCAAGCCCTGAAGATAAAGAAGGACAACTGGTTCAACACCTCGGAGATGTAGCTCTGGCTGTTTAAAATACCGGTAATGCGTACTGGAGAATTGCGTGCGCACGAGAGTGTGATATCCAATACCTCCCCATCCCATACCATAATACCCGGTGGAGAAAAAGACAATTTCATTCCATTGTGTCATCCACATCTTCCTTTCATCGCACCATTGGCGGCGGAGTATTCTGTGTTTCTGCGTCAAGAGTAGACGAAACAATGTACGTCTTTTGGCTAGACCACTCTGCTGTAAACGGCGTTGAATAATATGCGCAGACACTGGATGATGTGTTACAGACTGAATATGGGGTGCTATGGTTCATGATGTGGCTGAGCGATCCGCCACTGCCATGTGCACAATTTTCTTGTCATCACGTGAAGTGGTGCATTGAGATGATTGCGATCGAACACATCGATCCGTCATGCCCTCCTGCATCCAACGATGACATATTTCCATTACAGTTGTTTGGTTTCGTCCAACACGACTACTGATCTCCCTGAAAGCTAATCCACAATCTCGGTAGGCCACTATCATTTTTCTGTCGAACTAGGATACTTTATCAAAAAATGATCACTGTGTTCTACAAGACATAATCGATCGTTTTTTTTTTTTTGGGGGGGGGAAGGGAGAAAAAAAAGGAAAAGAAAAATACTAGTGCCGAACTTGAAATCTTCGAAATCTCCAAGCCTTAAATAGCGCTTTGATGTGGCGCCACGGGCGCGCATTATGTGCTTCTGCAGTGAAATTCTTATCATTTACATATCTCCTCCCCGCTATTGTATGTTGTAAATTCCATGTTATTTGCATGCTTCCTTCAGAGTGTTGCATTTACGGTGGCCAGCAGTGTATAATGGTATATAACCTTTTATTAAACAAACGAAATATCAAAAGCATCTTTATTTCGCAATAATGAGTTAAACAATGTCAGGTTGTTCCTTAATTTTCCGCCGGTTTGCGTACTGTTGCATATATGTTTATAACATTTCATTTCATTTAAAATAACCATATTTTTACGTTTATAAGTATGTAAAATTTGTGTAATTTTTAAAATTTTTTTTCACTGCATAGTGTTTTCGGAACCACACACACACATTTTATTTCTTTAAACACGTACAAAAACATTATTGGCGATAAATAAATTTTCATTTTTACCGAAGATCATCCTGAAATATATTTTCTCCTTTAAATATTTAAACGGATTGTTCCCAGCATGATGATCTCACTAGATCGGAATATGTGCCAAACAATCGGAACCGGCCTCAACGCTTACAAATAATGCAGAAATACATTTACAAAATATCAAACTAAATTCAATTAATTTAATTTACTACGCTGAAGATAGCTTTATAATATGCTATCAGATATGTATTTAACAATCATTTATCTGAAACTACAGTATGGTCGGACAGACAATCTGCTATCTGATCGCTGTTAAACCTGCTACATAAACCCCCAATCAAACGAAATTCAACAACTGTTTCGAAAAGAAACACCAAATATAAGTTTCAAATCTATCTTTTTAATAACTTCTTGAACAAAAGCACTTATTGGCATTAAAAGGAATGGAAAGCTAAAGAAGCTGCAGTAAGTTCCAATCTTGCCACCCATCTACTTCACATACAATCAAACTTAAATTTTTTTTTAATCATGAGTTATTACAAAATTGGCAATATATATATATATATATATATATATATATATATATATATATATATATATATATATATATATATATATATATATATATATATATATATATATATATATATATATATATATATATGGAATACCTTACAAAAAGATCGATAGTAATATTTCATGTTACCGAAAATGTTTCACAAGAAAAAGTTTTAAGCATGCCATTACTCAACTATTTACCGATAAATCGCGGACCACTTCCGACTACTTTCACAGATTTGGAGGAACCGCGAATCATCTAAATGTGTGTAGATCTGAAGTTACAGCTCTCCGCTATATCGAGAAGTGTTCTCTGATGCAACATCCCCATCTTAAAAGTCATAGATAGCATTCATTTACAGATTTCATAAAATTCTGGATTTAAGATCCCAACAAAAGAAATGTTCTATAAAACACATAATAAAATTTCTATCCATGAAAAACTTAAAAGTATGTTTGATAGGAGTTATTACAACAATTTATTAAAATCATAAAAAAATCTGACTAATTTAAACTGAGAAAACGCATCACATTATCTTTTATGTGAATGAAATTGGATGATTAAAACATTTTACTTGAAACTTACAAACTGCATTATATACATTTGATCATTGTTAACCATAAAATGGTTGTTTCTTTCATTCTAGTTGAGATCATGATTACGCTATTTTATGACAATTCTCATTGGTTTAAAATATTCATGACATCAGATCACGTTTCATCTACATCACACATAATTAATTAGGACATCGTATTGAGGCGGAGTCTCAAATCCGACTTGTCGCGAATTTGTTGGCTACCTTCAAATCGCGTTCTTCGAGCGGCTGCAAACAAAGCGAAGTTTACCATCGAATGTCTGATAATACAGCCGGAGTTCATTTTGTTAATTAAATGATTTCTTATATAAAAATCAAAGCATCGGTTTGTGTATGAGAAACCATTTCCCTGATTCAAACCATTACATATGTTGATAATAAAAAGGAGAAAAAGCAATATGAAAAAGACAAGACAAACATCTACTTTATGGTTAATGTAAATAGGAAAGGAAGAATTAAATTTTTATTGTTTTAAGATTGTAAGTTAAATTTATGCTTCAACACAAGGAAAAAAAAAAAACGTAAGAAAAAAGCAATTTTTTTTCATGTAATAACTTTTTTATAACGACAAATTAATTTTAATTTTATAAATTATCGTTCTTATTTGTTTCTTGTTTACATGTTAATTATTTGTCATATATGGTTGTTCATTTATCAAACAAAATTTATATTATATGTACAAAATACCTGACGGATATTCCCCCAAAATAACGTTGCTATGTCGAGGCTCTATTGAAACCCCATAGAAGTATGCGAGTTCATGGCTGTTCTTCTGGTACAAGAGGACCCATTAATATTTTGGTACAGTTTGGACTCCTCTGAATAGTCGTATATAAGTATCATCACTGGAAGACCAATTTTTTCGGATGAATCCTGGTTTATTCGCCAACGTTATAATAGATCCTTATTTGAGTTGGACTGAACACAATCATCCATGAAATACTGCGAAAAATTTAGACAAAGCGGTTAGTGTCTGAAGAATGTTTCTTTGAATGGAACACCCATTCAGAAATAATTTAAGCATGAAGTAATTGATTTTATTTTGTTTCTTCTGTTTATTAATGAGCAAATGGCTTGAGACCACATGGACTGATTTGTTGAACCACAGTTTTGACGTTTTTGAAATGACTTATATATTTCAGCAAAATCTTGTTCGACAAATTTTTGGTTTCAAATGGAAGTTCAGCTTATCTCCTGAAATGGATGTTATGTATTCGAAGTCATTCAACAATGATTAAATGATTTCTGTCAAGTCCATATGACTTTAATCAATTTAAACTGGCTAGTAGAATCATGATTTTGGAATATCCTTTGAACAATCAATGTTTTATGAAAAAAATATTCCTCAGCTTTTGGATTTCAAATCGAATGACTTGAAGATACCGATTCATCATCGAAACTGGTATGATCTGTTCGTAGCCATTCAGTCATGGTTAAACGGCATGCGGCAATTTGCGCTCGAATGCGTTCAATATTGTTGGGAACCATGATTACGGCACTCTCATGTCAATCAATGTTTTCAAATAAATAAATAAATAAAATTTTAAAAAATGAGCTGCACTCTTTGATTTATCAGTTAATTTAAATGGCATTTGTCGAAAGTCAATGGATCGTTGTGAAATGGCTTGAGTCAACATGCTGAAGATCAAATCAACGTGAAAAGGTTATTGAATCGCGGTTTTGCAGTTTGCGAATTCTCTGATATTTTTCAAATGAAATGCACCTTGCCAATATTTGAATTAAACGAGACACATTATCACTTGGAATGGATATAGTATGCCCAGAGCTAATCGACAGTAGTTTACACACTGCTTGTGTCAACGAGGGAATGGTTCATGGATCTGAAACACGATTCTCATTCGATGATCGGCAAACGTTCTCACAAATCGAAAGATAAGTCTCTTGCTGGTTTTTGAGAAAGGCCCGTTCATCGAATACCTGTAAGTCTGCTCTATAGAAAGTGCAACACCAAAATCTTGACTGGGAAATATTTTTCAAACATGCGCTTGAGAACACGTGAAGTGAGATTCCGAGAGCATTCAAGAAGTTTTGATGGGCTTCCATGAAATGACACTAGAGGGAGCCTGACAAGGAAACTGAAGTTGGCCAATTTAAGAAAAATGGAAATTTTAAAACCAATATCTTTTTTTGGTTTTCAAATCTGAGTTCCCAAACATTAGTAACTATAGAAAATTGCTAAAAACTATTACAACCAGAATAAACTGAGATAGCCGCATCTGAATGAAATGAACAACCACTAGTTATTTATTTATTCATTAATCGAGAAAGGTAGCTTTAATCATCAAAGTGTTAAGATTTAATAAAAAAAAAAAAAACACTTATTTTATATAATTCCAGCAATTTTTTTCAAATAAAACCTATACAAAATTTAATAACATTTCTTCATTAAAACATTATTTTGTAAAACATTTGTAAACATTTTTTCCTTCAAATAACTTTTTGAGGCAAAATCATGCGTAATGTATTGAGGTGGGAGTATAAAAAAAGGTTAATCGAATGATTAAATTCATATAAGTATGAAGTTCAAAGAAAGGATTTAAAAATTTGTGAGTTACGTATAGAAATGTGCAGTTTGTATATATAGAGAGAAAGTATATAATACCAACTTTATTTAATATGTACATATGTATTTTGAATTAATGAAACTTTCAATTGCAATTGAGATTGCCAAGAAAATGTCTACCCCTAGATTGAAACTCTTCTGATAAAATACATAGCCAATATATATCATCTTTATTTAAAATATAACTTTTAATGTTACTAAAATGAAATACAGAAGCATTAATGCCACAAAAAGGTTACGCTTGTCATCATAAATCTTATATATTATGCCAATTCTAGTTGGAACAGGTTGAAACGAATGCACCTAATTGGAATATGATTAAAAAATGATTGTTTCCGTGTATTCTATTTAATATTTCCTGATAAACGTTACCCAACATCGAAATGTCAGAACTCGGGTAAAAGTAGACCAAAGTTACGCAATGTTTTCTACCGCGCCAACACAAATTTCTATCCAGAGTCTAATGAAAAAGAAAATAATATTCGAGAATTAATGATGACCATAGATCAATCTCTGGCGCAGGCGAAATTTAGTCTGATTCTGCACTTCTTTTCGACAAGACTGTCTGGCGTCGAATGGGTGGCCCTCGTGTTTGAACAGACTGTCTGGCAGCTGGTCAGTCGAACATCGAGGCTCATTGACTTTCACATGACCTTGAATAGATCCAGCTCTGGCTGGGTCTAACAGGGAAGTGAAACCTAGGCGTGAATTTATTTGTAGTTGTATTAAATCATTTTACACCGATTTGTATCTCTCTCACTTTTTTTTTACAGATGAACTAATTGGTAAAACTATTACGGCGATGAAAAGAATGCCTTATGATCATAAAAATGTTTTCTAATTTAAAATTGTTGAACCGAAGATGTAATGAAGGTGCTGTTTGAGAAATATTGAACTAGGGGAACTATGGAGACATTCAAGTGTTGCATATTTTGGGATATCTGGTACTACTTGATTTTCACGGGACACCGCAAATAAGAAAAATAACCACATTGTAGCTAAATAAGAACTACTCACATATAATTTATGGTTCCATATCACCAATATTGTTTCTAAAATGGCATGGAAAAATTTCTTTCCTGATATTTGTGACGTGAATTTCGCAAGAAAACAGGGATACCCAAAATAAAAATAAAAATTGTAGGTGGGAAGAGAAATTTTGCTTTAAACATGCCATGGAAACACTTTTGGCCGTGAAAATCATTTGAATTCTTTGTGAAATGGACATATATATGTTCTGTAGGGTGTTAAGTGAGATCTTTTCGTCTGTTATTCTTGCTACATTTATCTTCCTTCTGGTAGTCATGATTTTCCTTAATGTTCATCTATTTCTCGCCGTGAGTTTGATTTCCTGTCCTCTGTTTTGTCTTAGAGATGTCATCGTTCCACGATCCGTGTCTGTTGTCTTCTACATGGTGCCCACTGACATCCCCAGTAGATGTGCTACTTTGGTTAGAGGCATCTGCCACATGTGTTGCCACTGTCTACCCTTTGAAATTTGGACAGATTTCTCATTTCAGTTTCACCCGAAACAAAATGAAGTCAACAATAATGCAACATACTTGAGAATCTAAGCAACGCTGTAGTACAAAAAACTGGTTATGTATTAAATTTAAGACTATATTATCACATATGGAAATCACACATTATTTATGTGGTCCTTTATATTATTCTGAACAATCCTTGTATCTTGAACACTCTTTTCTCAAAGCATATATTTTTTCAGAAAAGACGAAACGAAATCTTCATTTCTATATAAATATATAAAATATTTAATTTAAAAAACAAGAAGAATAGTAATATATCATGGAGTTCGGCAAATAGAAGTCGAAGGTGAATATGTTTTTTGCTTTCCATTTGGCTACTTTTGGCAGTTTTCATATAATTTGGTGGGGTTTTTTTTCTAACTGAGAAAATTAAATAATGCCAGATATTTCGGTGATATCTTAGAGTATTGGATTTACTAATTTTTGCTGAAAAGGTGAGGGAGGGGTGTCCCATCGATGCCTATATAATATTTAGGAAAAAAGAAAAAACGAAACAGACCTACAAACCGAGAGTAAGATGAAAATAACAATTTTTTCTTTTAACATTTGCAAAGGGTTATAATTAGAAATTATTTATTTACAATCAGATCCTAACTGAATCTCCTTCCAAGGGCCTCTGCCCCATGCAGCTAATTACAATTTCCATCATTCTGTGAGTAATCTTATAATGGTAATGTGTTTGACAGGAATAAGCAATAACCACTTCGATATTCACTACTGCTTGGATATTTTTCACTTTTGTCCTGCAAGTTAACTTTAGCTTCTATAAAATTTAATGAATGCGTAAATCAATATAAAGAAACCAATTCATTTATTATCACCTTTTTAAGACCATAATTTCTGGATGGTTTTTTAAAGGAAAGTCATTGTTAGATATCAAAGTCATACACGAATTTCGTATTATTGTTGTAATCTATCGAAGTTTCTAAAACGCAACATCAAGTGAGATGTTTTCATGATTTCTCTAATACCCTTTTTAATGGCCTAAATTATGATATGCAGATGAATTTTTGCCATCTATCTTCACAGACTTGAAAGCAATTTCAGAAGGATCACGCCACCCTATCTATAATAGAAATCATGGTCAGCTGCTATCCATTTTGTTATAGGCTCAGTTGTGCTTACACACTCTATAAATGTTGTTTTGACTTTAAATTTCCTTCTGTCATTGACTATAATATCACGTCATTATGAAAATTCAAAATATGTGTATATATTTTATACTAACTTCTTTGTCCTGTTTCATCACTACACATATTTGTTATTTTCCTGTTGTATTCAGGAGCAATCCAGGCAATACTTGACTTTTTTTTTATTGCTTTGCTCTTGGTTTTTTGGGAGCGATTGTACTTTCGAAAATACAATTGTTTTTATTCAAAATGTGTGAGGCGGCGATGATAAATGAGTTCTCAACCTAAGCGAACAATCGATCATCCTCCGTGCTTACTAATGAAGATTGGGAGCAGCTGAAATTATGTCGCAATAACATATCTCTGTGGATATTTTGGGGTGATGTGGAAGGAAGAGAGCCACCTCAGGTGCCGATCTCGTTACTGGACTATAAATTTAAAAAAAATGGAAGACGATTGTAGTGTTGAGCGTCTTTTCAGTCAGCAGAAATATGCGATTGAAACCCATTGTTACAAATAATATGCTTGCTTATTAACCACTGCAGATTGAATCTAATATCATATGAAGATAGAATTCAGTATATAACTGCCGACTAAATCCAATTTATAATTGAATCTAATACCGTGGGAATTCATGAGAACTTTTTGTTATCTGTATCAGAGTAAATATGAAGTGTTTGCCCGCTGGTAGTTTGCTGAGGTCCCTGGAGCTTGCGATCCCCCTAAATGAAAAGATATTATAGTTTTACACAACTTTATACATTTTTACTGTTTCACTGAAATTTCTTTATTGAGAGGCATCTCCATTTTTCTAGGCACACCTGGAATGCCAAAATATGCATTTCTGGACTCATGAACGTGTATTTAAAATTTGTGTGATGGATTTTCCTTCTCATATGAGGCTCATAGAATAACGCTCACAGTTTGAGTTTTTATGACATAATTTCCTTTTCATTAGTTACAGAATAAAAGTTGTTATGAGTTAAACTTTCAAAACATTTCCATCATCAAAAGTTCATTTTTTATTTTTGAAATTTTATAGATTCCCACGAGATCTACCAAACTAACACAACAATACTAGTGTTTTTTTTCAAGCATCGCAAGGGACAACCTGTGAATTAATACTCCGAGTTGCGGGATATGACCATTAGGGTTACAGAAGAAATATTTTAAAGCATTCTACCGTTCTTTGACACTGCGCACTGGACACCACAATGGCTCAAAGATGTTGTAAAGTATTTTAATATGCACCGCTTCCGGACTTTTCTTAGAGAGTACTTCCCATTCACAGGTCGCAAAGAAGAAATATCCCAAGTACCCTCACCGCAACACACATCTCCGTTGCTCAGTAGTAATTAGGATTGAACCTGATATTTTTCGCTCCATACTAACATTTGAGTTCGACATTCTCATATTTTTATAATAATTATATTTTAATCAAAATATATGGTGATGTGGAAAAATGCCGATTCTATTAATTGTTACTTTTAATTTATTAAGCTGTCTCTATTATATGATTTTAATCAATGTATGTATAGTTTATATGACAATTTCTCAATTTCTATGAAGTATTTTTGAAATGTAGGGAAAAAAAATGAGGAGATTTTTATTTTCACTTCTTAAAATAAATATCAAGAAATGATAAATATTCAATGAGAATGCGCGTCACGTACGTGAAGATATTGGTTTGCATGGATCTGTAATGTTTGTTTTTGAAAAATATAAGTACGTATTTATAATATTAAACATAAAGAACATCATTAAAAATTTTAACTTAGCCATTGCCATTCTCAAAAGGTTTTCATATTCTAAGGGAAAAATACTTAACCTTGCGCAAATGCTGCTTCGTTATATTTCACATGAAGATTTCGCGAAAATATTTTAATTTAGCTGACGTCAGCGAGGAGATGAAGGATTTTTACCAGCAACGCGCGACTCACACCTTCCAGAAACGGGATCTTTTTGTAAGTAACAAGAAATAAATGAGGAGAGTGTACGAAATGTTTTGATAAACATGAAAGACAGAGTGTTCTACATCAAATTGGGTTTCAAACCACATGAAGGTTAGACGAACAATTAAAAGCTGATATAAAGCATTTTAATAACAACCACAATATGTTAACTTGGACTCGTTTTTAAAGCTATTCGGCCATATTTATGAGTCGCATAAAAGAACAAATTCAACACTGAACACATTCCAATATAATCGTACATATAAACAGCGTTATCATTGTAGCTATCTCGCTTTGAGCTCACCATCAAATAGTAACAAGGATATCTTCTTCGGAACGAAGGTGCCTGAGTTAGTTTCAAGTCATTGTTAAATAGCAAGAACTGGACGTTACGTCGCTTCTTTCTATCTTGAAGATTTTCTGAGTGTTTCCTGCGAAACGTAAGCACATCATGAATGAAAAGATCTATCGGAATATAAAGATTCAATGGCCTTGTAACTTCCTACAGACATCTGGCTACCTTCTTAAACAGCGTGTGGAATTCAACCAAAGATTCTTAGTAGTCTGCTATGAGTCATTACTGCCTGACTGACTACATAATTATTAAAACTGTGTTTCACGTCATTTGAATGTCCACCGCATTCTGTTTTCCAGGACATTGATGTCCGGACAGAGCTTTCGACCACACCATAGTGATCGTATAGACACCTGTGCGTTAAAGTTTCTTGACAAACATTATTCGCCAGATACGACTATAAGTTTTGCAGTTTTTTCATAAGATTAATTTTTAAGAACCCAGTATTTTATAATTTAAAAAAAAAAGAAATGTGAGCTGTTATCCACAACCTCGTGAGATAAATAACTCTCTCATAAACAGGCAGATGAAACGTTGAATTCTTTCCCAATCGATTGCGTTGCGCAATGGAGATGTTAACTCTTCCATTTTGACCACTTTAAGCAGCGATAAGAATCAACAACATGTCATCTGGTGCGGTATTTTCGACACGCGGGCTGCTAATTGCGCAGCAGTCGTCGATTGCTAGTCACTCTCGACAGAGGTTAAGATTTTAAAACAGAAACTGATTTTACCCAGAGAGCTCACAGAGCCGTTGTTAGTAAACACAGCCTTATCGCCGGGACTCAAGTTATATCTTGTCCAATCAAAAGGATGGCGTAATTTTGCGATTTTCAAACCACATTCCACAGTTGTGTGGCTGTGATAGTGCAATATGACAAGAAAGCATTAAAAAATTGTATTGAATACAGCAAATTAAATAAAATTATTAACTACGAAACTAACATTATTTTTCATTCACACAAACAAATACTGTAATTATATAATCAATAATAATGCTCATCTTTCATTAAAAGTAGAAAAATTATTATGTTAAATTAACAAAAAACAATAATAAAATATATAATACACTTTTTTTCACTAGTAATTCTTAATACAATTCTAAATTCCAATACTACTTACAATAAAAATTTACAAGAACTTAAATGAACTTAGGAGTATTAAATCATTCACAGAATAAATTTAACAGACTTTTATTTGTTTGATGAATATTTCAGTATACAGTAAATAATCTTTAAAGTTAGTTATTTTTAGAGTCAATAGTTTATGATAAGTTCATTGCCTTTTAATTACAAGTTTTTCTTTCAATAAAATTGGAAAGATCTCACAATTTAGGATCCCTCATTCATCTTTAGTCCTTGCTAGTGGATCTATGTGGATTGCGTCTAGGGCTGTTCAGAGAATAGTCATCATCATCACTATTGGCACTATCGATGTCACTATCTTCATCCGAATCTGGTTCATTTATCCATGGTTTTAGTTGACTAATGGGAGTTGTTGTTGCGTAGAAGTGACCTTTCTTTTTATCTTCCATCCGAGTGACACGGTAGAAACCGTTCTGCAATACCTCGGTAACAATAAGAGTGCCTCGGTATTTAAATTGTGTCTTCGTAAGTTGGCCTGAAGATTTCGGAGCTCTTTTCATTACAACAATCTTTCCTCATTCAAACGTCATAGCTCTACATCTCTTTTTATCATAATATTTCTTCATTTTTTGTTGAATTTCTTCTATTTGTCTTCGAGATTCTTCCTGCACTATAGATGGATCTTGCCAACTCTGAGATTCTTCATCAGCTTACTTTCTCAAAATTCCATCGTTGAATCGTGGAGAATAATCATGGAGCAATTCAAATGGTGTCTTGTTCGTTGACTTGTTTACAAAGTTTTTCAAGTTCCTCTCAACATCATGTATTTTTACATCCCAATCTTTGTGATTCTGATCTTCCATACCAGCTGTTATGGTAGACAATATTGTTCTGTTAACTCTTTCAACCATTTCTTTTGCACATGGTCGCTTCCTACAATTGAGTGTATGATGTATACCATTTTCAGAACAATATTGTTGAAATTGATGCGAAGTGAAACAAGTTCCTCGATCTGTTATTATTTTCTCAGGTAGACTATAAGTGTTTACAAAGTTTTTCAGAGCTTTCAGCACATGTGATGTTGACGTATTCTTTACTGGAGTCAATTGGACAAATCTTGTGAAATTATCTATCATGACCAGAAGTTCTTGATTACCTTTAGAACTCTTAACAAAAGGTCCTAAATGATCCATATGTATAATTGCAAAAGGCGTACGACCTGCTTTAATTGGATTTAATAAGCCCTGCTGTTTTCCTGACTGCGTTTTGTTCATTAAACATTCAAAATATTTTGAAATGTGCCTTCGTACATAACGTTTCATATAAGGAAAACAATACAATTCTCTTTTATCTTATTAACAGTTCTGTCAACAGAAAAATGTCCCATAAGATCATGGAATTTGATTACTGTACTTTTTCTCATATTCTTTGGAATAACATAGAGAAATTTTTCTTTTCCATTTTCGTTTATGCATCTAAATAATTGGCTTCTCTTAAACACGTAATTTCTTATAAGCTGTTTTTCTTCTTTTGTTCCATCATGATCTTTTTTTCTGGATATTTCTATTAATTTTTGTGTTTCTGGATCAGCCTGCTGTATCATCAATATTCGTTCATCTTCACTCAAGATCAAACAAACTTTTAATTTATTTTCAATGAGGGATGTCAATGTATCTTCTGATTCCCGAACTGGAGCTCTGCTCATTGCGTCTACGTGAGCCATTTTCTTTGCAGGTCTATGTTCTATTTTAAAATCAAATTCTTGAATTAAATCACACAATCTTGCAATCTGATGATTGTTTGTTTTCTTTAAATACATGTACATCAGTTCTTTACAATCTGTCACTATTTTGAATTTTATGCCTAATAAATACTGTCTTAATCTACGCGAATTGAGAGTCCACACAATGGCCATCAATTCGCGTTTGCTTGAATGATACTTCTTTTCAATTTCAGTTGTCTTTTTGCTGACACAATAAACCAACCACCATTTATTGTCTGGTCTTTGTTGTAAAGGCATGCCTGCTAAACCACTAGAGCTTGCATCACAATGTACTTCCATTTTAGCTTGAGGGTTATAATGGGCTAACACAGGTGTGAGGCTATTTTTCAATAATCAAACAGACTGCTCTTGCTCCTCTTCCCACTTGAAAGATTTTTCTTTTTGCAAGAGTCGTGACAAAGGTTCTGTCTTTTGTGCATATTTTTCCACAAATCTCCGAAAATAAACAGTTAAACCTAAATATCTACGAATATCATAAATATTCTTAGGAGTTGGAAATTCTCTTATTGATCTCATTTTTCTTATTCCGGGTTTTATTCCTTCGCTATTAACAATAAGTCTTAAAAATTCTACTTCCTTTTTACCGAATTCACATTTTGACAATTTTAAAGTCAAATTATCAGATCTAAGTTATTTGCAGATAACCATGAGCTAAATCTAATGTCGTGAAAATATTACATTCACCAAGCCATTCTAATAAATCATCAATTCTGGGCAAAGGGAATTTATCTTTAATTGTCTGATTATTTAATTTTCTGTAATCTACAACAAGCCTATCCTCACCGGTTTTTTTCGAATTAAAATACTAGACGGGCATAAGGTGATCTTGTTTCGGAAACTATTTTGTTTTCTTTCCATTGACTGTTTGCACGATTACTTTCCATTGACTGTTTGCACGGAGAGTTTTTGTTACTTTGGTTCTTGGTGAAAGGTTACTACGTAAGGATGGTTTTTGGACTAACTACTGTTGCCACTGTCATTGTATTGCAAATTTCTTTTTTTGTTTTATATGCTCGTTTTTCTATTAATTATATTTTTTGGTTTGGCAACGTCTTCATACTGTTTACTTTATCAGTTTTAGTTACGAATTTGAAAATATGTTACGTTTTCTGGCTATGTCTGCCGTTCTAAATATTTCTTGTAAAGAGCTATTTGTGTTTGTGCAGTGAAATTCAATATTGTGCTTCAAATAAAGGATGAAAACTTTAAAAAGTTTTACGATTTATGACATCTGGCGTCCATGGACACGACTGCTTCTAAAGATTTAAACGGAAATCTATAAACAAGGTACAAAATTATTTTATAGATTTGATTGCTTTCTTTAAGTATTTTAATCATGGAAGCATTAAAATGAAACGAAAAGCTTTACGCACAACATTTACGATCACTGTAAAGACAATTGATGAGGAAATTACGAAATCGAAAGTAGATGTTAGAACTTCGTGAATTAAGTACATAACTGACTGTTAAATTTCAACGCTTAGATACGACACAGGAATCTATTTCTGAATTGTTGCTTAATGAAAACAAAGAATATATGTATTCTAAAGATTTTAATGAGGCCGAAATTTATAAGGATCAGTATTTATCTTTGAAATCGAAAACTTCGAAAACGATACTGTGTTACAATCGGTTAAATCATCTTGTGAACGAAAATATCGCTTGCCTAAGTTAGAATTAAAGAAATTTGATGGCGATATAAAATCTTTTTTGGGATTCTGGAGTCAGTTTTCTAGAATTCATGAAGATGAAGACATGCCACTTGAAGACAAATTCCAATATTTGATCTCGGCAATTGTTCCTGGAACTAGAGCTGCTAGTTTAATAGGGAGTTTCCCACCTACGGCTGAAAATTATCCTGAAGCGATTGAGTTACTCAAGGAACGATTCGGCAGAAAAGATCTATTAGTTCAAGTTTACGTAAGAGAACTACTTAAGATGGTAATGAAAAATGCCGTCATTGGACGGAAGTGTGTTGATTTAACAACTTTATATGATCAATTAGAGTCGCATATACGAGCGTTAGACTCATTGGGTAGATCTAAAGACAAGTTTGCAGATTTTTTTTCGCCTCTAGTGGAATCTTGCCTTCCTGAGGATGTGTTGAGAGCTTGGGAGAGGCATAGAACATACAGCATTTTGAATAAAGACGCAGAGCTTCCAGAAAACAGTCAAAGATCTTTGGAAAATCTTATGACTTTCTTAAGGCAGGAAGTTAATGGCGAAGAAATGATTAATTTGGCAATATCCGGATTTGGATGCCAAGGTAAGGTTAAAAAAGAAATAGTTAATTCGGAAAAGCCTGAAATTCCTTCTACTTCTGCTCTTATGTCTGTTACACAAGGAAAAACTCAATGCGTTTTTTGTAAAATTTTTCACTTAAGTCAAGATTGTGGTAAAGCTGGTACGATGACTATAGAGGAAAAGAAGTCAAGTGTCATACGGAAGGGACTTTGTTTAGTTTGCCTAAAACAAGGGTACATGGCTAAAAAATGTCATAGTAATGTACGGTGTGTCATTTGTTCAGAGAGACACTATGCAATCTTATGTCCTGATTTGCCTAACTCTAGAAGTAATGTTCCTCCTAAAAAGGATAAGAGGGAAGGAACTATAACCACACTCTTTACGATTCCTTCCTCTACAAAACCGATCTGTTTGAATACTCTTGTTTTACGATTGAAAAATGGAGGAAGAAGTCAGTATGTTCGAGCTTTATTGGACGACGGTTCTCATCTTTCTTTCATAGAAAAGCACTTAGGAAGAGAACTTAGACTTTCACCTACAGGGAAGGAAGTTTTATCCCAAGGTTTATTTGGAGGAGTACGAACTCCTGAAACTGATAATTATCACTATTTAATCAACCTTGAGAAAATCGATGAAAGAGTTTTCTTGCCAAGTGTCAGTGCTCGATCAACCAAAAATTTGCACAATGCTGCCAAGAATACGTGATAAGCATTTGCTAGCTGAACTTGAATATCATGGAATTGTCTTAACTGATATTGGAGAAGAAGATCCTTCAATAAGATTGCTGCTTGGGACTGATGTACTTGGAAGAATACTAACCGGAAGAATCGAACTGCTAAAATCAGGTATATCTGTTGTTGAAACTAGCCTTGGATAGAGTATTCTGGGAAGTGAGAAGAAGACAACTACAGTAAACATAGTAACTTTTTGCTTACAAAATTTTGAAATACCTAAGATTTGGGAATTAGAATATTTAGGTATTGTCGAACCCACAGAACATAAAGCTGTGAAGTTGTTGGAAGAGATATTAGTCCATTTTCAAGAAACAGTTAAAAGAAAGGATCAATGATACGAAGTCGCCTTAGCTTGGTTGACTGGCCATCGACCTGTGTATAATATGTATGATGTTGCTGAATCGAGATTGCACTCAGTAACAAAACGTTTACTAAAAGAAAATATTTTCGAGGCTTACGATGATGTTTTGAGACAATGGCAAAGGGATGGCATTATAGAATCTATACCAGAAAATGAAATTTCGATACCCGGCCATTACCTTCCCCATAGGCCAGTCATCAAACCATCAAGTACTACAACTAAAGTTCGTCCCGTATTTGATGATTCCTTCAAACGATCAGATTACTCATCTTTAAATGAATGTTTAAGTGTTGGACCAAGTCTTTCAGAGCAGATTTACCCCCCCCCCTTTTAAGGTTTCGTATTGGAGCAATAGGAGTTATAGCTGATATAAAACAAGCTTTCTTACAGTTGAGTGTCCAACTTGAGGATCGTGATTATTTAAGATTCTTGTGATGGAATATTGAGGATAGAATCAATCACGTTGCTCCGTTTGAAGTGACCGGTACTGATCTAGCAGGCCCTATTTTCTTGAAAAGAGGTGAGAAAGCTTGGATCATGATTTTCACATGTGCAGTTTACCGTGCTACACACTTAGAATTAGTGACCTCTTTATCCACCGAAGCATTTATGCAAACTATGCGGCGATTTTTTCTAGAAAAGAACGCAGTTCTTTTATGCATTCAGATAACGGATCTAATTTTTTGGGAACGTCCAGAGCTCTTAGCTCCCTAAAATGGGAAGAAATTATTGCTGAATGTGCTATTCAAAAGATCAAATGGCATTTTAATCCACCAGCTGCGCCATGGTATGGAGTTTGGTGGGAGCGAATGATAAGCATCGTTAAACAGCTTTTAAAGAAAGTATTAGGACGAGCTTGTGCAACGTACGAAGAAATGCTTACTATGCTTTGCGAATGTGAAAGTATAGTCAATGGACGTCCACTTACATACCTTTATGATGATCCAAATGAGTTGAGGGATATCAAACCTTCAGACTTCAAACAAGATATAAAGGGAAATGAAAGTGTCGACTTGGACATTGTAGACGCAAAACATCTGCGTAAACGCGTTCGTTACTTGCAAATCTTACGCTGTCAATTACGCCAACGGTTCCAAAAAGAAAATTTGGCAGAACTTATAGGAAATAAAAGGTTACCATCGAAAATACATATCCTGTCTCCTGGAGATGTGATTCTCATTGGTTCAGACAATGCGAAACGTTTAAACTGGCCTTTGGGACGTGTTATTGAGCTGTTCAAAGGCAAACATCGAGCGAGTCGCTAAATTACGTATAGCCAATGGAGAAATCACTCGCCCGATACAAAAATCTATCCCTTTGAAATGAGTCCGACTGAAATATCAGAAGTCCTACCTGAAAATACAGAAAGTGACGTTCATATTACTGCTGATAACAACCGCGGGTGCACTAATTCGAAAAAGACGTTTTCACAAGCTGATGAGCATCGGGAAGGACAATCACAGGCTATTAAGAAAACCCGTTTTGGTCGAAGAGTTGTTCCTGTGAAACGATTGGACTTGTGAACTATTCTAATGACTAATTTTCTGTGTGTTAAGAATAAACTTTTCTTTTCGTTAGTATTTTTTGTAAGTGATGTTTTGTATTGCAATATGAATGTTTATACGCAATACAAAAGGTGGGAGAATGTTGCCACTGTCATTGTGTTGCCAACTTCTTGTTTTTGTTTTATATGCTCGTTTTTCTATTAATTATAACTTTCGGTTTGGCAAGGTCTTCATTCTGTTTACTTTATCAGTTTTAGTTACGAATTTGAAAATATGTTACGTTTTCTGGCTATGTCTGCCATTTTAAATATTTCTTGTAAATAGCTATTTGTGTTTGTGCAGTGAAATTCAATGTTGTGCTTCAAATAAAGGATTAAAACTTTAAAAAGTTTTACGATTTATGACATTTGTATCTTCAATTGCACATTACATAGATTATTAAATGGAAGAATAAATTCAGAATTTAAATTACAATCATGCGATATATCTTTTACCCTACTCAGACATTGATTTTCTTATAACTTAACATTAAAAGAGCCATCATTCATAAAAGGAATTACCGTTTTATCATTTTTAATTTCAAAAACAGAATCGAAATTTTTTTTCTTTTCCCTCTAATAATACAAGACTGATTTCCAGATTTTTTGTCTTTGCCTGAATAAAATTTATGCTATTTTTTCCTATTATAATAGGTTCTTCCGTTTTTAGTTTTATTTGTTGATGTTTCGATTCGACTTCTACTTCAGAAAACGGAATACTATTCGAATAAAAGATGTGCAATTTGGAGCCAATTCGGGCGAAAGCGATGTCTATTTTGTCTAGAAAGTCTCTTCCTACAGTTGGGTCAAACGACATAATATCATCATTTACAACGAATATTTCGAGTGTTGCTCTGACGTTGTCGATTCTTAATTCAACTTGACTTTTCCCAAGTGTGTAAGCAGATGTAACAGTAGAGCCAAATCCAAACAATTTTCTCTTTAACGGAATTATTTTCAGTTTTAATTTAATTGCAACCGAATTCTTAACTAAAGAAATGATCGATCCTGTATCTATTAATCTATTTATTGAATGATCAGAATTATTTATTTTTGCTTCCTTCATATAAGCATTTAATGGTGTAAGGTTTACAACATTTACCGTCAAACTATTTTTATCTTTGTTTATCGAACAATGCCGTTGGATATGTCCCCTCTCACCAAATTCTCTACAAATTAAAATTTTACTTTCTTTTGGATAGTCTTTAGAAATGTGCCCAAAAGCATTACAGTTGAAACATTTAATGCTATTTTTATCATTACGAGAACTAAAATTCGTGTTACGCTTTTCCTTAGAATAAAAACTCTCATTCTTAGGAACTTTTTTAATTCGCGGTTTTCTCTTATTTCACTTTTGAAATTTTTATTATTACAGCAATCATTAAATTTGCTTACATAATTATCAAAATAAGATCTTTTTTCAAAAAATTTCACATTTTCGATTTTAGTACAAGATTTTATTCCGAATCTAGTATTCTCATACAATCTAATTTTTCTGCTAATTTATCTAGATTAATGAAATTGGTCCATTCATCTATGAAGTGATTACGAATGGTAGGAGAAACATTTTTCTTTAATTGTTCTGTAACAATTAAGTCCTTAAGATCTTCTAATTTAGTAATTTTACAACCATCTAACCACTCATTAAAATAATTTCGTAACTCTTAAGTAAAATTTTTCTATGTATTCTTAATTGTACGAAAATGTTCATAAAATTTCTGCCGCAATCTTTCCGGACTTAATTTAAATCTTTTTAATAATAGTTCCTACACATAATAATAATCATTTCCTTTATCGTCCAGTTCACGGGCAATATAGTGGGTTATTTCATATGGTAGAAGTCCTAAAAGATGGAAAACCCAATGAGCTTCATCTAAACCCATTCGTCGTGCTTGTCTTTCAAATAATATAAGATAAAAACTTATATCACACCATCATTCACATCATATTTTTGCATAAGATGTTGCAAATTGCAAGAATCGCACCTTTCTGAATTAAACTTATTCACATTACCGGCATTTCCTATTGCATTTTCATTTTGTAAACGTAATTTTTGTAATTCAAACTCACAAGCTGTTTCTTCATCTTGTTTTTGGGCTAAGTGATCTTCAATAATACTACACAATAAAACTTTTAACAAATTCTTCTTCATAATTTTTTGAACTAATGATTATGTTCCTTAAATCTATTACCTTTACAATATTGGGGAACGGTTTCTCCTAATTCAGTAGCTAAAGTAATTAAATCTATCTTTTTGCCTTACGCGAGATATGAAGTCATTTTAGAACTTACAGATCTCAAAAGGGAAAAAAAAAAAACTAAAAAAAAGATCAATCACTTGCGTTTCGTTTCTTTTATTCTGTGTTGATGTAACTCGTAGTTTCAAGTACCTTTCGTCATAAATTCTTTCTTTTCCTTCACCCAAAATTAATCCTTACTTATGAGGAGCGTATTCCTAGTTTTAATCGTAATTCACATACATACGAGTTTCGATATCGGAGAATAAAACAAAACAAGCATCAAAGGGTGATATATATCCCGCTTCTGAAATGTTAAAAACCTAACTATCATTCATTTAACTAATTTTTCATTAAGTTTACTTACGCATATAACCATGTCAGGACGTCTAAAAGAAAGTACTGCGCTTCAGTAACAAATAACCAGTTTATTGAACATTGCGCTTCGTCATC
The DNA here is from genome assembly GCA_030067965.1 of Latrodectus elegans. Classification (NCBI taxonomy): domain Eukaryota; kingdom Metazoa; phylum Arthropoda; class Arachnida; order Araneae; family Theridiidae; genus Latrodectus; species Latrodectus elegans. Next base: position 103,085,758 of record CM057816.1, on the reverse strand, counting down.
CTCTTACCGACTCTGAAGAGCGACGTACATTAACTGACTATATTTTGTTCGCCCTCTAGTGGCGATTTTTCAGTTCTCACATTTGTTTAAAGTCTTGGCTGTTCAACCCTTAAAGTAGTCACGATTCCACCCAATTGACACACTAAATAATATTTTCTCACATATTTTTAGTTCTGAAGTGTAATGAAAATTATCAGATTTCCAACATCTTTCAAAGCTTTGAGTTTCACCTCATGTTTGTTGATGTTTCTTAAAGCAACGTACTGCGTGGCGTTCCCTTTTCCACAATGCATCGGCTTAGGTTTGAATCTCAGACGGACGGTCGCGAGTGGCACACGAAGTCGAACGAAATGAATGTATTTTAAAATAAATACTAAATTGCAATTATTTTGGCTTAAATTGAGGAGGTCAGCTAAAAACCAGAGCGTTGATAACTGAGGTCATTATTCGAATCCCAGGTTTCGTAATCATAGATGTCCTCTATATTTCTAAAATTAGTCTCTCAATATTGTCATCTATCAATCTTAATATATAACGTAAAGTTACGTATATATTCTATTTCGTTATCAGCTGTCTAATATTTTGCTGTGCATCATATTATCTGAATTCAATCTTTTTACTGAATTATTATGTATGTCAATAACACGGTATATACTGCTGTTATATATCTGAATGTGAAACTTTATTTTGAAGAAAGTGCATTTCTATTATATTACACATGTCTTTCTCAAACCATATATTTCTGAATTTGAAATTTGATCATGAATGTCATGATTGATTAAGCATTCTAGATCCTAGAATCTGCTTATCATCATTATCATCGTATATGGTACGAACTTTTATGTTATTTTTAATTGTAAAATAATTTTTTTAAAAAAAGAATAGTTTTTATGTAATAAAATTATTTTTCATTTAAAAGTCTGCTGATATCCGATATTTCCACATTAGCCTATATTTTACAGATTTTGATCTAATGGTTTAAACTCAGAATTTTCAGATAGAAACTGTTGAACAATTTAAGAGGTTTCCAATTGACAATTGATCCAAAAAAGTTCTCCCTCATGACGCACGTAGCCATTCTGTTCCTATGGAAAGTAGAGTCGGGAAAATTTGGAAATACATCCATTTAAATGTATTCCCTTTTTTATGAAAAAGGTTTGCAATTCTACTACGATAACATTTGTGCAGATGAATTGTTTTATTCCATCTGTTTATGCATAGCAGTATAACAAAACAAAACCTTATAAAGTCAAGAGGAAAATTCACAAAAATCAGTGAAGTTTACCAAATATCACTATATTTTATATATCCTAGTGAAAACTGTTTGATTCAGGTTCTTATAGAATTTAATTTTTTTGTTTCTCAATTTCAAGGTGAATATTGGGAAAAAAACTACTTTTTGTTAATATAATCACTTGTAGCAAAAATAAACATTTTTAAAGTAAGTACAGTATTAAATAAAGTAGATGCTAGCGAATATATATATATATATATATACATATATATTGAAAGTAAAAAAGAAAAATTTAAAGTACGTGGACTCTCGCCAAAAATTTGCTCTAAATTTTTCATTGTTTTAAGTTTTCATTTTTTTCCTAAATAATTATCAAAAATTGATAAGTTTAATTTATCGTTTGTATTCATAGTTTAAATCAAAACTATTGTATCACCTTCACTGACAATCTCTAAAAATATAAACGAGATTAAGAACTAAAATGTGAAATATAAATAAATAGTCTGATGATTAAATTAGTAAAAAAAAAAAAAAAAAAAAAAATTGAACGCAGGCACGTTCTAGAACAATCTATAAACTTCCCAAGGTGATTTGGAGGGCAAATGATGTTCGATAACGATCATTGATCCAAGCTGATAACGATAAAAGATCATTGGATCATTATTTATGACAGTATCAACAAACGCAAATTCTTTAAATTTGACAGTTCTAACAAGTGAAAAGAATCCTTTCCGATACCGATACCCTTTCTGCCCTAAATCGATATGGAATCAAGTTGTGGAGCTCCATTCAGCGGACGTCCTTGACACTATTGATAGAGATGAGGATCGTCATACGCCGAGAAGGACGCATATTTGCATTCAAAGCCAAAATTTATAACCAAGTATGAAAAACCGGTAACGTTTTATGTAAGAATGTCGCCTCGATTTCGTAACGTGATACACCTCTTCATTAGTATTCACTTTACGAACCGTGGTTAGAATCGTAGTATACCTTTAAGACATTTCAAAGAATTTTGCACTTCTGTTAATTCGTTCTATGTTTATGAGCTGCAACGAGCACATGACGTCTTCGATAATGGCGACGTAATTCAGCAAACTGCGATGGGATCCGTCGACAACTTTTAAAATATATGCTAGTATTTTTAATTCTCTCGTTATTAACAAAATTTAACCTCGGAAGTGATTCTTCCAAACCAAAAGTCCCTAATTATTCTGCTCCATTCATCCATCCATCCATTTTAAAAAAAAATGATTGTCTTCAAAGATTCTTTCTCATTTTTCTTTATAGTATGCAATATTCAACATAATTATAGCTCGAATAATAACATATAAAGTTTTTAAAGATAAAAAAATGTTTAGGAATATGAATAAAAAATTTAAAAAAGTTTTATTAGGTTCATATATTATTATTTCTTTATATTTATATATTTTTCATAAACCTAAACAAAGGCCGCAGTAACCTTTACTTAGGAATTCATCGTTCTCATTATTGGAAGGTAACGAAATCGAATTACATCTTAATTACGATCCGTCATGTTCATTAAAAGTGACTGGACCACATTAAACAGATCATGGTGGTAATGTCCTCCTAGTGAAATGATACATCTGGGGGGGGGGGGGACAGATTAAGTGGAGATTTTCTGTTTGATTCCTGCTTCTAAATGACGAAGATTTCCACCTATCTGCTGGAGCCAAACTCTGAGCTAGGCACAGAGAAGTATGCTGGTGCAACAGAAAATATAAAAAAGATTTCATAAGCACAGACTGTAATTTCAGGAAAAATTTATTTTAATGAACGGTTGTGATTAATACTCACTCATATACACCTGTTCTTCTCTATCAAAGAAAGTGGTAGCTAGCATTTTTGTAAAAATTTATACAATTTATTTTTATAAAACCATGAATTTTATTGTTAGTGCCATTTTTTTATGGCAAGCTTCGAAAAGCATGTCGCTCCTTAATTTTTGGAGCCAGTGTATATTTTATTGAGTCATTTGGCAGATTTATAATTATTGTCAAATAATAATGCCCTCGCAGCGCCGAGAGCGCCATCTGTACACAAGAGATACTCAGTTGAGGATTTGTATAGTGTATATAAACACGTATTTTTGATTCGGTCGATAGGAACGACATTCGGTTCTTTTTATAATTATTATAAAATTTTTCCGGTTCTACCAAGTCGTAGTACATAAATAGAAGTATTACATTTAGAAAGTATGGTAACATTCGATTTCCTATGGTTTCACAGTGTCATACATATTCTAAATTTATACATATTAAAATAGGTATCGCTTATTTTCGTAGAATTTCATTATTAACAAACCAAATTATAGAAATTTTTCACTGATTGACCTTCCATAGACTTTTAAAATACTATGGAACCTAGCCACACTTTCGTCAGCTCAGCCGCCAGGTAAAAGGTTAGTGCTCTGGTCTTCAGCTCGACGGTTCATGGGCTCGATTCTCGACTTGTGTTTGGCTTTTGCAGTGGTTTAGAGTCCACTTTTAAATGCCGCTCCCTTAATGTGTGGGCAAGAAATGATCGTTGAGGACAAACAAACATAATTTAACCAAAATTTCCAAGAACTGGAAAACATAAATCTGGACCCATTGGAAATCCGTGGTCAAAAAATTCATTTTACCGTTGATTTCCTTTTGCTTTGTCACAGATCTGCATTCCCTAACCTAATGACATATAGTAGGCAAATTTTGAATGAGAGCTGTAACATCTTTATACGTTGATTTTTATTTTTGCATTCATAACTCAAATATCCATCAAAAGGCAATCTATCTCATCATGTCCATGCAAGAGATACGATTTATAGAGAACGTACCTAGGAAACACACAAAAGTGGAAATTTTCATGCAAAAGAATTTAGCATTTTTTATAAATACTATCATTATTTGGGAAAACAATAATTGTAATGTCTACACACAGGATTTACTTTAAATATTGAATAAGTATATATTGGAGTGCTGTTGCACACACACACACAACAACAACACACACACACACAACAACAACACACACACACACAACAACAACACACACACACACAACAACAACACACACACACACAACAACAACACACACACACACAACAACAACACACACACACAACAACAACACACACACACACAACAACAACACACACACACACAACAACAACACACACACACACAACAACAACACACACACACACAAACACCCTCAGAACCACATATATTTCACTTATAAGACCTACTCTTGAATATGGTTTTACGATTTATTTCTGCGCATCTGTAACGAATCTCCTGAAATTAGAACGAGTACAACTAAGTGCCGCTCGAATCATCTTAGGATTCAGAAATAGCTGCCCTCCTGATATAGCCTTATACGAGACAAGCTTACAGCCATTGCACATTAGAAGAAGAGCTCTAACTTAGTTAAATATTTTAACAAAATCTATAGCTACGGCCCGAATAATCGTACCTCCTTGTATTTACACAACTGGCACAGTAATCAAAGATTAAAGAAAGTGGTCTTTGTTCTTTGCTCTTTTTAGTCTGTCAGAATCTCAAAAGCTGATATCTCGCGAGGTTGAACTACATTTAGGTTCTTGTTTTAATCCTTCAGATGGAATGCCAAGAGTCATCTTCCTCTTTGATCTGAATTCCACAGCAAACAAGCAAACTCACATCGGAGATCATTTTAGACAATTAGCACTAGAAATTATTAACTGCATCCTCTGCGTTGCAGTGCAAATGTATACCGATGGTAGTCATAAAAAAGAACTTACTGGGAGCGGAGTCTATATTAGAATCCCTCAGTCAGAAATTACGTTAAAGCAACGTAGCCCTGACACTTGTTCAGTCTTCAGAAGTGAGTTGATTACGATTAAGGTGGGATTTGTTGCTATCATTTCCAGCAACTGTGATTTTGGAGAACTGTGGAGTTTTTCGAACACAGTCGCGGTAACTGGAGTGAACATTTCAGTGACTGGGCCTCAGCAAATGATGAAACAAGTTTATCTTTTTTTGCTAAAATTAAAAATGATCTCCCAAGACCGTGATGTACGTCTCCAATGGGTTCCATCCCATGTAAATATTTGTGTCAATGAGACCGCAGATCGACTGGCCAAAGGAGGGCAGTGAGGAAAATACGTCCACTGGTTTATCACTTACATATCAGAAACTTTACTCTAATGAAAAATCTGGACTTCATTCAATCTGGCAAATTCCACCCACACACCAATGGTATTCTGGAACATCTTTTGGAAAGATTCTCAAGTGGACATCTAAAATGTTTATCGTTTGAACGTGGTACAAAAAATTATCCTAATTGTAAAAAACTGTTTTGTGACCATCCAGCCTCACCGAAACCAATTCTGGATTGCATCGGATTTTCTCGTTAGGATTTATCCTCAGATTCCCTGCTAGTCATTGACTTTCTGACTGTCAGCAATTTATTGGAGTTGATCTGACAAATATCAGATCTTTAAAGAGGATAACCAACAACAACATATACTGCTAATAAGCCTGGTGGTTTAATGGCAGCGTGTCAAGGCACAGGTCTGAGATTCGATCCTCGGGCTGGTCAAGATCGACTCAGCCTTTCATCCCTTCAATGGGTCGATAAATTAAGTACCAAGCATGCTTGGGAACTAAGCACTGGGGGTTCTAAGTTAGGCTGACCACCTAACTGAGACTACGGTCATTAAAACCGTTATGGGTACTTTAGGTCTTGGCCCCACATGGGCTGTTGTGCCACGGAATTTAGTTTAGCATACATTGTTAATGAACATTTATTTCTGTTCTTATGCATTTATTTGATTTTATCATGAAAGAAATTTGATTTTCATTGCATTTCTTGTCGCTGATAAATCATATTATTGTATGAATTTTTGCATTTGTTTAATTTTTAGACCAGTTGAACTTAATAGAAATTCTATGGTAGGTCATACAATTTTCAGTTATTGAGAACTAATAATTATTCGATCGAGCCCTTTAAAAATAATGGGAACGATTAATATAATATGCCGACAAAAAACAGGATACGCCCATTACGACCGTCAGATGAGATAGAAAACTTCCTTCGTTTTTTGGTCGAATGCGTTTGAAGCGATTTTCCAATTTATTCCAAACATGTTCTATAGGGCACAAATCAAGATACTGAGCATGCCGGGTAATTATTATTGTTTAATAAAGGCTAATGTAGAGCATTGTATGCATGGCAGGTTTGTCGTGTTGTTACAAAAAATAAGAACCTGTTCCAAACTATTGCCATAACATCAGAAATATGTTAAAATATCATCTCCCCCAGAATCAATGAAACTACGGGCTGAAGTCAAACAAAGAGAAACAGCTCTAAGGCATACCACTATATTTTGTACGATTGACACAATACATTTCAGTAAACGCCAGTCTTTCCCTGATGTGCCATGTGTATTGCGATTCATCACTCCTTACTCAAGCTTTCCAGCATTGGTGCAGGGTTTTAGAAACATATTGATTCGATTAGGAATCTCCACTCGGTGGGAAGTCCTGTCATTATTAGTCTGTGAATAAAATCTAAGAAAGAAGCTCTCGGAAGCACCTGACAAATACGCCTGCCACTTAAAACATGCAGGGGGGGGGCACTGAGTTCGTTAACTGTAATGTATTGGGGAGGTTGTATAAATTGCCATTAATTTTTGCCTTAAGATAAAAGTACATATTGATACCAAGATCTTTTTTAACAGTTATTTCCACCATAAGCGCACATTATCGGTGCGACATGTTCATCGTATAACGTCGTAACCGTCCTTAAATAATGGTTAAAGTGCATAAATTACATTTTCTTAAAGTTGAGCGAATAAATCTTGGTCCACAATCCAGCATGACTGTAAGATGTTAAAAACTTATTCATAACAGGCCCAATATATTCATCAGTTCTTATATGTTGGTTGAGCTTTATAAATAATTGTTAAATTTTTCTTAAAATTCAAAGAATAATGTAAATTTTTTCTTAAGTTAGATCATTTTTTTTCATTTACTTTAGCGTGATGTTAGAATTTTTTTTTATAACTTATATATTATTTGTGAAATATATTCATTAGCTTTTATGTATTGAGAGATATTAAACTGTACGAATCATTCTTTAAATGAAATTAATATTAATTAGTATTATCAATTTTAACAATGATCATAGAATGCAAAAGCTACTATCTGTGTTATTGTACTTATGATAGAGTATGTAATATATTCGTTAGCTCTAATGTGTCTCTAAATTAAAATTGAACTTATCTACTATTTTAAACTTGAATAAATTACTATCAATATTTTCTTATAAGAAAGCATATCATCTTCAAATAATTCATTAACAATAATACTATGGTGAAATGTACAATTTTTTAACAATTTAAGAGTTTTTATTAGCTCAAGTGCATTGCAAAATTTTCCTCAGTCTTTTTATAGCGTTATAAAACGCCTGGGTTTCGGAAAATTTCTTTTGAATTTCCAAAAGCAAAAGCAAGCAGAGCATAGTCTATTTCAGATTACAAAGCATTTGGACATTGTCCACCGGCCTTTCATGCCAAAGATGTCCATGTCACACGTTTATTTCTGCTGATTCAAAGCTCTTGCAGAAGCCAACATTTTGGTTTCGATCGAATGACGAGGTCGACTTCTGCCCCAACTAACTTCCCTCCAACCACTGAACTAGTATTCTGACGGCTAAATATATGCTCAGGTGGGAACTGGAAAGGCCTTGGATAGCTCCGAGTTGCAAATTGCTATTAAAATCGTTAACTTAGTTACAATGTTGAAATGAGCGAGACGGAAAGAAAGAAACGCTGGAGTTCCTGAACTAGCTTCTAATCGAGATCTAAATCGAGACGCTCACTTCCACGTGGCTGGAGGCGGGTCTTGCAGCCAACTCCCCAACACTTGGCGGCGTTTCAAAAGCCTGAAATCCCTTGGCTTCTGTCCAAGCCTTGTCACAAGACACTTTGTCTGATACCTGACCGAGCACGTGGTCTGACAAGTTGCAGGGGATGGAAGAGGAGGAAATAAGGTGGAATTATCTTAATGCGCTGATACCTTGGGTATGCCCAAGCGGTTCCTCAGTGGAAAGGTTAAGCACACATTTATTGTTGTTGTTGAAGGACAGATCGAGTCTCTCTCTTCCGCTTCGAATTATGGGAGTTTTCAAGGGCAGTGCGAGAGTAGTTTATCACTCGAACTGCCATTCAACCCTCTCGATCGGAATTTTCTCAGTTAAATATGCTCGGACATTGTTATCACCATCAGTGTGGTATTATTTTAGCCGCAATAAAGATAAACGCCAATTAGAACCGAAGTTGTGAAGGCAAGGTGTGATTATTTAATCCCGTCAGGATGATGTATGAGCCAGTTTATCGAATGATTAAATTGCTTAAGAAAAATTGTGTGCATAGCTTATTTATTTCCATCGTAATGATATCATTATGATGTATAAATTTACAAATTTAATAATAATACATGGCAAAAAAAAAAAAAAAAAAATCTTTACAAAAATAGTTTATTAGTAACCTGATTACATACACATAATTAATATTATTAACTGTGAAAAAATAGAGATACGTGTAGCTGTTTTATCTATTCCCATAGTACTGACAATATTTTTACGATATATTGACTTATAAAAAGACGAGATGTGTAAATCGTTATATATAGACAGTTAAATTACTATTATATAAATAAAAATACACAATTTTGTATTTCCAGTGTACTCACGATACTAGTAAATAAATAAATCATTGTATGCAATGATTTATTTTCATATATATGACAATATATAAAAAATTCTCCTTAAGCAACTAAATTATTTAAAGTAACCACTAAAAGAGTCGCGTATTCAATTTTGATTTAACTCCAGATGTATTTCATAATCACAGAAGAAATGAGTATTATTTAAATAAATTAGCTGAAATTTCAATGCATCAAAATTCTGACCCAGAATTTTTTTCAAGAAAACAAGGAATAAAATGTTTTAATTTTCAATGTTTTCCATAATCTAATATTTGGCGTTTAAATTTTTTCTACGTTTTAATATTGTAAAAATAATTTTAATATATGAATTAAATGTTCACAAATATAACTATACGAATTTATACGAGTATATATATATTCGTATATAAATATACATATAGTTGACCTATGTAAAATTACGCATTTAATTGTTATGCTATACACGAGATTATCCCTGTAACAGATAAATTTTAACATGTTTCATGTCCTAACGAACTTATTTTGTTTTATAATAATAGTTGTGCGTTTCTGCACAAAAACGTAATTCCCTACTATATACTAAATAAATTTCATCATTCATTTAATTTCGTATCTATTTTGCCTCCGCTAAATAAATGTATTTTTATAAAACATCAGTAACAAGAATGCCATTCATAACAAAGCCATACAGCTTGTTAGAGTGTTATAACACTCATAGTCTGGGATGAATTTTGAGCGGTATTCTTGTGTAACAAGGGAGAAAACCGGAAAATTTTCCATGCTGTCAGGTGGAGTTCCAAGTCAAATGTTTCATTTTTCTGACAACAACCATTAAAAGCTTATTCGTGCGTTTAACAAATATCAGTTGCTATGGTTACCGGTCTGCAAATAAAAACTAACAAAAAGTATTATGCACGTAGTCAAGATTTGCTAAAAATCATGCATTCAATTGGTTTTTGCTAATATTTGAAGCAAACTAGCCAAGCAACTGTTCATATGTGTAAAATTATTGTTGTGTACCACAATGGTAAATGAATAACAGTGGTTGCTAGACGTGGGTTTTACGGTACTTCTCAGATTCCCTTAGTCGATTGAACTGCTGGATGGTGAAGGATAGAAGCCAACAGTTATATTCTCATTGCTGATGTAGATATTTGTAGTAGTTAGGAATCCATTTCAAATTGCTTATACCATTGCCATGGACATACAAATAAGCCCAGTTGAAATAATTTTTCTAATTATAACAGGAGAAATTAAAATCGAGGCTACTATTTTTGAATGAATTGTTGAATTAACAATTTATATAATTAAAGATTGAACCCTAGAGTCCTGGTACTGCCCAAGCTATTAAAAATCTGGAATTATAAAAATGAAAAAATAATAGTTTCCTAATTTCATGTAAGCAATTTCAATAACAACAATATATAAAATAATTATATACAATATATGTATGTATTTCATTATTTTATATATTGTTATTTTAATTCAGGATTATTTAAATATTCCATATGTGAGTATTAAAAGTATTGTGTAGAGTCCGACATCGCTCCATTTCTGTGGCACTTGTCATTGATTGGTCGAAAATGAGGTTTTACATTTTGTTTAATGATAAATGAGCAATTGAAAACACAAAATGAAAATTAAATGGTGGTCTCATAAACCAATCTGCACTTTTTGTAAATCGCCTAAGCGACAGACATGTGCGTGTGGCATAGTAAAAAATCAATAGAATATTTCAAACATTTAGAAGTGAAAAATTAGAAGGAATCTCAAGAATGCGTCTGGGTGATTTCAATAAACGTGAAATGTCACATTCTTTTCATACCTTGTCTTTTTCCCGATAACGATTTGCAATTAAAAAAAAAAAATTCGACATTTCACTTGTAAAAATATACAATTTCATAGATATGTTATTAAAATCCATGTGGTTTTAATAATTTTTCTGTATTCATATGATATCAGTACAATAATTCTGCACCACACATATCTTAAATTGTTTCATAATAACAAGAAAAATTTCATCTTGAATTCCATACCAAAGTGTAAAAAAAGTTTTTTTTTATCGCCAAACACACTTCATCGGACTAGTTAAAATGTCAGTGTTTCATTAAGGCTATTTATGATGAAACTGTGTAATAATTTTACTTATTGGGAAAAGAGATGATTTGTATTCGTCACAAAACTGTATTGTATTTGGAGTAAACAGACGTTATTTGATTACACGCTTTATGCCAATAAGAAAACAAAAATCACATGATTTAATCTTATCTATTTCATTCCTTTATTTTGATAACGGATTTTTTATAATAATAAATCATGACAGATCTCGTGATTTCATTGCAGATTTGTCATCGATAAGGGAATGAATGCTGTGTCAGTGAAAAGTAATCAACCGAAATTATCACTCAATTTTGTGCGATTGAACATTAAATGCTGATTTTTACAATTAATATTATTATAGCATTGTAGTCCAAAGTAAATCTCGCTGAAAATTATCATTTTATATAAATATATTAATAATAAAATATATTAATAATAATAAAAGATATTAATAATTAATATATTAATAATAATAAAATTGTGAAAAAATTGGATTAGTTTAACGTAATTATATCTGAAAATTTAAAAAGAAATTATAAATTACTTTAGATTGGAATATATTTTAAATTAAATATATTAAAAACGGAATTAGAAATACTAAGAATAGTAATAGATTCAGGAATAATTTAATTATGAAAGATAAATTATAACAGAAGTTGCTATTATTTAAAGTACGAATCCATTTAAATAATCAATAAATTGCTGCATAATAAATTATTATTTAATTATATTTATAAATATAATTAAATACTAATTTACTAATTATTATTATCAATAAATTATAGCGGCATTGCAATTAATAAATTATAATAACATCAGAGTTATTAAAATCTGAAGTTCATTTTAGATATGCATAATAATAGCAAAATGCGAATTACTGAAGATAACAATACATTCAAGTCAAATATAACGAAAGATAAATTATAAGCAAAATGTAAGACACGGCGAAACAGTGATATACATATATATATAGGAATCTCATTACCAATTTTTACGAAATCATTTAAAGCAATTTCGATTTTTATAAATTCTGAGAGTTTGTTTGCTACACCTTGAAACTTTTTTTAAAAAAAAAAAACTGTCCAAAACTGTGTGTCCGAATTTGAAATTCTATTCCAATAAATAAATAATAAGCCCTGTACTTTGTCAGCAGTTAAAAATTTAACAACCAGCGATACAAATTGCAGGCTGTATTATGCTGAACGGTTTGATGAAAATGGTGTGATTGGAAGGAATAAAATATTTGTGTAATGTGTCATTTAAAAGTGTCATTACGTACACAAAATGTAAAAAGAAATTTTGAAAAGTTGCATTCTAATCTAGGCATGTCAACGGATGAAGAAAGAAAAATGTTTTTTTAAAAAAGAGAATATTTCTCAAAGCAGGTCTTAAAACGTTTTTCGTGTCCAAAAAATAACATAAATATCTGTTTGTTTCCAAGTTGGTTATTGCATTGCTCGCCACGAAAAATAACTTAAAAAAAAAAGCATTTTTAAAATGTTGTCTTACATTGTTATTGATTTTAAAGAAAAAGACTAGATAATAAAGCGTATAAGTGAATTACCTTTAAATCTTGATTGAATCTAAATTTGATCTTTAATATATTTAAAGATCGAGTAATAAAATTAGAAAAGGATATTTTTCGCAAGTAAATAACGACTTAAATTATCCAAAAATGTATTTAATTGCCTTAGAAAAGAGAGGTTAACATAATATAAAGAATTATGTTCAGTTAGCAGTTTTTGCACGGTATATTGCGTAATTGCATTACTTAAAATAAAAATCAGGAAATAAAGTGACAGATGCGTTAATAACGTTGAAAAGGAAGTGTAAACTGTCTTGACATTTTTAAAGATTTTGATACTGCATTTAAAGAAATGGATATTGACCTATACAGAGAAAAGTTTCTGTAAAAACAGACGGTGCTCCTAAGTATGGTTCGGAAGAACATTGGATTTATTCAAAAACTCAAGCAAAATACCTCACATTGTCTGATTGAATTTCATTGTATAATACACCAACAAGAATTTTGAGTGCAACAGGGTTTAGAAACATTTTCCAATTTAATGTCAGCTGTAATAAAAATAATCAACATTATAAATGCAAGAGCTCTCATTAGGAATTCGCATAGTTCTTAGAAGAAGTTGAAACTCAATATTCAAAGATTTTGGTATACAATAACGTGAGATGGTTTGAGTTTAGTCTATTCCTTAGTAACATTATTGCTTTATAATGTTATTAAAAGAAATTAAGCTATTTTTAATTGAAAAAACAATAGTTTTGATGAATTATCCAATCAATGTACATTGGTCAAATGATTCAATGTCTTTCTGACTTCAGCATTCTAATCAACTGAATAAAAAAACTTCCAGATCCATGGACGAATTGTTTTAATAATGTTTGAAAACATTTTTGACGAAACTTGACATTTTTACTAAAGACTTGGAAATAAAATTCGTGAAATATTTTCCTCAATTGCAAAAACATTTTAAAAACACTAGAGTTTTTGCTAACTCGGTTGGCTGTCAGCAAAATGCAATTAAAAAATATTTAATGATTACACAGGAAATAAAACAAGCTTTTTTGAGGAGAGATTCATTCCATTTTAAAATATATTCCACTTTGCAACGGAGTTAACCGAATTTATATGGCTAAGTATTGATAATTAAGAAATGGAATTAGTGGAATTTTGAAGCAGTTTATGATGGAAAACAAAGCTTGAAAAGTTTTTTCTTTCAAGTTTGGATTTGTGATGTAGAAGGAAAACTGTGTGCAGATAATATTGATCCCACAGTATAAATTGAAAATATGCATTAAACGCATGGGATTCTTTACCAAATAATTTTACATCAATGGAAAACCTACTTAATTCGCTTTTAACTATATTTGGGTCCACATATTTGTGTAAAAAGTTGTTTTCTTTATAATGTATATTGTATGTTTTCTTTATACTCCTTGTTCATTGAAAAACGTATTGCCCTTTGTGCTAAACACTTAAAAAATTTTAACTCCTTTAAAAATATTTAAATTACCTAATCACACCCATTTTTACCCATGAAGTCAACTGAATTTTAAAGAAATTTAGTTTTAAAATGCTCAGTTAAAAATTATTGAACTTAACTCGGGTACGAATGGGCATTAGTGACCTATGAGCTAGTACTAAAAAATACACGAGCAAAATTTGACCCTCGTCTCAGAAAGATTCGCCATCCCTGCAATATACGATACTTCGTTGTTTAAATCTACAATAAGATTGTTTTGTTTCCATTCATTGTTTAAATCTTTTATGCATAATTTTTTGTATTAATATTTTAACATTTAAATCCTTGAAACAGTAACTTCGTTTCCTTGAGCGATATTTCAATGTTTAAATCATATAGTTATCCCGTTTCTTAATTGCCTCATCGCTTGGATTTAACGCGAGTTTCTTTTGTTCTCTGAATATTTCTTATTTGTGTTAATAATTTTTTTCTTCTGTGCATTACTTAAAGTTGCTTAAATCTTTAAATATTTCATATTTCATAATTTTTGCCATTTTTTCTTTGCAATATAGAAACAAACTCGTTGTTATAAAAGGATATATTCCTATATTGCAAAGAAAAGAAACAATATTGCACAAATAATGTGCAATAGTTCATTGTTTAAATCCTTCAGTATGTGATATTTCATCGTTTAACAGTGAATGATGTTTCATTGTTCCTACAGTTATTCGTTGTTAAAATACTCTAATTGGTTGTTTACTTGACTGTGCAATATTTTAATGTGTGTATCCTCAACGGGATTGTTTTATTCGCGAGTGTAATATTCCATTAAAATTTTTCAATAAAGTTGTCTATTCTTCTTCGGGATTCTTTATGATATTGTTTGGTTTCGGCATAACATTCATCAAACTCCTCTGTATGCTATTTTACTCAAGCAGTCATTTTGATACGCTGTGTAAGACTTATCGAAAGGACTGCAAGAATTACCTATATGATGGTTTTATTTCTTTGTATTAGCCTACATCAATTGTGATTACATTCCGCTAGCACATGTTTGATTGCCTTTTAAGATCTCAGCTAGGAGAATTCCCCCTGCTCCACATAGAAAAGAGTTTATACTCCGAAAACATCTGTGTTCTGCACTCATTCTTGGTCCCAAGACACCATCCAACCAACCATATTATGTTTGATCTTTACAATTAATATTTAATCACCTCTATTTTAGTATCATTTTGGTTTCTCACCCATTGGACATCAGGTTGGGTAATATGGTAATAAACAATCTTTTGTTTAACTTTTTTAATTATTTTATAGTGTTTTCAGCACCAATAGCCTGAAAAAACGTTTAGAGACAAAAAAATTCTAATTTTCGCCAAAGTGTGCCTTTTTAATCCCTTAATATCATTATTAGAACAGTTGTATATAATTATAATGTTTTAAATTAAGAAACTTAAGAAGATGTTTTGTCAGATAAATTTTAAATAGAGTGAACGTTGATAGGAGCTTTTACAAACATTTTAAATCATTGGAAACTTCTTAATTTCAGCAACGCTGTTTTGGACCGTACTCGAACGAGTCGTTGTAAGAGACCACAATAGTCAGCTCCTCAGTCAAATCTCTAATTTAACATTGGGCAACAACTTCATCGCCATTGGAATGATATGTATTTGGTAATTTCCATACTTTATAAAATATTTCTTACAATTTAATATAAAGCGTGACTTTATAAGCTGAAACAAATTAAAAAGAAAAATTCGGTTTAAACTCTTACCTTCCTAAGTGGTTTTCATTAAATAACTACAAATAAAATAAATATCTTGCAAAAATGTTTTCACATTTGTTTTCTCTTAGGTTTCACTTTCAAGTATTTTCATGCTTTTGGGTTCTGTGATAGATCTTTTAACTCCAGATAACATTAAATACCTTTTATAAATACCATTATAATTCTTTCTCCTTTTTTTAAGAAAAAATATTGGTAGATATTACTTTTTCCAAAATTTAACTACTTTAAAAAATTGATAAATCTTTATATAAAATAAATATTTTTATATTTAAAAGGAGATTAAAAGGTATTTTTTTTTACTGATAAGCTTGAGACAAATCTGTGCATTTATATATTTTAAAAATCAATTTCATTTCTTATTTTTTTCTCAATAATGCGCAATGTTTCTGCTCCCATCGAATAATAGAGACAGTTGTCCATCTCAAAGAAATACATGGCAAGTATGTCCTTTAACGATAATCATTTTCGTAACTAATTAACTATTTTGTTATGTAAATGGCGCAATCAAATAACGACTTAGCGACGTTAGTCTATAAGCCAATACCCTTCAAGTTTGGATAACGAAAAAGGGGAAAGGTGCAACAAAACCAAGGTGTATAATCGCACATCAATTCTTTTTCATCTCGTGACATCTGCCGGCTTGCCACTTGGCGACGATCCAAGTCGCAAACAGAGCAAATTAATTAAGATTCAAATTGGCGGAATCGCGCCAATGTAATGTAACGAAGAAAAGAAATCTGGCGATTCAAGGATTTACTCATATTCTAAGTTGCTTTTCCGATCAGAGATTATTTTTCATAAGTTAATTGTTTATTTTCGTTTGGGTTCATTGACTCCAGGATTTCATGAAATGTTTCTGTTATTTTAACCTTCCATTTATAGGATAATTCACTTTTTTTTTCTTTGGCCTAATTGTGGATATTGAAAGTATTTTTATTATTTTGAACCTTAAGATCGACGAGGAAAAGATAATAATTCCAAATAAGTTAAACATTAAAATAGAATCCTATATCAAATTATTTAAAAAAAATTAATAATCTTACATAATTATTACTTAAAATGAAATGTTTTTTAAAATTTTAAAAGAAATGCTTAATTATTTGTCTAAATTAAATAGAAATTAATGTGATTATAAAATTTAAATTTTTTCATTTAAATCAATAATTTATTTTTACAACTATACTATAGATAACGGTTTCCTATTCATAAAATTATCAGTTTTAAAATTTTGAATTATCTTCAGAGATTAACTCTATGTCAGCAAAAACTTTTTCCAAATATAGAATAAAAAATTGCAAACAAAATTATTTCAAGGAAAAAAGATCACTGCCCGTATGAGAAATTTGAAAAAGCATAAAAAAAATCAGCATATTGTAAGCGATTGTGACATGAACGACATTTTTCACTTTATTACGTATATCTTGCGCGTTCTAAATACGAATATCGTTAATTGAGCAAGTAGACGACATTTTTCTTCATTTAAGGAATAATAACAAGGAAATGTGAATTTTATTTTTTAGAGAATTAATGACGTCTTTTAGTTTTATCCTTTAAAAGTTTTCTCTAGAATGTAATTCATAACGTTATGGTTTTCCCCGAAAAATTCCAATGATGTTCAAATACGTGAGGAGCTTAAAAATGTTCTCAAACCGGATGACGATTCGAGCTCCGTCAACGGCTAAATTAAAAACTAAATGAAGAAGAGAGCAGACACATTTTTATTTCATAATAATATAGACGTATAGGCTTCTCTAAGACAATTTATAATTATTAAATAATGAAAATATCTTTAAAATATTACAGTTTATGTTTTTAAGAGTAAAGGATATTAAAGCATTTTAGCAAAGAGTATTTAATTCTTAACGTGAAGTAAATATCTTAGCAAAAAATATAAATATCTTAATATCAAATAAATGAAGCCGAATGAATAAAATCTCGTTTTTAATTTAATAATCGTCTGCAGCATTTCAACTGTGATAAATAAGTGCTCAAGGATTATATTTTTCCGTTTTATATGAATATTTTTGCTTCTTTTCCACTGCAGATTGTGGGTGTGTGAAACATTTTTTAATAAAATGATATGGAAAATGTTATAAGAAACATGACTTTAAAAAATGCAAGAACAAGATAAATAACATGGTTAGTTTAAAAAATTATATAGAAAAGATAATCATCTATTCACAATAAATATGAAGATTTTCCTCCTCTAAAATAAAGTTAAAACTTTGCTTTAATATTAAAAAATTAAATAAAAACTACTGCAAAATTCTGTTGGTGCTTGTACTTTAAACTGAATTCTGTGAACTCTTATAAATACCCTTGCAGAAAGTAGTGCTCATACTCTCAAACAACTGATTGAAGAGCCCATATAAGGCATTTCTTTGCGTTTTTGATTCTGGGAAGATTTTTTAAATTTTTAAGGAGCCAAATTAGAGAGACGCAAGGAAAAAAATTGAGAAACTCCCAAATTCCCACTCCGGCAGACAAACATGCAGAAAAATATAGTCTTTCTCCGAATTTGGGATATCACTTGAGACCTGTAATGCAAGATATGATAAATTTCATTAGTAGTTTTCATTTTGAATTTCAGAGTTTTTTATTCCTTTCATAAAAGATTGCATTCATATTTTGTAATATTATTATAAAAACATCAAAAACACAATTTATAATACACTTGCCGACATTGAAAATGCAACACCAAGAAGGAGTGGCCAGAAAAATATGCAAATTTCTGGGTAGACGCACATTACAGAGTTATGCGAATGCTGTGAAATGCGCATCTCTTTGGCGCTCGTAGAATAAGATATAAAGTGAGGAACTGACAGAGAAGGTGAAAACTAATTGTGGAAAGTTTGTTCTTGTCTCAAAGTAATTGCAGAGAATGCCATTTTATTACGACTTGATAATTTCGGGTTTCCTCTCTCGAGAAATATGACTCGTTATTTGTGAATCAGTAGCAAATGGTGAATGTTAAAAATTCTTAACACCACTTTTAATTGTTAGGCTGACCACTACGAAGTGTTAAAATATGTAAAATATCATTTAAAAGCTGTATAAATATCGAAATCATTTTCCAAACTCCTCAATAAATTGATTAAGATAATATTTAAGTTCAGACATTTTATATACATACATATACTTAGAATGTCCTTAATTTTTTCGAAATCCAACCTAAAAATATATGTGAACTTCTTTAAAAAATTTTATCATTTGCAAACGGCTTAAACAATTATAATTTATCGTTTGAAAACGATTTATATGATTAAGCTTTATCGTTTTGTTCTTTTATATCCTTAAAAAATGGAATAAAAAAATTCATATTTTTACCTTCATTGTAAAATGAGCTATAATGAAAATTTAGAGAATTGTTTTTCTGATGCTTTATTCAGAGAAACGTGACGAAAAAACGATTTTTGGATATAGATGTTGGCTCTTGAGATGGTCTTGCAGCTAAATCGGACAAGAAATGTTTTTTAAAACAAAATTTTATTTAAGTGGTGGCATTGATAGGCAAAACTCTGGCTCCGGTTTCGACGTATTCTCATTCACTAACAGGGAAATCGTTATATTTGAAAAAAAAATTTTGGTGCCGTATTATTCAGGGTATTTTTTTTAAATAAGATTTATGAAGATAATCGATAAACAATAGAAATCTGAAAAGTACTATTGTTAAATAAGTACATAAAAGAAATGCTACCTGTACAAGAAATTAAGCACAATCGCCATAAAATTACTTGCTTTATATTAAGACGATTTTGTATCAAAATTTCAAGGAATCTCAATACTGATACTTTTAGAATACACCATATACGCCTTAGAGAAAACTGTACGTGTTTTCTTGTTCGCCAAGCATGCTCAGATAGATATCTCCTGCGTCTTTACCAGGTCCCTTCCCCCCACACTTGACAAATTCTCCCTTTTAGAGAGAGGCCTAAAAAAGAAGCCAACCCTTTTGGAAAAATTTCGAACTTTGTTCATAGAGCATCCACTCTAATGTTAGACTCTCGTATTAATCATTAAAATATTGTTAATAATTATTATTAACATTGACAAGTTATATGATTACCATATTTTTATTAGCATCGCAAACGATGATAATTAGACTATATTATTAATAAAAATTTTACATTAATGTAATTAACTAAGTAATTATATACACTACAATAATAAAAATTATTAACAGTAATTTTAATATAATTGAATGATGAAAGTATAATATATTAGAGTGCTATTATAAGGATATTGATGCTAAAATATTCTGAAAAATATAATCGATAGAACATTGTGTGTGATACTCCTGATAGCAGAGAGTTAGAAATAAAACTGTGTCTGTTAAAGTTGATACTAATAAAGTACTGTCATTAGAATAAAATCATCACGTTTGAAAGAATAATCGCTGAAAATAACTGAAACAAATAATTTTATCAACTTTTCAATAGAATTAGTATTGGTATTTTTAATAAAACTCTCAAAAATAACTGATTATTTTAGACTCGTGTTAGAGAATAAAGAAACTCTGACATCTTACAATCGTAATTATGTCAAGGTAAAACATCAATTATTTTTGTCGCTGCAGATGTATCACTACCAAAAGCTTGATAAGAACAATATGGAAAAGTATTTCCCGTTCTGATAACATTGCTCAACACTATATTATCAATAACTGTGAATAAAAGACAGAAAGCACTATTCTATTCCAATTTCAATAGATTAAGAAAAAAAAAACATGAAGCAAAATCTTTCTTGTATTGTAATCTTTACTGATAATATATCTATTAATAATGTAATGGCAGTAATAATCAGTGAATAAAGTAATAGTTTAAAAGAAGACTAAAAGTGCTTCATGTAAAATTTAGTTATCCGTACTGCGTATGCTGTTGGGAAATATGATAAAATTTTGCTTAATATAAATATTATTAAAAATTTTCATTTATCAGTGCGTCATATCGACTTTGAACAGTGAATTCCCGAACTACAAAATGTTTCACGGCTATTTTAACATACGCTTAACTTTGTGGATTGCCTGATTACAGAAAATTACAGTAAAACACTTTTAACATCTCCATTGGTCACCGAATTGCTTAACAGGAAAAAAAAACTATTACGAAGATCCTTTTAACATCCACTGTTAATTGCCAAACTGCAAAAAGAAATTGTCCTTACCATTGCCTACTTATAAAAACTATTCCAACAACTAACTTTAACATCCACCTTCCACTATGAATTGCCTAATTGCAGAAATCTACTGTAAAGCATTTTTTAATATTTTTATTTATTTATTTTATATATTTATTTTTTTGCATTATGGATTCCCTAATTGAAGAAAGGAATAGTAAGCTTTTTAAAAATCCGCTTTTCATTGCAGATTGTCTAACTACAAAATATTATTGTAAGGATTTTTTTACATCTACATTATAACAGCAATCAATTGTGGCAAGATTTTTTTAACATTCGTACTGCACTATCGAACACTAGAACGCTATGAAGCAATTCACAGCTATTTCTCACAACAAACTTTTTGATTCTCGAAATGCAATAAGTTATTGTAAGGCTCTGTCTTAACATCTGGATTGCATT
Organism: Latrodectus elegans; assembly: GCA_030067965.1. NCBI lineage: Eukaryota > Metazoa > Arthropoda > Arachnida > Araneae > Theridiidae > Latrodectus > Latrodectus elegans. Next base: position 103,064,353 of record CM057816.1, on the reverse strand, counting down.
GTGGATTGTCTTTTTAGGGAAAGGTTTTTATCATATCCATAGCGTTTTCCTTTCCTAGAAGATTTTTCATACACAGTGATCAATATTCCCACATCGTAAAGGTGGATATCTGGATATTTCTCAAGCGTGCACCACAGTGAAAGAAAAAACAGAAATGTAATTAATTGGATGTTTAACTCATTATTGGAGGCAATTTTATAACTTATTTAAATTTTCTGCAACTATAGGAAAAACTAATAACCATCTAAAATCGCTTTGCTGAATGTCAGCATTTGTACAGCCTAAAAACATTTCCCAAACAAAACCACACGGAGAGCAGCCAAACCGCCTCAAAATTTTAAAACATAGTAAAATGATTACACTTGAACTAATACAATCCAATTTTTGTCACGCCATATAAGCAGAGGGGGCCTTAAAAAAAGAACTTTGATGTTTTGTAAGCTGAACAATTTGGTCATCCTATATTCAGACGGCTAATGTTATCTCAACAATCACACTCATTAAAAATAAATTTGCGTGGGAACTTCGGACCATACAAATTTTTGAAATGTGTTTCCTTTGCTCAAGTATCTAATCTAGTACTAGGCGAGAAAGTGAAGTCTCTCCTCCCCCTACAAAGTAATGCTCCTCTATCAACACTGAATAGCAAAATGCGCATTCATTAGTGTGGTTTTTTTCTTTTTTAGGAGGAATAAAAAGAAATTTACACATTTTTAAACTTTGAACCCTAATTTAAAAGGTTTATCGAATGTAGCGAATTCTAAGAAACATTCCTAATAAGAGAAGAATAAAATCAAGAGAACGTAAGATAATTCTGAGTGAATGAAGCTTTTCATCCAGTAACATTTAAAAACAGATTTAGTTTTTAAAAATACATATGGTCAAAAGAAAGTTTATAAAAACATTAGACAATGCTTACAGTAAAATTCCATTGCAATGACGAGTCCATCATTTTAATGGCAAATAAGATGCTTCATTTTGAGAAAAAATTTTAGAGTCAGTGCGATTTTATACATGATTTATAAGCATATTTATATTTCCTGCTAATTTTGAAACGATAATCTGAAAGATTATCTTAAAAATTTCTGACGAACTATAAATGCTAATTATAAGAAAAGTATCGAAGACTTGCACAGAAATATTGGATTCCAGTTGATAAAAATCTGATCTCCATGTGCTTCTACAAATATTTTCAAGCCTCCATGCTATGCTTACAAGAATATTCAACAGTCCTATTCAATTGCATTATATAAACTTTATAACAGGGCGAGATATTAACAAATTACCAAGAAGGAAATTCAGAAATTTTTCAAACACCCCTCCTGACAAAGGTGTAAGAAAAAACTAGAAAAAGAATATTCATCTCTATTATTGGATGTTGACAAGTTTCAAACCAGGAAGATTGTATCTTCTAAACTACGTTGTTTCACTTATACTAAATTGTTGCATGTCAACTTCAAAATACTTGACTTCACATGAAACACAAATTATCGAAACTTTTAAGGATATTTTGTGAGACTTAATTGTATTTCGGAAAGAATTTTCATGGAGTAGGAAACATGTGAAACAATGGAGTGAACTCTAAAATAACAAACTCAACCCAAGAAATGACACGACACTTTGTGGTAACCAATAGTGGAATCGAATCTAAGATTTTCATTCTGAAGAGTGTAGTCCTATAATATAGCAGTGATGTAGGAAAATATACTTTAAAGTGCTCCTTGGCAAAAAAATAGGGTTTTTTTTTAAATTTGTTTTTTGCTAAGCGTGTTTTTGTGGATGTTTAAAGAAACAGGATGGCGCTGTAAATATGATGGCAAAAATACCAAATAAAATAATTATACAAATTTTACAAATGCTTTAAAAAGTTAAAATAAGACTTTTTAAAGTAAACTAAATTTACTTACGTGTTTTCGAGCGTGTTCGATACAAAATGGCGTTGAAAATATGTGCAATGAATCACAATTAATAGAATTACACAAATTTTATAAATGTGTTTCGACTCAAAATTAATATTTTTTTCAAAAATATCAAATGTATTGGTGAATCCACAGAAAACTGTGCAGCAAAAAATTTAAAAAAGATCGACAAAAAATGAGATTTAGAATGCTGTAGCACTTATCTGGTTTAATAGGAACAAAGAAATAAGTTCCATAAGTAGCTCAAAATAATTTATTACAATTTAGGGTACAATTTGAGCACAACACAGATACATATACTACACATAAAACAAAATTACATCTAAAGTTAAAGGGATAGGATATACACGAGAGTCATGTGGATATACTTCTCATTCCTACGGGGTTGCTGGAGAGGGACTCTCTTCCTTGTTGATGATGTCATGGGTGGTGTCATGGACAGGGGGCGCTATAGACTCCCCCTCTGGTTCCACCGACATCCCAGCAAGGAGACAGGATTAAGAGATTAGGAAGCTTCTGAGGCTGTCGACGTGGTCTTCCCCTACTTTTCAAAGGGTATATTGGCCCTTTATCTCTAGATGATTGTTGATAGGACTTCAACATACTGGTATGGTAAGTACCGAGTACTTAATCAGGGGCTGCAGGATCTGCAACATCATATGTATTTGGTGATATATTCGTTAATATGATATAAAGTCCTTCACGCTTGGGCATGAATTTTTTACTCGTTTTGGTTTTGGACTTTCTCACGGGATGTAAAGTGATCCAAACTTTTTCGCCTGGTTGATAATAAACGGGTCTATGCCTCTTGTCAAAGTACTCCTTTCTAGCATTTTGTGTTTTGCTCTACACACTCTCTAATTATGGGTGTAAGGCGTGAAACTCTCTCAAGTAAGGTGTTATCTCTGCGACTAAGTTATCGTTATCAATGACAGCTCTAATATCATGATTGATATCATCTGTGGTTCGAAGCTGTCTTCAGAACTGAAGGTAAGCTGCCGTATATGGCCTGTAGAATCACATTTTGCAGTGTTTAAAACAAAACGTATTATGGGTAATTTGTCCTCCCAAGTATCATGCGAGTCACCAACTAGAATTGCTAATTTGGATTTTAGGTCTCGATTTTTTTCGTTCAGCAGAATTTGCTTGAGGATGATATAAAAGTATAAGATCTTGCTTAATACCCAGGATCTTACAAGTTTGTTGCATCACAGCACTGACGAATTGTACACCGTTGTCGCTGAGTCTTCTAGGTAAGCCATAGCGTAAGAAGACTTCGTCTATCAATATTTTAGAGCAATTGATAGCTGTGGCATCTCTTAGGGCAAAAAGTTCGACCCATCTTGTACTGGTATCTTCAACAAGAAATATCCATTTTTTCTCAGTTGGGGCCTCTGGGAGAGGTCCAAACAAGTCTATTGCTAACGTCTCAAATCTTTGTGAATAAATAGGCGTTCTGAGTAATCTAGCAGGTTTCTGGTTGTTAAATTTGTACCGGTTACATTCAGCACAATCTTTCACGTATTCAGCGATAAACTTTCTCATGCCAGGAAAGAAATACCTAGAAGCAATTTTATGATACGTATTCTCAGTGTGGCGATACTTATTAGTCGCGTGTTATCTGCATTCATTAATAAGTCCTGTTGCCATTAATATTTTATTTTAACAATAAAAATTAACAAATAACAATTTTATGATTACAGTCCATAAAAATAAGTTGCACACCATAATACACTGTTGCCAACACGGTCCTCATACGACGGTATCCAAATAATAACTGGCTAGATTCCCCATCGGATAGGGAAAGAGCGCTTCTCTTTCTCCTTTAGGGATTTACTGTGGCTGAGTTGCCACACTCAGCTCCACAATGTCCTGCAGTGGGAGAATCATGATATTGCTGTAGGACACGTTCTCGCTCGTTGAAAGGGACAGCTAGATGTGCTTCTTCTGACTCTGTTTCAGGCGAATATCGATACAGTATTCCCTGATTCGTCAGATAACCTCTACTAGTCCAATTTACATAATTTTCATCTTTCCGTCCACTTTCAAAGCAGTCTATGATCTTTCTTACATCCTCGTCCTTCAATTGTTCTTCGCGAATGTCTTTAGATTTCCGGGATGGTAAATCTATGGAAATAGTGTTCAAGTTACAAACAAATTTGCCCTCTGTATCAAATGGTCTGGACAGAAGATCTACAATTACATTAGATCTTCCTGGAGTGTAAAGAATTTCTGGGAAATATGACTGGATTTGAAGAGCCCATCGAGTTAAGCGTCCGGATAGCGATTTAATACTCATAAGCCACTTCAAGGGTTGGTGATCTGATGCAATAATGACTTCTTAATTTTCCACATAGCCACGGAACTTCTCAAGTGTCCATACCACCGCTAGTGTTTCGTTTTCGGTATTGAATAATTTCTTTCTAATTATTTTCAATATAATATCAATTCTAATTCCTTTTACCTAAATAATAATGATTATTTTGTTATCTTTATATACAACCTTAAATATACATGGAAAAACAATATATTTTCATTCTTTATTCAATGAAACCACTCTTACTAAAAGAATAAAACACAAAGATTCTAAGCAGAAAGTGCACGATGAAAAAAATAAATAAATAAAAATAAACATTAATAGACACTGAACTCAAAGCATTCATAGATATTAGAGAGAATGCTAGACAGAGAGGCGTTTAGGAAAGCAGTAATAATGGTCGTTTGCGGCGCCTTGTTTCGTGTTTTAAATCAAATCAAAAGTATCATCGCATGAAAAATGCACAGTCATCAGACAAATAAATCCTCTTAGATACTCAATTTTAAAACACTATCTCACTGTAAAGAAGATATTTTCAAATATTTAGAATTATGAAATATAATATTCAGAAGTAACACAGATATTTTATTTATTGTTCATAATGTTCTTTACATATAATTCACGCACACACACTATAATACTTCAAATATAATAATAAAATAAATGTTTCTTTTAATTCAATACTCTAATACAAAATATTATGTATTTAATAAGTTTTGAAACATATCTACCAAATCAAACAAATAACTATACTCACAGGCAATAATACTGTTCTGAATTTAAGAACATAAAATAATAACACTTATCGAAACACAACAACTTATAAAGAAACTTTTTATACAGTTTTATATTCATAAGTGCTTAAACATTAACACTCATTAATTACTTCCTTAATTGTAATTCTTCACAATTAATTGGGAGATATTAGAAATATAAAATCAGAAACAGAATCTTATCTGGAATTCTCTAATTCAAAACTGGATTCTCCAATTGAACCACAATTTCGGATGAGATTATATTTCTCATGAATCCATAAAACACAACATATCAAGAGGTAACCCGTAAAATTTTTGAGTTCCCCTCCAACAAAATAATTTAATTTTGGGTAGAATATTTTAACAGCAAAAAGAAACTCGAACTCGTGTCTCACGTTGGGCAGCCAATATTTTATATTGTAGCACTTATCTGGTTTATAATAGGAACAAAGAAATAAGTTCCTTAAGTAGCTCGAAATAATTTATTACAATTTAGGGTACAACTTGAGCACAACACAGATACATATACTACAAATAAAACAAAATTACATCGAAACATATAAAAATGAAAGGGAACAAGGTCAACACATGAGAGTCATATCAATATACGTCTCATTCCTGCGGTTGATGGAGAGGAACTCACTACCTTGTTGATGATATCATGGGTGGTGTTGCAGACAGCGGGCGCTATAATGCTAAAAATATTAAGGTTGTCAGAAATAAGCCAACTTCGCTTACAATATGGCGAAAATCAGGGGGGGGAGCACCCTAAAGTATAGGCTATCCCAGAGGTGAAGGTATGTTCATATATTTAAAAGAATCATAGGTTTACTGATGGAGGGGGTCGTAAGAACAATTAATGCACATAGCGTATTGTCTTTTGGGCGAAATTTTCATGGAAAGTATGTGCGACGAGTGAAAACATCTCAGAATTTTCTCAAGGTCTCCCAAACTTCATATATGCGAAATGCATCAACAAGTCAGGTCTTCCATTCATCAGCAATGACTAGGATCGAACTTGAGACCTCCACTTCTATTAGCATGATCCGACCATTCAGCGACTGTTTGCCTCACTTAGTCAGCATTCACAAACCTAACAGTACCCATCTACACATAACTCTACATTCTACCACTTGGTAAACATTTCCCTAGAAAAAATATTATTAAACATCCCCATTAGGAAACAAAAACAATATGAAAATGAATATAGTTTTTTTTCTCGTTGTTTCTTGAAACACTATAGAAGATCAATATATATAATGATAATATTAATCATATATATAGCCCACATATATTTCTTATGACAAACAAGAGAAAAATAATTAATTCCAGTCAAATGAATTTTTTCTAGGATAATGAAGAGATTGCAAAACAGAATACTAAACATATAGAAAATAATTAAGTTGTGAAAATCAGATAAAACTAAATAAAAAAATATTTTAGGCTTTAAGGCAATATTTCCCCTTTGTTAGACGAGATTTACTGGGGCGGCAAAAACAAAGCGTAAAGGAAGATAAGCTTTCATCAGGCTGGTTGTGTACCTAAGTTGAAAGGGTGTGTGAATAAACTTTCGCTATTCTTAATGTGGATACAGCTTAAAAATGTCATTTCTTTAAATCTCGACACTTCCCAACTACATGTTCAAGATATTCAGAGTTCTGTTGAATGACTGTTCATTCCACAAAACAGTGTAGGGAACCTAGTAGGGTGGCTGACAGAAAATGTATAAGATCCAGATAGATTAGTCTGTTACTAAATTTCTATTGATGAAATCGAATTTGTGCCACCAAGATTTCTTCAAATTAAAGTTGAAATCAGCCCTCTTTCATTGTAGTGTGTAATATATACCTTAACTACACTCATTTTCTGAATTTATTAATATGTCTTCTTAACAACCCCAATTTTCTTAATCGTTACTGATAACCGAAGTGGGTGATCTACTGAAACCACTTGTGAGAAATGAATCTCCTTAATCATATGCTTCCAAAGAGGAAATTTGTAAAAATCAAGCTGTTAGCCAAGGATACCAAAAACAGAAGCACACCTGTCTTCTGTTTAATCAGCACCTTAACACCTCTGTGACTTCACGCTTCCTCCCGTAAGATCAACTAAGTGGAGCATCATTTGCCGTGGACAGTGATTGGGAAGAGGATCACATTCTGCTTCGCTGAGTTACAGGTGCTCCGTGGTTTGGGAATAGGTCCCCATTCATCTGCGACTTCCAAAGTCTTCCGCTGGTGTGGCGTGGATGTGGAGAGGAGAGGGCCAGTTCAGGTGTTATCTCGTCATCTGATCATGGTTCAAAATGATTAGGCACGTGGTGATATGCGAATACTCTAAGCCCGTTAACCTTAAGGGATAGTCTAGGGTTTGCTTGCATTATTATCTAATTATGGCTTGTATCGAAATTTGGAAAAACCTTTGACCTAAAAGTGCGATATAAACTCAATGTTACATAGGGTACTCGCTTATTGCATATATCATCATATTATTCTTTATTTTCGTATTTAATAGTCGTATTTTTATTATTCATAAATAATATTATGATAATAAATTAATTCCTGTTATATGAAGACGCATAGAAGTTGCGATTATGAATTCTAATATTTACTAAATTTTTCCGCGATAATTATCAATCTCATTTTCCTGGAGAAAAATTTAAAATATTTTCAGAATGCTCAGAAATTTTTCGTATTCTACTCTGGAAACTTCCAAGACAAAAGGGGGGGAAATGTTGCCAACTACTCAAAAAAACTACTTTCAGCACACTTGGTTATCGTTTCCAGAATTCAGTATCATCAAAGATTCCTCCGTTAAAATTGACTCCATTCAATTAAATAACGCGTTCGTCGTCTGCGCGTGGTCTAACGCTAAAATAAAAAAAAAAAAAAAAAAAATAATCGAACAAATTAACATTGATCCGATGTGATGCAAAGTTTTTCACTTGTAAGTTATCGCTAAAGATAAGTGATCGTACATTTTTCCACGTGGTAAGACTCGTTAGCAGACGATCTCCTTGTGCCACCCTCCAGGTTGCTCACTCATCACCAGCAAGTAACTGTCTGTCCCCCTCTCTTTGAACAATTAATCAGTTTGACTGGGGCTTTTCCTTTAGGAGTTAAGAAATGGCTTGAAGGTCAGATGGTGATCGCGACACTGCGTGTAACTGGAGTTCACGGATCAATCAGCACGATGGCGCAGTCTGTTCCGTAGATAACGGCCGGGCAACGCCATCAAGCGATTGCAAGCGGGCAATTCCTAGCAACAAGCGTTATCAAACCACGAAGTGGTCCTCCTCAGCTTGTGAATGGACTTCATTGAAGAAAAACACGCGCAACAGCATTTTTTCAAGAATCACATGGCTTTGTTTATTTTGCAATCGTTTTTTTCTTTATTTTAGCATTTCGTCTTTGTACGATAACAGAGTTTATAAAATAGTCTTAAGATGCTGATGGCGTTTCAATTTTTTTTTTTTTTTTTTTTTTTTTGCTGCGTATCTTTAGCGTGAAATTTCTCTCTCTTATGAGTCAATCGCTTAAAATGAAAAAATAAAGTTTACAAACAAACATCAATTTAGAAAAAAAAAAAAAAAAACATTTCATAGTCTGAAAATTTAAATTTTAGAATATTTTGGATGCATTTCTAAAAAGGTTGTCGATTTTAATTCAATTTTTTTAATTCAGAAAATGATTAGATGTGTGAAAATTTGAATGTTAATATTTTTTTTCAAATTTGATTGAAAATATACATTTTAAGTTGAAAATCTGCTTACAGAGGGCATTCTTTATTCACGCTAAAATATTCATAAATTTCATGTGTTAAAAAAAAGCAATACACCTCCACAATGGATTCATTAAACATATATATTTCAACTAACAAAGCAAATAAGTCAAATTGTACCAAAAGTTAAGAATATTTGCCAAATGACATTCAAAAGCTTCGTCAAAAATCAGCGTACACTTAAAAATATTCACATATCATTGTTGTTCGTTTATTTTCTCAAGGCACGAATTCGAAGTAAGTTTGAACTCTTCTCAAGTCTAATGTTCGATTTTTACGGTAGAGCTTTTTGTATAAAACATGGCAGGTAAAAGAAGAGAAATAAGGGTTAATGAAAGAAAGATTGTAATAAATCTTTGGAAATCTGAGAAAGTTTACTCAAAGCAATCATTGAGACAGTTAATAGGAGATACATTTCTCAAGATTCCTCCAGTTACTAACAATTATATAACAAGTTTTTTAACATCAAAATCTGGAACTGGCCGTTCAATTTGCATTGACGTTTCGAGACTCGCTTTAATATTCGGTCTGTAAGAAAATGATCCTAGATTGTCAACATCAAAAAATAGCAAAAGGTTTTGCTGAGAGATTACAGAAAAGTGTTAGCTTAACTACAATTCGAAGAGTAGTGAAAAAGCACGATTTTCATGCTAGGGTTACAAGGAAGAAACCATACATTTCCACAGTAAACTGAGCAAAAAGAATTGCAGGAGAACATTTGGATAAGAATCACTATTTCTGAAACAAAAGAATTTTTTTCAGATAGAAGCAAATTTTGCATTTTTGGAATAAAAGAAAGAAAATATGTGTGCCTGGTACAGAGCTCAAGAAACAAGCTCTCCTTCTGACCGTGAAACATGCAGGTGTTTGAGAATAGGGAAGCAGTGGGCTCAGTAATCTGAAGTTTATTTAAACTACAATGAATAAAATCGATTGTTTGAACATATTATAAGGAAACCTTAAGAAAACTACCCTCAAACTTAGATTGAATGAAGTTTATTTTTTCTAGCGGGAACCAAGACATACGGCACATATTGTGCATTTATGGCTTCTGAATCATGCACCAAACCATCCTCCCTAGTTCTCAGCCCTGAATCCCATCGAACATTTGTGGAATTTGATGGAACGAAGAGTCAGGGAACATCGAAAGAAATGCTAAAATCTGATATGAAAGAAGAACGAGAAAAAATAACCTCAGAAGAGACGTCAAAATTTATTCAATCGATGCCAAATAGATTGAGAGAAGTTTTAAAAAGAAAAGCATTATATAAAAGCATCCAACCAAGCATTAAATTTGCAAAAACTATTCATAGAATTTCAACATTTTTTTAGTGTACGCTGACTTTCGGAGCATGTGATTTCTCTTTTTTAATCTATTGTATTTTTTTTTATTTCATATTGTTACTTTCAAATAATCGTCACCAACTATTATTAAAATGCGTTTCATTTGATGGATCTAACACATTCTCTTACTTAATAAGAAAAAATTTATTTCACTTACGATCACTACATTAACACTAATTAATCGCTTGTACGCAGACTTTCGGCGGTAAGTGTATATTGACCATTTTTGCAAATTCTTTTATGTATAAAAATATTCGAAAAGTGAAAATTTGAATCTTAGAACGTTTGTTCTTTTTTTATATTCAATTTTTATTTATTTTTTGGTATGGAGCACGCACAATACATGAAGAACAGTATTTGGTTATCACCTTCAGGAAAAACATTGATTGAAATTTATAGTTTTCCTACTGAAAATTGAAATGAACATGGTAGAACGTGTTTGTGTTTAGTATAACTAGTACTATATAAACTTTTGTCGCATAATAAGAGAATAACGCATAGAAAAGTTTTAATTATGTATAAGGAACTTATAAATATGCATTTTCATATAATCAATCTCCTTCAACCTTTTTTTACGTACACTATATGATGAATTATATATAAAAAAAAATACCCTATAAGGCAAATTAAATTCAAAATTGTGGATCGCCATTTTTTTTAAATTCTGCAAATGATTTGCAAATTCGAATCCTCATAATCTTTTTTTTTTTTTTAAATTTTGATTCAAAATAGGCAAGTTATGGATTTTCAACCCTTTTAAATCTAAAAAGAATTGAAAATTAAAACTTTTGAATCATTAATAAGCATATTTTTGCGTTGATTCAAAATATATAAAAGTTGTAAATCTTGAACTCTTAGTTCTACAAATGATTCGAATTTTAATACATAATTTTTAAATTTTGATTCAAAATAAATATTGGTCTTACAGAGTTTTTTTTTTTATATATATATAAAAAATTTGAAATCTGAAGATTCGAATCTCAATATATTTTTCCTTAATTTTGATATGAGTTATCTAAAAATTGTGAATATCAGATCTTTTAATAGAAATAATGCTTGAAAATTTTAAAATTCAAAATTTAATATTTTTTCCCAATTTATTTCAATATAAGGAACATTTATTTTGAAAGTGGTGCGAGTCCAGTACCAAATTTTATTATTAAATTTGAATATGAAGTGCAGCTAATCTAAAATGCTGCACAGTTACCTATACGGCGCAATTTATTTTAAATTGAGGAAAATATTGTCATTTTTTAAACTATTAATTAATTATTAATATAAAAACTTTGCAATAAATTAAGTACAAATTATGGGATATTTCCTTATATAAAAAAAATGGATTTACACCACATTCAAAATAAACAGTTCATGTAAAATTGTAGTGAATTGTCACACATTTTTGATTCTAAATATAGTTTGAAATTTAAATATGGGGATATTTAATTTGTTTCATTTTGGTATTTTTTAAACTGAAGAACTTGAGAAGCATTTTGAGCCAGCACATTTTTATTACACTAATCCTTTAATTGGCCCCTTAAAAATTCTTCCTTGAAAATAAAACATGTAGTGTTCCTTAACTTGTTAGAAAAATTTTTCATTGTAGTGTTCCTTAACTTTTATACCAACTTAGGTCACAAATTTAACTTTTTATCATTTCCTTGCTCTTTGTGTTCACTGTAATATCCATTCGGTCTCACAAAAATTTTCTGTTTTCTTTCTCTAAATACAAGTTATATATTATATGTGCTTTATATTAGCTGCTTTTATACCAAATTTCAGTTACGAGATCTGGAAATTACGTATGAATTTACAATTTATAATTTTTTTAAGAATTTATTTTGTGACTACATATTTAAAACTAATAGTGTTTTCCATAAGTTTCTTCTGTTTTAATAAAATTTTATGCCACTTATTTTATTATTTTTACCATTTGGATGATACTGTGCATTACTGGATACAATTCTAAATATCGTTTGCAAAAAGGCGATTAAATTTTCAGCTCTATGAATAAAAGAAAATATAGTCCAAAACTCGCTAAAATTTGAATTTTTGATGGGTTGAAGTTCAGTGCCTGCTTCACTATTTTAACAATACACTGTTAATTAGCATCAAGAAAATTTCTTTAAATTATCAAAATATATGAAAAGATGTTTCACTTAAAAATGCTTAACTACTTTTTTTTTGTGAAACCCTTTTCAGGAAACAGACTTGAGCATTCCGACGCGTTTTTACACAACGATCTCATTGGGTTAGAATTTACTGGAAAAAAACTTTAAAAAAGCAATGTAGAGGAGCGCATTTTGTAGAATTTGGGGCATTTCGAAAGATCCCGACAGGAGGTATCGACTTCGTGCGAAGCTCACGGCGCACGTAAAGATCATGTTTCGCCACCTGTCAAGGACAAATCTGAGCCATCAAAATTTAATCGTTCGATATTTTCTCGCATTCTTCCTAGTCTAACTGAATGCAGTCGCCATAAACAATTGCCGTCTTTTTCTATTGTTATAAAATGGTATGAGTATCATTTTGCTATCTGTTGATAAATGTTCCACCTAATGACAGGCTTACATACAGAAATGCAGCAAAAGCGTCCTTGAACAACTATTATTTACATTTGTATATTTATTTTTGATCTTTATTGACATATTTATATATTTGTATAGCATATTTAAATATGCACAACAATTTGATTGATAACCAACGGATGGACAAACACAGCGGAATGCCGTAGTAAGACACATGAACATGTCGTGTGTTTTGACTTTAAACCAGAATTTTTGCGTTCAGATAAAACCCCATAGTCACGTATTGTGCGAAGTAAAAAACTCGAAATCTTTACAAATCACCTCGACAAATGCACATACAGACGGCAAGAAGGCGCAACATTCATTGCAACAATTCATTAGCGGCTGCCATCGAACCAGGAATTTTAGATTCTGAAGAACAAGGTTGTGTCACGTATCGATATTGAGACCAATCACACAGTATTTTTTGACACTACGCTGGAGACGATCTGACAACCGGCCGTCATACAAGTCACATGGCTGGTCGATGGTTGAGTGGTTAGTTTCCCTGATTCTTAAGCTGTTGGTATCGAATTCGAATCTTGCTTCGGACATGAATGCTTCTTTCTCTATGTAGTTCTCTGTCTTTTTTTCTAAGACGATGACCCCTCAGGGGGTTTACCTTCTTTAGGTAAACACGGGTGTCACAATCCCGAGGTACCCTAGTGATCTGTCCTCTTCTTTCTTTACTCTCTCCTCTCCTCTTCTGCTTTTTCTTCCTTTTCTCCCTCAGTGTGGTTGCCTCGAAAGAGGTTGAGGGCTCCCCTTGAGTAGCTTTCGCCACTCTGTTGCTATTAGCTACTCTTGAGGAATAAATCACCCACGTGTTTGCCGTGCGTGGAGACCCGTGTCCCTGGAAAGGAGGGTCCTGGTAATTGAGGCCCCCAGAGACCAACACATTACTTTGGCCTCTGCTTCAGGCAAACGGGAGGTGAGTTGTGGTCCTCAGCACATCAATCGGCTTTATGGATCAAGCGATCGGTACATCTTCTGGATGACTCGTTAAGGGTGGAGGCCATCTCAGGGATGTACTGTGAGTGTATAGGACCTGGCTAGCACTGGTGCAGCTAATCTGCATCCCCTTGTTGGACTCGGTGGTGGGTGGTGCGGTCAGATCCCGAAATTTTAAGAAAAATATTTATGGATAACAAAAAATCTTTTCTCCCGCGGGAACACCAACACGATATTAAAAATGGGAAATTTTTTTGGTTAAAAGAAAGGAGGGCACCTTTTCTTCGGTGTCTCCTTTCCTAATACATAAGAGAATACCGAACTTTGGTGGAGAAGTGAAAAAAATACAAAAAATACGCTCTGGTGACCTTCTAGTGGAGGTGGCATCTGAAAAACAAGCTGCGGTAATCGAAAACAGGAAGTTACTGGCGAATATAGAAATTACTCTTTCGCCTCATGGAAATTTAAATTTTTCTCGTGGTGTCGTATCATCCAGTGATTTGCTCAATACGCCTACGGATGAGATTCTAGACAACCTGCTGAATCAGAAGGTCTGTGGTGTTGATCGCATCACAGTCAGAAGAGATGGAAAGTATATCGAAACTAAACATCTCATTCTGACTTTTGCGACCCCAGACCTTCCACAGCATATTAAAGCTGCCTATATGAATCTTTCCGTTCGACCATACATTCCAAATCCACTGAGATGCTTCCAGTGCCAGCGCTTTGGACACTCGAAGAGTGCATGCAGAGGCAAAATCACCTGCGCTTGTTGTGCGGCGATAGGCCATGATAGTTTAAACTGCACTGCAAAGGAGAGATGTGTCAACTGTCATGGTGACCATCCCTCTTACTCCCGAAGTTGTCCGCAATGGCATCTGGAAAAAGAGATCGCCACGATTAAAATAAATAACAAATGTTCATATCCTGAGGCTAGACGTATAGTTACTTCTCGCACTCCAAAAGCTGGATTCAGCTATGCAACCGTCGCTAGAAAGGAATATAAATCCAGTAGCACCCAAACAAATGAATTTTCACTTCCTCTTGTAAGATTACCCCAAACACCTACACAAAGACCAAAATCAACTGAAACTAAAAGAAAAGCTTTGGCAAAAACAAAAGCCTTGAAGGCCCTTAAACTGAAATCTGCAGAGGAGGGCTTAAAAAGACACTCCTTATCCACCCGAAAAGCCATGATCCTGGAGGATGAAACAGTCTCTCTACATCCCTTGGATGACGATATATCGTTCGAGGAATTGTCAGATGACATGCCATCCAGCTCCGGGAAAGGAGCTTTTCAAACTAAGTAATAGCTTTCTTTGTTTCTTGGAACTGCCATGGTTTGCGTTCCCATCATGATGACATCAAGTCTATAATTTCAGCCTACAACCCCGCATGTGTTGCACTTCAGGAAACATTCCTGAAGTTCTGCAGTAATATTTTCATGCGTGGGTTTAAAAGCTTTAGAAAGGACTGTGGTGACGATGGTGCAGTGTCTGGAGGTGTTTGTATATTAACATCAAATAATTATCCCAGCACTGCCCATCCATTGAATTCTACTCTACAGGCTGTTGCTGTCAGAATTCATACTTCATGCTTATTAACAGTCTGTAGTTTATATTTACCACCACATGATGTCATCCGCCAAGAGGAACTCGATGCTTTAATAGATCAGCTGCCAACACCATTTCTGTTGTTAGGTGACTTTAACGGCCATAGTTCTTTGTGGGGAAATGATGATACTAATTCTCGAGGTCGGCAGATAGAACAGTTTATTTCTGATAACTGTCTCTGTCTGCTTAATACCGACGAGAAAACATATTTCCATATACCCACAAGAACATTTCACTCTCTCGATCTGGCCATTTGTTCACCATCTCTTCTGCCATTGTTAAATTTCATTGTAGGAAATGATCTGCACAACAGCGATCATTTTCCTCTTGTCCTCTCCCAGACTGGAGGTAATAGTGTAGGACAACGTCTACCTACTTACGTGTACAATCGGGCAGATTGGACGTTATTTACACAATTGGCAGGTATTGATAAGAAAATGGTTACGATCGCTGAGATTGATGATGCCGTATGTAAAGTCACCGAAACGATTATTAATGCAGCTGATTTATCAATACCTAAAAGTTCCCCTATACCACACAGGCGTTGCAAACCTTGGTGGAATAATGAATGTCAAAAAACCTATAAGAAACAGAGGAAGTTATGGGGGTTATTCAGAAGATACCCCACAACGGAGAATCTTATCGCATTTAAGAGAGCAAAAGCAATAGCTCGTAGAACTCGTCGTCGAAGCCAGAAGGAATCCTGGTCCTGCTATGTATCTTCAATAACATCACCAATATCCAGTAAACAGTTGTGGAGAAAAGTGAAAGCAGCCAATGGAATATATAGGGAATTTTCTATTCCCATTTTAAAATCCGGAGCTGCTGTATACTCTTCTCCTACGGATATTGCTAACGTCCTTGGTGAGGCATTTGCTAACGTCTCAAGCTCGAACTCTTATAGTCCTTCGTTTTTGAGGACTAAGAGAAGTGCTGAGCGAGTACCAATTCGCTTCAACCATCGACAGGTCTTACCGTACAACTGTGAATTTGGAATATTTGAATTGAAGAAAGCATTACAGCAGGCCAATAATACCAGTCCAGGATCTGACGGAATCAGTTATCTTATGCTTCAGCATTTAAGTCCAGACTCCCTGTTGAATTTACTTTATTTGTTCAATAGGAGCTGGACTGAAAATAAATTCCCATCATTATGGCGTGAAGCAATAGTGATTCCTATTCCAAAGGCTGGTAAGGATTCTTCAGTACCTTTACATTATCGACCAATTGCTCTAACGAGTTGCTTATGTAAGACTCTTGAACGTATGGTCAATGCCCGTCTCGTATATGTCTTAGAAACTAATAATTATATACATAAGAATCAGAGTGGCTTTCGTAAAGGAAGATCCACTCTTGATAACATGACATACTTGGAAGCTCAAATCCGCAACGCATTTGTGCGGAGAAACCATCTAATTTCCATTTTCTTTGACATCGAGAGGGCTTACGACCGCACATGGCGATATGGAATTCTTCGTATATTATATGATTTTGGCTTTCGGGGTAATCTTCCGATGTTCCTACAGAATTTCTTAAGCTCCCGTAATTTTAAAGTACGTATTGGAAATTCTACATCCAATACTTTTACACAATCTGAGGGTGTATCTCAGGGTTCAATTTTAAGTGTCACACTTTTTAACTTATTCATCAGTAACATGCTTCATCAACTTCCATCATCAGTACATGGTACTTTGTTTGTTGATGACCTGCAAATATCATGTGAGGGGTCTAATATGCGAATAATTGAGAGACAATTACAAACAGCTGTAAATAAACTAGCTACATGGTGTGCTGAGAATGGCCACACTTTATCTCCAAGCAAAAGCAGATGTGTCCACTTCTGTAGAAAGACTAGCCTTCATAATGATCCAGTTATTAATATCAACAGCATTCCAATACAAGTAGTCAATGAAGTAAAATTTCTGGGAATTATCTTTGACCGAAAACTAACCTTTCTTCCGCATGTTCTGTATGTACGGAAGAAGTGTGAGCGATCGCTTAATAACCTCAGGGTGTTGTCAAATACATCCTGGGGTGCAGATCGCATATCACTTCTTCGAATTTATCAGTCATTGATTCTATCCCGCATTGACTACGGAAGTGTTGTTTATGGATCAGCTAGATCTTCTATTTTATGAAGACTGGACACAGTTCATCACTCTGCTTTGAGGATATGGTCTGGGGCATTCCGCACATCACCCGTCCAGAGTCTATACGTGATATGTCATCAATTACCGTTAGACCTGAGACGTATGCAGCAGTCTCTCAGTTATTATGCTAAGATCGTGTCAACCCCTCATCATCCTATACGTTCCATGGTTCCTAACACCTGTCTTAAGAGACTATATGATGCTCGTCCAATGAGCATCCCATCATTTCTCACACGAGCAAAATCACAATTTTTGCTCACAGACCTATGTGGTATTCGGATTGAATCTGTTGACCAATTCGCTCATCCGCCTTGGTATAACCCAACAATTACATTTATTAATACCTTTGCTCACTACAGAAAATCTGACACAACACCTATTGTTTTTCAGCAGCTATTTTCTTCTCATCGCTGTCAGTATCAATCATACAAACCTGTATTCACAGATGGCTCTAAAACAGCAGGGCATGTGGGCTGTGGCGTTTTTATCAATAATACAGCATTTAGTTACAGCCTACATTCATCCTGCTCCATCTTCACTGCTGAAGCATCCACCATCTGCTACGCATTTCAGCACATGAATACAGATGATTGTCATGAATTTTGTATTTACACTGACAGCATGAGTATTATTAAAGCTTTGAGAAACAATAGTTTTATATGTCATCCTGTTGTGTCGAGAATTTTCAGAGCATTGGACTCCCTTGATGGCAAGGGATACAAAATAATATTTTGTTGGATACCAAGTCACGTAGGTCTTGATGGAAACAAGAGAGCGGATGCAGCTGCAAAGGCTGCTGAAGATCCAGTTTTACCATTTGTTCCGCTCTCAGATGTGAGAAAGGATATAAAAAGATTTATTTATTCACTTTGGGAAGAATCATGGAACTTGCAGGTCGGAAACAAACTCCGTGCCATTTTCTCATCACTCACCTCATTATCTGTTTTACCGTTACGAAGTGCTGATGTTAAACTGACTCGCCTTCGTATCGGACACACACGTTTTACACATAGACATTTGTTTTTAAATGAACTAAATCCATGGTGTGAAGCGTGTGATGAACCATTTACTGTTTATCATATTTTAATATCATGTCTAGACTTTAACCAACAACGTTTACACTATTTTAATACTGATATTTTAAATTTATTTGATTTAATAGGGGATCCATCCCATAGAAACCTCTTTGCTTTTTTAAGGACTATAGGTTTCCTTAATTTTATCTAATTTGTATTTTAAAATTTTAAGTTATACATACATTTGAATTTTATCTTTTATATATTCTGGAATTAGATTTTAAAATTATCTATGCAGTGATTAAGTTTTTTTTTTTTAAGGTTTTAATGTTGCTTGGGTTCTAAAAAACTAATAATTGTTATTATTATAAAATAAAAGAAAAAAATCATATATTTGGCGCAGCATGTCCATTTTTGGACCTTGCGCCATAAAACCCAACCAACCAACATAAGACGATGAATGAGTATGGCGCATCCTATAAACGGGCTTATTATGGTGGAGTGACGAGGGTAATGCTACTCAACTCTGTGACTTGGTTCACAAGTGCCCACTGGGTAACGACAAATGAGTAACAGTCTCCAGACCTGCTGTGGAGAAGGGTTACTCATGCAGTGCCTATCGTTATATAATCACGTATTAATTTTCATAAGCATTTTTCGAAGATGGTGGTCCGTATTAACGTGTTTGAAAATCTCAACATTTCGAAGGATTCATTCATCACTAGAATATAAGAGCCGATTCTTCTTATTTATCTAACTAGAATCCTTATTTCATTTGCCCTCAAAATGTTTGCCCAAGGTTGACTTGAGAGCAGCTGCATGGAATGGAGTGAAAGGATTCTGCTTTCCAGCTCACAAAAAAACGGCTAAGATTCATCCCTGAATTTTGAATACAGCGTTTGTAATGGATTTAAGCCGTCGTAAAAAAATATTGCTTTTTCTTCATAGAATTGTTCATGCAGCAATCACACTGTTCTGGAACACTGATCGCTTCTAGAAGCATGTCGCTATTTCTTACCTTTTTAAATAGTTTCTTTTGACAATTCCAAGTAGCAAATATATATATATATATATATATATATATATATATATATATATATATATATATATATATATATATATATATATATATATATAGATATAGATATATATATATATATATATACAGCATCAGATTTCCTTTCTTTTTTCATTCCCATTATGTAAATATTATTTACAATAATAATGTTTACTGTTATTGTCAATTTCAGAGAAAGTTTTGTTATTCTCCAATGTGTTTTCGCTTTTCCCAATACTACACCGCTCAGAAATGTATTAGAACGCGGAATAGTATTCGCTGGATCCGCTTTCAGCTGATTTTTGAGTGAGACTTCATTTCGTCATGCACAACACTATTTTAAACAAAGTTTAAGTAAATAGTAAACATCGTTTAAAATATGGAAATGTTTTTTTGGTGGAAGACGTGCTCAACTTTCTTTCTTCCCTATGATAGAGAAAGAGGTATATTTTAGAATAAAACCGGACATTATCTGCAGCTCCAGCAGTTTAAAACTGTTCTAGCCAACTCGCTTGTCTGCCCTGTCTGTGATACTACGCAAATGACTGTGAAGCTCCTTTGAGTTGGCTTTCTCTTCTTCGCTCTCAAGATGATTTTGGAGTCCTTCCTTTTTGTCTCCAGAAGCTGATTTTCCGAATTACACTGCACGACGCCTAATGTACAAGAAGACGTTGAGGGGCGTAATTTTTTAAATTTTTTCTGGTGGTAACAACAGACCACAGAATTTACCGATTTTAACTACAAACTTCAAAAATTAATTGATTACATTTTATTTTATTGTGTGTGAGAGAGAGAGAGAACTTAGAGAAACAGGATTTAATCCGTCAGCATAACTTGCTGTAATACTTCTATTTAAACAATATCGGCTGAAAAAATTTTGTGTGGGTGTGGCATGTATTGATTTTCGCAAACTTTTAATTTGAAAATATAGAATAGGCTAGAGCGCCCATTCTTGTAAGCCGAAGACTCAACCATCTCGTCCTTTTGAACTAAGTGCCGAGACCGACATCTGAGCTGCATCACGTCCGCGCAACACCAGCAGGAAAGATATTGAGCTCTTAACTTCTATTGTGCATTACACCCCTAACAGTGTGGTGGTGTTCGGCTGGATCCAGTATCGTACCCACTGCCTTCTAGACACGGAAACGGAGCGTTCTCTCATCACGCTAGTCTTAGCTGGAAAAAGTTTGATTTCAGCAAATTTGAACGTGCAGAGATGATCTCAGCAAAATAGTCTTCAGCTGGATCCTGTACCGAATTTACTACCTTCCAGACATATTCCCCCATCGGATTATTAGGCATGACACAACTGAGTTCAATTGCTTTACTGTGGTGTTTCTGCTGTTGTATTTCTGTTCAGCAACTGAATGTACATTCGGCATTTTGAATGTGTCTTTTCACTTTGATTTCAATTTCTTCCTGAAGTATATATAGGAACGGAATAAATGCCCAAGTATCTGCCCCTCTCAGCAGGCTGGTCTTATCGAACTTTCAAGACACGTGACTGATGCCTTTCTGCACCTTATGGGATCTCAATAGAATTGCTTCGACCAAAAATTTTAATCATTAAAAATGAGGATTAAAATAAGGATTCAGCAATTCTCAACAAAGTGCATAACAGTTGAGAGCAAACTTAATTTCGCAGATTCAGCTCTTTGATAAATTATTCCGATTCTGTCATAAAAATAATTTTCTCAACATTATGAAGTAGGCTTAACGTGTTTAAGTTACGCGCGCGAATATATTTAAAATAAAATAGAAATTTAAGACTGTATGTTCCATTGAAGCCAAAGGCTTATCCAAATAAAACGAATATCGGATATTAGACGTTCAAATGAGTGAAAGTCTATCTGTTTATTTATTAAATTAATTAGGCTTACAAAAACCCTTATTTAACTAAAATCCGAAGGATTAGCACTCTGTGCTGAAGTCGAACAGTTTATGAGCTCGATTCCCACTTTATACTTTGATATGTGTAGTAATACATTAATCCTTTATTTCTTATCCACTTAATTTTAACGTGTCAAAAGTGACCGTTGTATCAAAAGCAAACTAAGATTTCTTGCTTTTTTGAAAAAGGATAAAATTATTTGGGTGATAATGTGAGATTTATAATATTACAATATTAATATGACAAATAAAGGGGCAACACATCTTGTATAGGCTAATCCGAAAGTTACTTTTTTGTCTCCCCCTCCATTCTAACTGCCACCTCATCTCTAAAGAATGCCTGTTAAACCACGCTAATGGTGGCAGATGCTGTAATGTTCAAAAACTCCCCGTAAAATATATTACTGTAATAAAAAAGGCCAAAAAAAAAAAATCCCTTCGAATTTTCTTCTGCAGCTCTGAGACAGGGAGTTGGCAAAGAGCTTGGCTTTGTTTATGTATATTTTTTTCCTCGCCCATCGGAGAAGGGCATCACCAGTTCGAATTCCTAACCTAAGCACCGCAAATCGTGCGGGTACGGTTACAACGAGCTCCATTTTAGAACGTGCCAAATGCCTTTAAAAAAGAAAAAATTTTTCGTCTGCTGTTTAAGTTAAAGAGGGGAGAGAAAAAAAATCCCTCCATCATTTGTGCCTTCTATTTTGAGGGGGCATATGCTGATGGAAACATTAATTTATTCCAAACGATGTCATGCGTCAAAGGAGATGGAATTTGTGCAATATTACGTTTTCACTTGCGTGGATGACAGTTATTCAGATCACGAGAGGCGCATTCTGCACTCGAAGATATGCTTGAAATTCGTATTTTTACGCTACACAAAATTAAGCAAAATGCATACTTTTTAAGCTTTTTATTAACTTAAAATTATTTGCCCCAAAATTTTAATTAATTTTAAACTAAATTAAAAAATTTTCATGCATTTGTTGTAAACAATTTAGTTAATAATAGTTTTACAATAAGTTTTGGGTGACAATAAAAACAGGCTTTAAGTTCAGATTCTTTAAATACATTTTTGCTAATATTTTTTGAATCATCATACGTGTGCATAAATTTTAGGAGCGTAGTGAAGAAACGTACATTTTCTTATGACTAGATTATCAACAATGGTTAGGAAAATTAAATTTTTACACCAAAAGAAGACATGTAATGATAATGAATGTCTTCTCCGTATGGGAAAATAGCGTAGTGATTTGGCAAAAACAAGCTATAAAAATACAAAACCTACTAGTAGCAAATTATATTACATTGGGCTGCAAAAGAGTGATTTTTCTGTTCTATTAAGAGTCACTGAAAAGCAACCGATGCATAAAATGGAAGTTGCATTGGATGGATCCTTAACACGTTTCTTATAAAAATATCACCTATCAACTCATATGGGCATGTACTTCCTTATACTGATAATGCTCTTAAATAGAAAGAGTGTCCACAAAGGAAATAAACTTTTCTGCTTTATATTCACATTAACTATATTGGAGCTTGCCGAAGTAGCTACACTGAGAAAAAACGTCATCTTTGGGTGACAGCAAGTTCGATACCTAACCCAGCTAAAATACTTCTCTGCATCCAGTTAGGTAGAAGCTCCTGGTTCATTAAGAAGCAAGACTCCCGGAGGATAAATTTCACTTGCAGGCCTGCGACGAAACTGACTCCAGTGAATACGATGGATCTTAGGCGGGGATTCGAATATCTCCGATAATGAGAGCGACCTACACGATCACAGTGTCTTCAACTATCAGGCTCAGAGCTTTTATTAATATTCCTCCACTGATTGGTCAGAAATGTGCCAGGTGATGTGTCCACCTTGTCGATTAAACAGTTCAAAAATTTATGAGATGGTTGGTTGTGTTTAGATCTTCGGTTGCCAGAAATTGACCACTGGAAACATATCGCAATCATTTAATTATTTTACTAAAAAGGCTTTCAAACACTATGGTGACGGGTTGTTGAAAACTGTTCGGCGACCGGCAAGTGATGAGTTCCATATCAGACTCATTCAAAGAATCGTCCATGGCGATTGAGCGCATAAAATATGTCATGATCGTCATGTCCATCTACTCAGGTACCACTCATCTATTTTGTCTCTTGACATAATGTGGATAATGTAAAAATAGCAATATCGTAATGTCATAGGATTTAGATGAATACTTAAAATTGCCAACCCTTAAATCCTATAAGGAACCAAATAAAATTTGAAAGGAAAGTTTGTCAGACAAAGAGTTGTAGTTTTCCGTTAAAATTAAAAACAGTTTTAACAATAACTGCAAATTATAAACCTTCAGATAATTTAATAAATGCATTAATATAATGATTTTAGTATGGTAAGTGTGTGCAAAGTTCTTATTTTAAATGTTTTTTCCAACACAGCAATTTCTTTCAGAACCCACGTATGATATTGTTTTTTGTTAAGAGGAAACTGTGTTTCGCTTTTGCTTTCGTGATTTAGTTTCTGCGGCTGAAATTCCCGTGAGATGCCATGAAAAATATCTTCAGAATTTAGGTTTTCCCAAAGAGAGTCCTTGTTGTAATAACTTGAGTGGAGTACTATGCTATATTTTGGAGTAAATTATTGTAAGACATCACATTATTCTTATTCAATAGCTACTGCTGGCAACCGGTGAAATTTCGTTATTATTTCTGTAACTAATGATGGAAGCAAAATGAATAACAAGCACAGTTTGTTTCAAAAATATAACTATCATAATCCCCCAATTCTTTACAAAAATCCATAGAATTTTAGTACAATTTCGCTGAGAAACATTGTCATTTGTAGCAAAATTTATTTTCTATAAACTAATTTACAGCAAAATTTAAGATAATTTACCAAAATAGTGATTGATGTTTTTAATACATTTAAATCTGTACAAGACTAAAAAATAATATAAGCTATTTTTAATTTTACAAAAAAGTGTATTCTATGTGTTCTCCGAATTTTTTTGGGTTAGATTAGGTTGCCCTTAAACAATCATTTTTAACGTACGAGTGCTAAAGAATACACTTTTAAGCGAATTACAAACCTCTGCAAACATCCAAGCCCAAGTACTGATTCGAACCGACGAATTGTCGAGCGGAAGACGCTCACCATTTGGGTGCCAGGTGGGCTTGTAGAGAGCTGAATTCAGAGCAACCGCAAGGACTTTAGGTTAGCCACCTAAAGTATGTATTATTTCAAAAATCTGTCTATGTAAATTTTGTGATATGTAGGAGTTTTTTTTATAGCTTTTTTAATTTATTACTCATTATAATTACTTAATATTATAGATTATACGCATATAAATTCCCTGTTTGTTTCAAAGAAAACTTTTTAAATGAATACTTGCCTTTATTTATTGAATGTAAAATGTCCTTTAGCATCCAGTGATTGTTTTTTCAATGAACATTTCATTTATTTGTGTAAAAGTATTTCAAAAATATTATTAAATTACATACACCACAAAACAGCTTTGTTTCTCTGTTAACATTTAAATATAATTTTAAAATTTGGTTTTAATTATTTTCATATATAATATGGATACATTAATTTAATAATAATAACTCTTGCAGTCTTGTTTTAAGCTTTATTGTTTTCTTTCCCAAATGCTTAAAAATCTAGCCTTTTTATTTTATATTCTGCAAGAAATTCAGTCTGTTACCTCTTCTAAAGGAAGCTGAGTTTTTTAACTACTGTTCTTCGATAAGAAGATAAAGTACGATCATTAATCAAGATAAAGATCATCGACCCGAAAGATCCAGTATGCCTCCATTAGTGCGGCATGGATTAAAAGCAAAAACTCAGGTGTCATCCTCATCAAATGATATGGTACCAAATTTTCTTTGGGCTGTCTGTATTTATTTGTTTAACTTTTATATCTTCAAGAATATATAGTAATAACTTCTTTAGCTTCTTTCACGCTGTAACTACGTTATAGCTACGTTTAAACGCTATAACTCAGCAGATACTGGTCGAAAGTAATCTATACGAAAGCATACAGAACTGAACTCGGTGGATAGAGTAAAAAATTTTCACGGCAAGCCGAACGGTGAACCCTTTGACTTTCGGTTCGTTTCGTTCTGTAGTTAGAAATCCGTTTTAAACTACAAGACAAATGAATTTTCCAATGAAAACCGTGATTGTTGAATGAGAAAAAAATCTAACATGAGATCACGTTTCCAATAATGTAATACAGTTGCTGGAAAACAAAGAAATGAACATGCTATAAGGTTTCAAAATTGATAAAGTTATGTATAAATTTTATTAGCAATACGCATTTTGACTTCTTTTAATAATTAATAAAATATTTCTTAAAAATAATTATTAGAATGACTAAATTTATATTTGTTTTATAATGAATAAAAAAATTTGTTTCATCAATAGAACAAGCAGATAATAAGCTAGCACATTTTTATTTCGAATGAAACTATGTTTAGCACAACCCATCACTTGGCGCCATTTGATAAATAACGTCTCATTTCCGATATCAGCAGCCAGAATAGAAAAAAAAAAAATTCATGGCTTTAATTCTCCGAATTCCAATGAATGCATTCGGATTGAAAAAGGGGAATGCCTACCGGGAAGCTCCTATCTGCAAGTAATATCACCGATACTTCTATGGATTCAAAGTTAAAAAAAGTACACTGTATATTTTTGATGAAGGCAAAGGTAAATGAAGTGCGTATTCATTCAACGATTAAAGTCGCAGGTAAAAGTTCGGGAATTTTCGTTTGGGAGGTGAGGGAGCAAGGGGGTGTTCACAGGCCTTGCAATGATTCTTGTGTGCGTGATATCCACAGACTAATTAGCGGAAAGAAAAAATTATTCGACATTTATCTACTGTGATTTTCATTTATTTTAGAAATGGCGACAAAAAAATTCTCGAAATATTCTTTCGTTGGGCATTAATAGCCTTTAATAGTAGACTTATTTTACATTTTTGGACATTGTATTAACACGCTGTGTATTTTAGAACACTTCATTGAAAATATATTAAAGCATGAAAAATATTAGCTTAATAGAAGGTAGTATGCTTTGTGTTTTGCATTCGATGCAACACATTTTGGAATTGTACGATGTCACTATTTAAATTTAAATATTTCAAACTTCGGAAAAAAGTTTACATACAAAGATAGCTGCTTATTTATCCTGTTTCAGAATCACTTCCATGGATTATGATAAAAAATGTTAGATAAGACACTTTAGTACTTGTTTGAATATAAAAATTGCTGATAAATATAATTCAACGAGAATTAGTAGTAATCTATATTCATATACATAGAATTTTGCGAAACATTTATTTTTATTTAATAAAGAAAATTCCTTTAAAAATTTATGTCTTGAATTTTAAAACTGAATGCAATACAAGCTGTAGATGAATTACATTACCATACAATTTTTTTAAACGATTATTATTTGAATTTAAATGGAACTCGCACTATCCGACCATTAGATGATGTTCTCACATTTCACATTAACTTTAGTGTCACTTTCTGACGTGAAAAGAAAATTTGCCGTTAATAAGAAGGTATCCATGTTAAAACGATATGTAGACACACAGAGTACTGGAAAAACTATATCGAATGTATATATTTTTTCAAAATAATGGGTTATTTGTTACACACACACACACACTTACATACATTTATATATGAATGTATGTATTTGTGTAAACATATAATTCCCAAAAAGTTTAAAAAATTATTTTATGAATAAAAATGTTTCATTCAAATTACAGAATAGTTTATAAATAGATAAAAACATATTTTTGATATATCTGCTATTGGATCTGATGGCGTGATTCATACAAGAATAAAATGCTGTATAAGTAAACCAATCTTTGTTGGTACATCAATTCCTTCTTTGATTTATCTTTGAATCACATACAGAAAAAGTTCTGATATTTTTGGAATATATTTTGTCTTCAAGATTACTCTATGGAACCTATCACATATATTACAGCCAGGAAAATAAGATGGCTACAATTAATAACCACTTCCATATGATCAGAGTAACTCCGAGCAATCCTATGATTTTCCTCCCTCTTCCAACAGAAGTCATTCAAAGGAGGTGCGATGTAATCCGTCGCCATCTTGCACCAACCACAGCGAATCAGAACCACTTTGAGTGACCTTGGACTCAAATTCTTCATTTCATCGTGCGGCTGTGACGGGGTTTCAGCTACTTTCTTCAAGATGTTTTCACGAGGAATATGCATTCGGGAATGACATTTGGAACAAATCTGCAAAACAGAAAAAATACATACACAAAGTAAATTTGATTATTAGTATTGCTTATTTCCACGATTTCAACTATTTATGTATTTATATTCAGTGATTTTCAAGATATTACGCTTCCTTTTTGGGACGCTTATATATATATATATATATACATATATATATATATATATATATATATATATATATATATATATATGTGTGTGTGTGTGTGTGTGTGTGTGTGTGTGTGTGTGTGTGTTATTTTGCATTTTAATGAAAAATATAAAATTTTTCAACTTATAAAGATACTTTAAAATACGGTATGAACAAGTTTTTCTTTCTAGAAGTCTAATATTGACATTATTTTTCTAAACATTCTCATGCTTTTCTTCAAAATTAGTAAATGTAAACATTTTAGATAAAATGAAATTAAAAATGTCTTAAATGTAATTTTAACTTTCAAAGAAAATAATGAGCATAGCATAAAAGTAAAAGGAAGAAATAATATCATTTTATTTATAAGTGTATACTTCATTTATAATAGTGTGTAACACTTATAAGAACAACCACTTGAAAATGACACTTGAAGAAAATTTCAGTTCATTAGGTGATTTTATAAATTATTTTGGAAATTCAGATCAGCGTTAATTGCAAAAAGATTAAAAGAAAATTTCCTGTTCTGACGGTTTAGAGTTTTAAAATCTGTGACTATAGAAAGTAACGTTAAATGTGTGGTTAATAGTGTTGCCATATTGCGTTACAAATTTATAGTTTTCCACTCTAATTCTGACAATAGTTTAAATTTAGTTATGAGGTTGAGTGATATCGCCAGACAGAATATTGTTAAATATATATATACACATATTAGAGGATAGAATAAATTAATTACAATATGTTATTTAAGAAGAAAAAAATGAGCTCTGTAACTCAGTATGCAAACCACAAATATAGATAAATTCTGTTTGTTTACACTGCAGCAATATTACATTGAAAGTTTTCATTAAATGAGTCACTTTTACACACCGGGCCCCTTCCTCCGCCCCAACTTCACAGAGCTTCCGGAAACCTTACTCGGAGAAACAGTGCCATAAATAGAAGCGCAATCTATTTCGGGAGATATCGTCTGCTTTTTCTCCAAAGAGCTATTTTAAACGCTAAGAACGGATTCCAGTCCAAAAGCCAGATGTTTGTTTATACTTTTTTTTTTCATTGTTTAGAAATTACGTCCTGCAATCAAGGTGGGTGTTAGTGCGCCAGAATTAATTTCGGAGACGGTTTCGTTCAGTGCAAGCATTCGAAAAAAATGACATTTTCGGAGAAATACCCACACTAAGCAATATTTGTTGGCATTTTAAAACGTGATGCTTTTCTTTCAAAGCCAGTGGCAGTATGCAAATGATGTAGCGTAATGCCGAAGATAATGTCAGTAGTTTACCTTGGAAAACGATAAAATAAATATAGCTGATAAAATGTGTGTCTTGTAGAATTAAATTTCCATGTACTCAGCAATTTATTTTTATAGTTTTGAAGTATAATTTTATCGATATGTTTGAAATGAGTACTCATTTTTATGGTTCTGTTTATAAAAATTTGATAAATGCAAAATATGTTTTAAATTTATTTTCCTTTAAAATAGCATTTATATTTAGACTAGAAAAGCAGCAGTAAGATCTAATTTTACACAGTGTAGTATTATGAAATATAAAATAAATATTGTTTAAAAATATATTTAGACATTTTCAGATGTTTCTAAAAAATATAATTCATGAAATATGTTCCAAACAGCGCGTTATTTTAACAAAAATACACATGCATTTTCTCTTAACTTTTCATTATTAAATTTTTAAAATGGTTTTTTGGATTTTCTTTTATGTGAGAAAGTAAGTTTCTTAAATATTTTAAAAGTGAAATAATTATTATTTAAAATCACTTTAATAAAGTGTATTAATATATTAATTGAAGAATGTTATTCAACTCTAGAGCTGGTAAATTATTTTTATGTTATCGCTTAATAACGATGTAATTAATTGCAAAGAAATATCATAATGAATGTGTTAATGCAAGCAGATTAATGGCTTTCAGATATTGATTAGGTGAATTTATTGGTACATCTGGGGGAAGCAGCAGGTCAATTCTGGGGATCTTCTGTTGGGTCCCTGCTACTAATTTACGAAGATCCACTTTTGGAGCTACGATGGTACACTTTAATAGGTCCCATCATTTCGGCCTCTTGTAGTTCTAAAATAGGCAGGATATTGTCTAACAAGTACAACTTTCAAACAAGCTATAATCCACTTTAAAATTCATGTGGGGGGATATATTTTTTCAATAATTTTTTCAAAATGTCCTGTGTTAAGGGATTATTAAAGGATACAATGGCTAGCAAAGCAACTCTTGAATCACAGAGGACAACAGCTTTTGTAAATTGATCTATGTGGCAATGTAGCTGAGATAGAGCCAAGTGAATTGCCGCGACCTCTCCGTCAAAGGCAGAGCCCCGTCCCACCGGGGCATGTAAGGAAAAGGCTTCGGCATTTGGTCCATTTGATAGGAGAGGTTCATCGGTAAAGATCCGGAGCCACTCTGGCTCAGGATAGTATCTACTCAACACCTCGTAAGCCAGGATTCTCAAAATAGTAGAATCCATATTACTTTTATTGTCACTTTGACACAGATCAAGATTAAAATAAAATTGTTTCAAATTTATTGGATTTTGAACTGGTGCAAGATATTCAGGTTCATAATTTAAGTCAAGAGAATTTTTTAGGTGTAAAACTTTCTGAAGAAAGCTTTTCTAAGTCTTTAAATTTCTATTTAGGTCTCGGCTGGCCTCGTTCCAAAGTGGTAAGCAGCCAGGAACTCTAGTGATCTTTTCCAAGAGAATTATAGCCTTCTCTTGAGCCATAGTTTGTAATGGTCTCACACCAGTCGACAAAAGCATAACATCTATCGGGGTAGTCTTTACTGACCCAGTAATGATGCGTAAAGCTTGATTTTGTACTTTTTCCAAAGTATCAAGTTCTTTTTCTCCCGCCACGATGAGTGGTTCATAGCAATAAGTAAAGAGGGGGCGAATAAACGCTTGGTATGGAGTAGGTCTGGAGTAGGGTTAAGGGCAAGCCTGGTCGACACCCATTAACAACAGGTTGAGAGCTTACGTTTGCCAAAAAAATACAAGGCTACTAGCAAACGCAGCTACAGAACCCTTGAAACCTATGGAGTCCTTCCGGTCCAGAGCAGGTGGAATGCTCCCTTAGGTCTGGAGTAGAATTTTTCCAGTGCAACCCCATTTTGCTTCGGCAAGTCGTTTGAAGACACTCAGTCTCTTTAGAGCACGGTTACCGATGAAACTGTACATCCAAATACCGTTCAAATACTTTTCCAATCTTAGATGATGAAAATCTTTTCTTTTATTTAAAATTTTTCTATTTTAAATCAATAAATTATCATTTAACATATGATGTGAACAATCCATTCCATTGAATATTTCTAAAAGTCATGTTGAGTGTTCTGTTATACATTGCTGAAGTATGAAATCCATTGACACATATAGCGAAATACGTCTGGAGTTCATTTTTCTTTCAACAAATGATGGCCGCTTGAAACAGTGCTTCATTACGGATTATTCCAAAGCCCACAAAGACCCACCGAGTGCATGTGATATACGTGCTCGCTAAATTTGGGGAATCTGGGCTCATTCATTCGGTAGGACAGTTACCATGGGTGTAATAATCTGGAGAAAATTTCACCCCCCTTCAGATCAATGTCAAAATTGGTATATTCTGCGCAAGCACTCCTGTCGTTCTCCTAAGAAGTCTGGCATTTAAAAGATGTGTTCTTCGGTCTTCAATTCAACTATTTGTGAGTTCAACTCCAACATTGAATTTGGATGTTTGTAGTAATCTAGAAATAATTATGAAAAGTAGGTCCTATTTTAACAAGCTATCATGTATGAAAATGAACAATGGAATACAAACCAACTAAAACCAGCAAAGATCCTGGCTCATTTAATAATCAAACTCATGCAGAGGAAATCTTCAATTTGAATAGTAAAAGATAATAGATTAGTAGCCTTCCCTGTTTACTGACTGTATTTCTTATCCGATGGGGACTATGCACAAACCACTCACATGATTTGAAGCAAATGTTTCCTCAGTTCTCGGATGTCACTATAAAACAATTTATTCCTATCCTGTGAGAAAAATACCACTGTGTTCGTAAAATGAAAATGTTGCACTAATTTTTCGTTTCCAACTGGATTCCTAAATAATCAGATTCTTTGACAAGCTTTTTTACAGGTTCATTGAGTTTATTTTTAGAATTTAATTCGGAGTCTAAACAGTTAAGAAATTTAAAATTAATTCTTTGAAAGGAACGCGATTTCTGTGTCTGATTTTGTCACAATAACATCTGGGCAATTTAGAAACTTTGATATAATTGCTTCCTGAGTAATTTGGATTGATTTTGTGGCAGAATAAAAAAAAATCACCTTCATATTATAGTGATAATTGCCACATTATGGTAAAAATAGTAGTCATTTCCATGACATTTCTCTCGCCTTTATTTCAACAGTTTGAGAATTCTATTCTCGATTAGAACTTGAGTGTTCACGCTGATTCAGATTCACTATAAACCTAACCGTGTGAAGGCCACCCCGTTCTTCAAAGCTAGCACTAACAGACAACGGAGCCAAGTCAGTCTTCTTTCTTCGGGTGCATCAGGCCTCGGCCAACAGAGGCTGCCCCCTTATACTTCATGCCCCCCTGAAAGGGGCGCTTCTAGTCCTTCTCCAGATGATGCTGCCCCCTCCCACGCCGAGTTGCATTCGATGCGGAAAAGAGGCGCCAGGAGCATTCCACCTGCTCAGGACTCCGTAGCTCTCAAGGGTTCTGAAGCTGACCAGACTATACACTGCGTTTGCTTGTATTTTTTTGGCAAACGTAAGCTCTCAGCCTGTTGTTAATGGGTGTCGACCAGGCTTGCCCTTAACACTTTATTTTGTGTCTTAGATTTACTAACGACGATTTCTTTTTACGATTTCTCTCATTTTTCTTGATGTTGTGAAGATTCAGGAGCTAGTGGATAAGAAACAACATACAGTAAACTGCATGCTCTGAATAAATCTGCTTTCCTTCGTAA
Organism: Latrodectus elegans; assembly: GCA_030067965.1. Lineage (NCBI taxonomy): Eukaryota > Metazoa > Arthropoda > Arachnida > Araneae > Theridiidae > Latrodectus > Latrodectus elegans. Next base: position 103,031,612 of record CM057816.1, on the reverse strand, counting down.
GAAAGTGAATGGTGACGCCCTTCTCGTGACACTTTAGGCATATAATAATGCGGAATGACAACTTTTTACTACTGTAATCTAATGGGAGATTTCAAAACAGTATTTTTGAACTTAAATAAACGCGTTTTTAACTGAATAAATAGATGATAATTTATTAAGGGCATATTTTTAGCTAACAATTTACCCCCAGATACACAACATGAGAATTTGAATGGTCTTTAACAACTTCTAAAAGCCTTTTACATCTCCGTACAAGAAATAAAAGACGCACTCATTGAAAAAGTGCATATAGGTGCAATTTTTATATAAATAAAGAAATATACATTTTAATATTTTTTGGAAGAATTTGGCAAAAGTAAAAGTATGTTTTCATTTTTATATATGCGCAATATGTATTACCGTTAAAGTATATGATTCAATTGTTTCGTAGTATAACCAGGTATTTCAAGGAATAGTTAGAAAAATCAGTTTAAATATTTAATCGAGGAAATATTTCATACTATACCTAGTAATTCGAAGATATAATTAATGGTAGATCATTAAAGTGAAAGAAATAAACAACTTCAAAGTTATTTTATAAATAAATTGATCATAAATAGCTAAAATCTCTCCAAAAATTTCATCTTATCCCGATTGTGGATGATTAATTAGTAAATAATACAGAAAACCAAATGATATAATTCATTATTGCTCGTACTTTTGTTGCTTTATTGTAATTTATTGTTTGCGTTTTATTGTAATTCATTATTGCTGGAGTAGCCAATAGTCACGTGGTATCTTTTTTTCGCTGGTTTAATTCTTCTATTTAAGTCAATCATTTTTCACGAGGAACTGGTTGGCCTCCCAATCCTGCTGAAGTGTTTGCTCAAGAACAGTTTGTAAAATATAAATTCAAAACTCAAGACTTTGCCACAAATTAGTAAAGAGGCCCAGCTTAAGTATTTGTTTAACTCCAGTGGAGACCATAATATCGAGGTCAAAATAGCCAAACTGTCCATCCATCCTGGAAAGTATAACGTTGACACCAAGATCAAGTTGAATATGGAAGACCACCCAAATCTCAATGATGGAATGTACCACATCTTTACAGATGGCTCGAAAATAGAAGAAAGATTGGGAGCTGCATTTGTGGTAATCCACAATGGAAATATTGAGCATACAGAGAAATTTCCCATTTACAACAATAACACGGTCTTCCAAGCGGAACTATATGCGATACAGCAAGCGGTGAACTGGGCAATCCAGCGGAGCCAAAAATGTACTATATGGTCTGACAGCCAATCAGGGATCAAGGCAATCGGCAACCCTTCCACCACCAGCCCACTTGTAAGATCAATTCAGAACATCCTCAATACAACCAACTCTATAAAGCTGTCTTGGATCAAGGCCCATGTTGGTCTTGAGGGCAACGAAATTGCAGACAGCTTGGCCAAAGAAGCAACCTCTCTTCAGGGTCCGTACGTGTCACTACCAACCCCGCGCTCATACTATAAAAGAATCACTACCGAGGAGGCTTATAAAACATGGCAGACCAGTTGGGACCAGGCAACAACAGGAAGACCAGTTTACGAAGTTTTGCCAAAAGTCACCCAAATTCATCAGTGCTGGCCTAGACAGGTCACCTTATTCGTCACCGGGCATGGGCCATTTCCATCCTACTTATTCAGAATAGGCGTGCTACCGAATGATTACTGTGCCTGTGGAGATGTGGGTAATCCAATACATTATGCAACCATATGTCCGATAACCAGCTCGTGGCACTTCACTAAGCCGAGCACCCATTTAATCAAGGAATGGACAAAAAACCTGGTAACGAACAGCTATGCTAGGTCCAAGCTAATAGCACTTGTAAACTTCCTAATAGACCATAGAGACCTCTACATTCCAAGCTACAATGAAGACGAAGAGGAGGACTAAATAATTCCGGAACCATAGATGTGCAACTGCTTCCAGCATCTGTAGCTACTATGATATCCACTAATCTCTTTTCCCTCCATAAACTACTTAACTAAGTTATACCAATTATTAAGTTACTTAGGATCAGCCTACTTTCTAAATTTTCCTGTTTTAATTGAATTTCTCTCCTTATCCAAACCGTACACCACAACTGCCATAATTATCATGAACTGTGCCAAAATAGTTTTAATACTGTACAACCAAAGCCATCTACATGTCATGTCCTACGACACTGCTCTAATTTCTAGATAGCCCCAATTCCTAGTGCTCTAAGGAGCATTATTAATTAATTTATTTTCTATTTAGACAGCAATTGATACCCACCTTCTCCATTGTTAGTGATGCTTTGATACTTGACCCTTCTCTAGTGCCAAAGGCTAAAGTACCTATTAAGAATAAACTACCAGAATTTGTAAATTTTATATTGATGTCATTTACTAGATTCTCCCAGTGGATGATCCACTGCCTCCTTGTGCTTAAGCTATTTTAAGTATTTTTGTAATCCTTTTGTTGAATTTCTGTAAATTTCGTCCAATGTCTCTCTTTACTACTCTCACTTGTTTGCACCCATACTCTGTCACTTACCTTTTAATTGTTCTGTTTGTTTTGTTCCAATGATTGTCTGTAAATTTTGTCTTTGTCCCAATTTGATCTTACCAATAGTGTAAACTCACACACAGTTACTCACCTTGTATTTGTGCTGTCTAGTAATGTTTATCGCCCACATTAAACTAGTCCAATGGGGACAGCTAAAGGCAACTGACGGATACCCTCCACTAGCGTGTGAAGTTGTTGCGTTTTGGAGCTTAGCTCCGTTGCAGCGGCGGTGCCACTTTCTTTTCTTCTTTCCAGCAAGTCCCATCTAAACTGGTAGAACCCTTCTTGGGTTAGGTACGGGGGACTTTGCTGGTGTATACTATACTATACCTCACTTCTACGTCTAAAAGAGAACGCACACACACACATCATAGTAAAGCAGGGGTTCAAAATTGACTAATAGCAGCTAGAACCGGTTCAAAGAACTTTTGAGTGTCATATGTCATACTTAACGATCAAGAAATAGTTATTCTATAGAATACCTAATTAAATCACATAATTAGGTAATTTTATATACTTTAACTGATATGGGTAGTTATTTCACAAAACATCTACTTATTCTATACAATAACGGATTTCACACTTAAACAGAAACAGGTCATTATATATTAACGCAATTGTATTTTAAATGCAAAACAAATATACGTTTAATATTTTTATAGTCAAACTCAGCAGATTTATTCCTTTATTTATTGTAATGAATCCGTTGAAAATGTAAATCACAGACAATTTTTGCATTTTGAATTTCACAATGGTAATTGATATCGATGTATGGGGAAAAGTACTTTAAAAAATCTATTCTAATAAGTAAAAGGTTAAAAATATTTTAATAATTTTACAAATATTTTTTCTTAAATACTGTGTTAAAAGTATATGAAATCATTAAAAATTATTGTGAATAATTCGATTACAGATATACGAATGGAGCACCTGTAAAATTCATGTTTATGGATTCTCCTGTAAATCTCTTTCACTGCAGTTAACTGCTATGAGCAGTGAAAATTTTCTCGACAATCAATTTTGCGCGAGAATCAATAACAGATGAAAGAAATCCAATTCAAGTATCAGTCAAACGAAACAATTCCGTTTTCAGAGCTGAAATATCTCCATTAATTATTTGGTTTTTAACTGCATACATAAATGTCACTTAAAATGAAATATTCCTTCATTATTTAAAATACGATTACATTAAAAAATTTCAATTTTCCAATTTTTAGATCTGAATTTTCCATTTTTAAAAAAATTTTTTACACTTATAAATGAAGTTGTAAGGTAAAATATTCATATATATTCCAATAATAATTCTTCACTACCCGCAGAATATTATATATATATATAATTTGAATATAAATGATTTATTCAAATCATAATATTCTTGTTCAACAAACGCTTACAAGAATCTAAAATTTAAAATTAGGGTCTTTTTACTATCTTAAGTAATTTGTGAGCCTCAATTTAAATACCCATTTTTCTTTTTATTTAGATTTAGTGAATAAATATTATTAAAAATGAAGTATTCATTCGACACTATAATTTGATCAAAGGACAACCTGAGATATTTCCAACTTTTAGAGTTTATTTATTTAATTTATTATTTTTAAATACTATTTATTTCTTAATTTCCTTTGCTTCTGTAAATATCCTTGAAAGAAAAAGCGTGTAATAGTATTCCAACATTCATTATTTTCAAGTACAACAGATGTGTAGTGAGAATCGAAAATCTAAACCTTGGCTCCAAAAAAAGATCCTTTTAATAATATTTTGAATCTTGACTAAAATATCTAATCATTTTTTTTAAAATTATATACATTATTCTTACTGTAGGATGCACTATTCGAAGCAAAAGTTCATGCGTTCTGTTGAGCATCGGTTTTGGTTGTTATATTTATCAAAATGAAATAGTTTTTTCATATTTAATTAAAATATCAGTTTAAAAAATTCTAATATTCTTGAAAGATAAAATATTTATTTCAATGAACTTATAAATTTTGGAATTAAAAAAATGTAAAGCCTCATCATATTTTTAATTATTTTGAATCGTAGATCAAACTTTCCATGCATGAATTAACAGATACAATATTTATGTAAGGGTTGATGCCACATTCATCAACGAAATTTAAATTTACAGCGAACATGTCTGAGAGTTGAGCAATTGTACGACAAGATGGCGAATTTCAAGACTAAAATGTACAAAATAACCAATGCTGTACAGCAACTGTTTCTGGGAATAAAACATTTTCAGCAGATTTAATGTGGTCTTTTATATATATTAATTTTACACTCTAGTTCGAAAATATGATAAAAAATATTTTATCCTTTTCAGTGAAAAAAGATAAAAGAAATTTTTACTGCTAATAATAAAAAATATATTAACAAATGAAATTTGAAATTTAGATCCTAATAAAATGAAGTATAACAAATTACTTCAGAAAAAACTAAAAAGGAATTACGTTTGTAGGGAAAACCCTTGAAAGAAAAATCTACAAAGCCAAAAGTAAAAACAAAATATATTGATGGATGTTTTTTTCTGATATTTTGTCTATTAACATAGATTTTATTTCTTCTTATAATAAAATATCAATATGTTTGTAGATATGAAATATTTACATAGTTTAGTGTTTGAAATATTTACAATTACAACTAGAAATAAAACTTTTTTTGATAAAATAATGAAAATTTTATATTCTTCCTGGTAATGCGAAGAAAATTATCTTGGAAGAAGGACAACTCCTCCTTATAAATTATGGTATGACACACAATATTCTTTGATAATATTAAAGACTATAATCTGATGATGAGATTAAAGACTATAGACTTGAACATTAAAGACTATAATCTGATGATTGATGCTAGGATGTTTTAAGTTTATTCAATAATTATAAAGTCACCATATTTCTTTCCCATCAAGTTATGCCCTTCACAACATTTTCAATGTTAAAAATTGAAAACAAGCATCATTTGTTTGAATAAAACACGAAAAAGAGTTCTAAATATAACTCATAATATCAATAGAAAGATATCTATTCCTCAGATGGTTGTTATCGTAAAGGGCGACGTTTATTTCCTTTTTTTTTTTTTTTTTTATCAAGGAATAGAACTTAGTATAATTTAAAAGAATTAACCATGTACTCTAAAGTCCACCAGTTTGCTTTTTATCTAATGATACAAAGTTAAAATAGTAAATTATTATATTTTAAGCGTTAGCCTGAAGATTGAGTGGAAAGTGCTTATGCGGACATATTTAATAATTATAGATTGAGACTGAAACAGATAGGATAATTTAATTCTATATTTTACTGTTGTGTATTCAAGATCTATGCCTTAACTGTACTCAGCAAAGTCACCCCAATCTTTATTGCCTATACTCTATTTCATATACCTAGATTTTTAAAGTGAAAACGCAAAATATTCAATTAGCTCCTGTAAAAATTTTTTAATTAAATTTTATGTAATATATTTTTATGATTTTAAAAAGTTTCCGCAACTGTTACCATGGTTACATTTTAATTTTACTGATTAGCTTAATATTGTATTTAAAACTAATTTTGATATATCTTTTATAGAATATTTCCTATCCTTTCGATAGTTTTCAAATGAAATTTTTAATCTAAAAATGCTCTACAATGAAAATTTAATCGATACTACTGGAAAAAGTAGATAAATTACTGCAAAAAATGACGACTAGGAAGAAAGTGATGACTTTAGGAACGACTGAGATTCTATAGAAACTGAACATTACAGAATTTAACTGACACTAAGAAGGGAAATCAGCAAATCGTTTTTCCACATTTGGCATGTAATATACTGACAACGTTCCTACATGTCTTTCTTTGAAATTCCTTAAAAAAGTGTCTCTTTCTATCGGTATAAATAACAAAGAACTGCAACTTAATTTTGAATGGTTGCAACTAAATGGCATTTTGAAATGGCTGTAGCTTTTTTAATAGCATCCTATATATCCTCCTTGAAGGAGACACTGGAAAACCGCATTAGTAAGAAAAATGCTGCATCGTTTTAAGAAAATGTATAGCAAAACATGCTATTTGATGTAGCGAATTTCTTTTAAAGTAAAGATAGTCATCAGTATTGATAAAGAAATGAAATGGCGAAACTATTAGCACTAAATGTCTACATTTCACTGTGCTTTAAATGTACCAGAAATAACTATCCAAGAAAATAGCACTCCAGACCATTGCGTTTGCCATGAAGCAGAAAAAGGAAGATTCACACATTGCCTCCAGAAACGTTATGTGGTTGCTGTCTGGTGGTCACAGTTAGAAACAGGATTCATCTATAAAAACTATATATTCCCAGTCATTGATGGAACAATCTGAAAGAAGATGGCAACAGAGTCATCTACCTTGACCTGAGTATATCTTAAGGATCAGCAAAATGTACGTTCCATTCTTCCCATAAGAGAGTCATTTCAAAAGGATGTTCTCTTTGTATAATTCAATAACGATGGATCCTCTGCTGTGCGATAACTCTATTTGCTTGTTCTATTGAGACCATTGATTGAACGCACATCTGTCGTTGTTGACCTGCTCCTGTCGTTTATTCGCCACACTTTGATCAATATTTGGAATGATTATTCCAGTGATTTCAATCTAACTTCTGTGAAAATGAGTCGAGATGAGAAGCTTAAGCATGCTGAAAAGAGTTAAATGAATCTCATCAATTGTGCCATGGAGATTTGAGTTTTTAAGTATAGAACTTAACAACTGACCGTGTTTCAAAAGGATTAGGCTGTTAGTTGTGTTTTGCGAGTTTAATTACAAACGCATCAGCGTACCCTAATAAGAATCCAACGTGTTTACTATCTTATAAAAATATGCCAATTACCTGGACTTAATCGCCTCTCAAAATTCATTTCAATACAAGTAGAGAAAGCTTTTAACGTACGAGGAAACAACGATGAAAAGTAAGCAATATTATTGACGAAATGAAACATAAAAAGTGAGAAAATCTGGATTCTATTTGTCCAGAAAGACGTCAAGACTGGAGCACTATATCCTAATACCCCAATTTAATACAAGCAATGAAGGAAATATAAAAATATAAAGTAAAACTGCAACATGAACTTTCTATGACTCCAACAGAAATTTCCTGGTTATTATTTTACAAGTTGGAAAATTTCAAAAATGAATTGTGGGAAATCAAATAATCAATGTTGTAAATATGCTTTAAATTGCAATATAATGTAATTTGAAACACATTTTAAGAACAAAGGATTGCATTGTAATGAATCTAAGCGATGCAACAACGCTACGCTGTTCCGCTTCTTCCAGAAAAGAACTACTGTTCCTCTCTATTAAAGTTACCTTCTTTGCGTAGCCATTGTAGGTAGGGAAAAATTATGTTCGGCATCGCGGATTTCCACTTCTCTCCAGATTTCCACACTATATAGCGTGCACATATCTGTCCCGACTACTCAGGGGGCACTGGAGGTAGCAAGAAGTTTCCTATCTGCCTTCAATGACGGTAAGAACAGGCCTCACCTCAGCACATCTTGGACTGAACTGGAAGGACATTTCCAATCGTCTACTTCTTGTATCAGATTTCATAAATGTCAGTGGTATTTATTGATCTTGGCTCATTCCGTCAGAGCAGATGGGACATTAGAAACAACAGCAACAAAATACAGTGTTGAATAACAATATTTCTCTTTACAGAACTGGCATTCCAGGAAAATTTGTGTTTTCAAAAATAATGATACTAATATAATATATTTCTTTGTATATTTTATTTCGTACTAAACGCTATTTTGTAATGAGAAATGAGGTTCCACGTCTATTAAATGCAAAAGGATAAAACAATAAAATCTCTGAAAACTTCCTGAAGAAGTCGGTCCAACCGCATCCTCGTTGCAATGCATTTGTGATGGGCGGCGTAAAGGAAAAACCGAGAACACGTTTACTGCAAGAGGAAGAAACAGTATTTTTAAAATACAAAAATGTAAATATTATTATTAAAAAGAATTTACATTATGAGAATGTAGAAAGAAAGCGAAATCCAATGCCGTACACATATTTCTGCACTGGAAGTGCATAAAATAAATGCATAGATGGTAGGTTTAAAAGAGCGGAAAGAACGACCAGCTGTCTCTGTTATTAAAACTCGCAGAATACCGTAACAATGGTCGTCACGTCATAAGCAATTTTATAGTGAGCTCAAATCAACGTTTAACACCATTTAAACTTATTAAAAAACGCTGTAATGAAAATTCCGAAATAAAACATAGTCTGTAATTTAAATTTACCTAAAACAAAATTTTGATCTAAGTTTTTTTCATTTCTAAAAAACTGTTTTCAATTCAACTACGAACAAAAATTTGGACAAAGAATATATACAAATACATGATAAACACGAAGAATTGGTGTCTACAACTGGACATTAACAATGACCACTTGAATCAACGGTATGACGGATGGTTATTACGTAGGAATGGCGCAGCAAATGGAAGAGTTATTAACCGTATTTCAGAGTAAATGTGGACTAATCAGGATGGATGACACTTTCCAAGCTGGAAGATTTCAGGAACATGAAGGATGAATATCCGCAAGGAACAACTTTTTTCTTAATCACTTAAGAATGAATTATCTGTTCAAATCTCCGCTCTGCAGTGTCGATTGCGCATGCTCATTTGTGGGAGCGCGTTTTAGAGCGTCATATATCTGCGTTATTCTGAAATTTAAAATAAGTATTCATTTATCTGTGCACAAAGTGCATTGAAGAAAATCAGACTACTGCAATTGTCGAAAGTGCTTGATTCAACCAGCATCAAGCGTCTCATACATTAAAGAGTGAGCCAAATGATGAGGTCGATGTCTGAGACGGCATCCTCCTGTCTGCATCACATCGCGTAGATAGAAGAACAATTTTACAACTTAACACATAGTTTATGTGAAAGTTAAAATGTCTAACGACAGCGTGGATAGTTTTTTTTCCTAATGGCGGATACTAGGTGACTAACCCTTAGCTACAACACAGTTAGAAATTACTGCTCATTTCCCGTTTCCCGGTGGGCACCTGTGAACAAAGTCACGGAGGCGAGTAGCATTACTCACACCACTCCCCCACAAACCCGTTTATAGGGTTTACCACACTCATTCATCGTCTCAGCAGGAAGGAAAGAGAGAGAGAACATTCATGGCCGAACCGGGATTTGAACCCGGATCCAACAGTTTAGAAATTCCGGATAATCAGTGGTTAAATATATTTGTTCATGTCAAGGTCAAATATCAGTAGTTTTGGACAGAATATGGAAACTTTTTTGGGTCGGGATTCGGACTTACCTCCCGATAATGAGTCACCGTGGCGTCATTTTCTTTAATATTTTTAAGTAGGTCACAAATTTTTTAAGTTTCCATCTTTTACTCTTTAATTTTGTTTAAAGTAACTTATGGTTTGTAAATTTTCTTCTGTAGTTTCTAAATGTTATTCAAAATGAGAAAAATAATTTTTAAATGAAACGTTTTTGGAAATTCCATTTACAATTATCAAAACGAAGAAAGTTTGAAAAAAAATCTTAAAATAAACAGAATGAAATTTTAAAATGATTAGAATTGTCTTGGATGGAAAAACAGATAATATAAAAAGCTTTTTTTTTTACCTTATATACTCATAAAAGGTAAAAAAATAAAACTTTTTGTATCATCTGTTTATTGATCCTAACTAAATGTTTTTACTCATCGTCCAGTATATTGAATTTTAAGGAAGATAAAATAATCTACATCGAGATGAGAAGTGCTACGACAAAATTACGCGATATTGTTCAATTAACAGAAAAAATGATGAGAGAATATAATATATTTTTCATTTAATAACATAAAATTTTAAATTATCCTCATTCGAATCAAATAACTCCTTCAATAGTGAAAACAAAGCACGATAGTTTCGGAATTATATCAGAACACCAAGTTGTAGCATTGAAAAAAAGATTTCTACGCAGTTAGTAAGGCAGTAAATCTCTATGGAATCACTGAAACAGTCGGAAAAAGTATAAATAAAGGGGTTGTTCGAAAGATAACTTGTATTAGCTTCCAAGTGACTGTGACCTTCACCGCAATTTTCGACTGTCATTGAAACAGCCTTGTGATCAGAGACTGCTTTTTATCAGCGATGACACGAATTAGCGATATTCGAAAGTGTCACTCTTCATTCAGATATCACTATTTGAGCTTATTGCACCAGTATCTAGCTTTTTTCCATGAAAAAAGAAATCAGTTAAAGCTTCATTACAACTTTAAATAATAAAAAAACATATTTTAAAAAGAAATCGCTCAAAGAGTAAAGTGATGATAAGTATTGTCCGAAATTGCCACAATATAAACATACTTATATAAAGTTTAATTTCTTCCCACCGTGTGGCGCTGCATTCACCTACATTTCGTGAAAATTAATGCTTTCAATTATAAAGAATTCAAAGAGCTAACAAAGGATATAAATTACTCGAAATTGTCAAAATATGAACGTACATGTAAAGTGTTGGGTATGAATCGGCATTGAGACTAGCTGATTTCGTAATGATAACGTTTCCATATCGGCAAATGATATCACAACTTTGTACTTTAATGGTATCGGAAACAAGTATTGACCCTAATGCGGCTAACTGCGGGCAAATTATGAATGTCGTCTGTCGATATAGGTCTGATCCATGCTTTCCGATTCTGGGTCGAATATCATATGCGATATCGGTCCTATTGCGGAATTGTTGGAGTCACGACAAATTTTCTTTGAATTCAAGACCTCATTGTTACAAATGCAGCAATGGCAAAAGAAATTAGAAATTAAAATTATTTGATATATGATGTCTAATATTGCATTTAATATTCCCACTGATTATTAATAAAATTGTTATATTTCTGCTATTGTGAAATAGTTATTTAATGTGAAAAATATTTAAATAATTTACATTAATTTTTTTTTATTAAACAAATATTTTGAATAATAAGAACTCAGTTTAATATATATAATAAATTTATGATCTATTTATTTAACAATTACATTAGGAAACTTATTTCTCAAGTATAAAAAATATTTTAGGGGTTTTGGTAGCTCCGAGTGGTTAGGGCATTGGCCTTCTCTCCGGAAGGGTGAGGTTCGATTCCAGATGCTGCCAAAGACTCACCGAGTACATGTGATATACGTCTTCGTTAAATCTGTAGAATCGAAAGTCCTGTGGTCGGTCGTTGAGCAGTTACCCTGGGTGTAATGATCTGTAGAAATTTTTCCTTCCCTTCAAAACATTGTCAAAATTGAGGGAGTAGATCCTCTGGTGTTGGCATCTATCGGAGGAGTTTAGAGCAAAGTCGTACAGTGCTTCGTGGTGCTCTGATTAAAACAAAAGACGCATCATATATTGACTTAAATTCCCATAGTCAACAGCATAGCGAACTTGGCTTGTTCAAGTGTCACACACATAAATAATAATAACAACAGAAGAATATTTTAAATATACATTTTGGTTCTATAAAAATATGGTTTTTGATGTCGATCTAAATATGTAAATCCAACAGTTTTCTCATATGTATAAATACTTCTGACGATGTTAAAATTTTAATTTTACTTAAACAGGAATATGATCGAACATATTTGAAATACTCATTTTATAAATATTACAACTAATATATAATAACCATTAAAAATTTTGTTTTTGCAATTATTAATAATATTAAGGAGGCAGTAAGTGAAACTTCTTTCAGACGATTTTTTCTGCAATGCACCAGATAGCTATTTTAGACCAAATCTTAAATGCAACATGGATAAACAGCGTTAGTACTAAGCAAAAATGTTATCAAACAAATATTACTAACAAAAAACAATCGTGAATTAAAATAAATATTTTCTATATATAAAGTGGCTTGCGCTCGGTCATTTAATGCTTGCCGACGCTGGCCCCTCGAAATCACTCGGTCCACCATGTCATCATTGTGGATACCGCTTTATACTTTGGGCCCACATTTGCACCGAGCGGACATCTTTTGACGGGTACCCCTCGCCGATGACGCTCCAATTGGCAAGCCGATTTAGGCCCATATTGTAGCCGGCATTGCTATGTTTGCTGGGTAGTTTTGATGTTTATTATAGTAAATTCTGATCGCTTTTGGAAATGAGAATATTTCAGTCTGCAAAAAGAGTCTACCAGAAATGTATTTTAATGAGCTTATATCAAACTCTCTCTTATGTAGGGCAGAGAAATATTGTAGGTTACGTCCGGAAACTTAGAGCACGTCCGAAATGTGATTCTGTTATCGGAGAAACTAGTTACAGTCCTCAACACCATCATCACTGGTAATTTTAAATATAACAATAAAGTTGGCTATGTTGTCAAATTCGTACTAATCTTACACTTTGTCTTTTTAGAGCTCTTATGCCATTCACCGCTTTGATGGACTGTAGTATTACAAAAGGCTGGTATGATTTGTAATTAAAAGAATATCGGACATCACTTTTTGTAAAGAAGAATGATGATCTTGACTTGGTATATTATGAAATTCTTTTATACCACTATTGATACTAAACGAAAATAACTGCACTATCCTTCATATTACAACTAAATATTTACATATCAAAAATTTAAATAGATGTGAAGCGGGTTAGTTTTCATATTGGGAAATAGTGGTGTCATCTATTCCCAACTATAATTTCATTAATCTTTCCAAACTTTGGGTTCATCTAAAATCGAGAAAAAAGCATCCTACAAAATAAACTGATATTTAAGCAAGACTTATGGTATAGTGCTATATGAAGTAAACACGATTTCTGTTGCTCCATAAAACAGACTTTTTTATGGTTTTAACTTACAAATTAACTATGCCTGTGAAGTTTTTCTATAGATGATGCCAGCGACCATCTACACGCAGCCCATGATGACCTTTGTGGCAACCTATCAACAAGTATTTATAAATGGTTCTGCTATAGAATTTTTTTTACAACAAATATTCTAGACTATATAATGAAATGTTGTTTCAGAAAAGCTCGTGACATTTACTACATCACCATGCCTGCATACATGAAGCTACATAGAACTGGTGACGTATTTAATACCAATATAAATATGCAGGCTGTCTTGAAACTTTCTGGATTCGATGGATGAAAGTTCAGCCGATCTGCAGCAATCGATAATCAATGGTTTTACACCAATATGAAACTTTAGATAGAACTTAGCGGCAGGCTTAACACTTGAAAATTGTTACGAAGATAGTTGAATGTCCACCGGGTTTCATCTAATGGCTTGTTTGTAGCTCAACGGTCATTTTTTGCACACGAGGGCTTATTAGACCGGAACCTACGGTTTAAAGTGGATTCCGAACCATTACAAACATCCATATCCAAGGAGGGATTCGAACCCACGAATTATTGAACCGAACGCAAGAGCGCTAACCGTTTGGCTGCCAGCTCGGCCATCTCATGGTAAGATCTTTCAAAGGTAATGGGTTGTATCTCGTTCTGAATGAAAAAAGTATTGAAAATTTGCAAGCAGCCACTCTCACATGAGTGAATGCATATCTTCCTCCATTCCTCATTTTTTTTTAAACATGAATCATGAACCTTGATCACACTTTTAAGAAGAGCACTTTTTTATAATAAACCCCTGTGGACTCCCATTTTGACAAAGCTTAGGTCCAGACAAACAATCGAAGATTGTTATATTAATCTAAATGAAAAATGAGTGCATAAAGAGTAGAATATTTTTCCAAAATCGCATTGCAACTATTTAATTTTAAAATCAGTATTTGTTGTTATGACATCATGTTGCAAAACAATGTACTAATAATTGTGATATAATCAATTGCTTTGTAAAACTGTAATTTGTGTAAGATATAGCATGCTGCACATACATATATATCTTTTGGAAACACAATATACACTTATATTTATCGAGTTGGTTTTAAACTATATAATATTTAGATAAAACGAAAGATTTGCATTATAATTCTGTATTCATCCAAGTAAAATGTTCAACATAACCAAATTTAAAAATTTTCGAACTGCAATTTTTCGATATAAGCTTCGCGTACGCTTTTCGAAACTCATGCACATAAATTGAGATTTATAAACAAAGATAAGAATAAATAATTTATGTCAGATATTTGAAAATACCGTTATTTGATTCTTTCAATAATTATGTATGACATGAATCTTGTATATCTGATAATGTAATCGTGAGAATTCTCCGAGTTAGATAATTTTCCAAACTAATTCTCATGAATTACTACAATAATACCACAGAAAGCCAAGTTAGAAAAATACTTGAAGCAAAGTAATCAACAAATTTTCGGCGCCAGACAAATGTTGACAACATTTCTTTGGCGTTTATTTTTCATTGCATAAGCTATTCATCTGATAAAGCAAGAATATTTTAACCCATTGTTTACAAGAAGGTCGTTACCTCATTTCCCCACCCTCGTTATATCATTTAATGTGCAAACAATTATTTTAGGACTTTAAGTTAAATTATAACATACCTATTCTATAACTTTGCATAGTTATTAATTGAACTAAAGGTTAAGAAATTTTCCTGGACTCTCAATGATTAGAGTTTTTGCATCCTAACTTAATTCGATATAAATAGAGTATACTTCTTTTTTTATGTTCCCACGAGCGAATTTGATCTTGGCCCAGTCAAGCTCAAGACTAACTTCGTACCACTCCACGTGACGAAGAGGTTGGCATGCCTTGGCGACGCGCCATGTAGTTAAGGGATGACGATCTGGCGACAGTCTGGCGCCTGAAATTCAAAACTGTTATGTGAAAAATAGAGAAAAGGAATTAAGGGAATTAATCAAAACGAAACTTTCGCAGTGTTCCTTTTTTTTCAAAGCTTCTAACCTTTTGTTAAAGTTGATGAATAGCTTAATGAATGCTTTTGTTCGTTGTATTAGCATTGTTGGCGTCACATTTGTGTCGACAAGTTGTAAAAAACAAATAATTTCGCCATTAAAATCCTTTTTTATAATGATGGGATTATATTACGATTTCGTAATCAAAGCTCAGAAAAGATATTATTGTACATAAATTTAAATAATCTAATGAAGGAAAATGTGAGGACATCATAGTAAAACAATATATAAACGTAAGACAATATGAGCTGGATTTTTCTCTCATATTACCAATAAAAAAATTCGCAAAATGATTTCCTTAATATTACAATGAAGTTTATTACATTGGAAAATATCAAAAAAAATGGCGAAATATCTTGTAATAATAATGAAGATCATTAAGAAGTTTTATGGAAAAACCTATTTGATAAGGATGTTTATTTAAAATAACATGAAATTCGATTAATAAGTTGAGGTGAGTTATTAGCAATCAAATGTAATTCATTTCTAAATTAATTAAATTTTTAAAAAATGCTAATTATTATACACTCTGACATCCGAATAGCTGAAGTCATCTAAAGTTAGCCAAGAACCTCGTGATTTGTAACTGTGGTCAAGGGACGATGTAGAAAACAGAAAAAGCAGCGCTCTCCTCCCGAAATCGCCGGTTAACAGGCCAATGGACTCAATTTAAACGACTAACTGCAGATAATTTTTGCCTTCAAAACCTACAGTTCAAAGTAGAATCATCTGAAGTAGGGTTTGATCTCCCAGGTTGTTGAACTGAAAATTAATTATTCCACCGCCAACCAGTTAAACGTAAGATATTAAGCACAACAAAGGTATATATTATCATCTTTTTTCAACTATGCAAACATTTGATATGGATTAAAAATTATCTAAAATCAATTATAAAATAAACGTTGCAAAAAACCTTTGCCTTGGGTTGTTGAGGAATTATTTCCAAGAAAATTATTTGATTTGGTTTTTTTAAATATTTTTTAGATTCATGTTTTATAATATCGTCGTCTTAATATCTGCAAAAAGACGCTATTTCATTGATTTCATTTTCAAAACTGCATCTACATTAAATTACAATAAATTAATTTTCCTATACGATCGCAGTTTACATATTCCAATAAATGCATAATTTTTCAAGTGTTAAGAATTTGATATGAAACTAACAAACAAAACTTAAATATTTGAAAATGTAAAAAAAGAATATTGTTCGCAAATAAGAATTATGTAGTTATATGTAACTTATTGTAGATACAGTTGTATATTTATCTCAGAAAGAACAAAGTAGAACTTTAAGAACGCAATTACAGTGATTTTTTTTATAATCAGCACTTCTTATTTAATTTGTACTAAAATATTTTAATAAGATTATTTATCACAAACTACATATTTATAAATAAATATAAAAATGCTTATATAAAACTTACGTCAGTTAGTTTCAGTCATAGCCTACCAATCCAGCAGCAGTTCTAGAGGAGGATGGACAGTCATGGACTCAGATACCTCACAAAAGGCGCAGCCAGCAGAAGTTTAAAAATGCTTCAAACAGAGTACAGGCTTCTAAAAAACCTTGAACCAGAGGGGTGGTTAAAAAAAAATAGGCGACCACCCGCAACCGCATTGACAGAAATCAAGTGAGGAAGACATTCTCAAGTTTGCAATTTTCAGGAATTTCAAATAAATTTTAAGTGAGAATAGTAATTTTTTAATATAAAATAACAATTATAAATTTATAAATATTTAACATTTAATCTTATTCCCGTGTTAAACATAAAATTTCAATAATATTAAAGCCAAAATTAAACTAATTATTACGAAACTTTTGCAGAAAAATATTAAAGAGTTCAGATATTTTTATTTAAAAATTAAAACAAAAAATTAAAGAACGTATAAAATTATAAATTTATTACAAAATAATATAATACAATACAAATTGAGGAAAAGAAATATAATTATAAAAGAAATGTAAATATAACGTTATTAATTCAATAATTGCATAGATATGTAAGAGGAATGATATATATTCTAACATGGGCACTGGGTGACTAACCCTTCACCAGAAGGCCAGAAACTGCTGCTCGTTACAAGGTGGGCACCTGTGAACCGAGTAGCATTACCCACGCCACTCCACCACAAACCCGTTTGCAACACTCATTCATCGTCTCAGCAGAAAGGACAAGGTAACGCATAGAAAAAGCATCCATACCAAAACCGAGATTCAAACCCGTGACCCTGAAAGTCATGAACGCTAATTACTCAGCCATCTTCGCAGGATACACACACACACACACACACACACACACACACACACACACACGCACACACACACACACACACACACACACACATATATATTCATTTTTCGTATTCTGTACTTAATACTCTTTATCTTGTATACATAATACTTTTTAACAAATGTATGATATATACTACACCTATTGCTGAATTCTAAAATGTAACTGCCACTATGAACATTACAAATATTGTTAAGGAACGCCGAACTGACCCATGATGCCATCTCAACGAATTCATTGAAAATACTTCTGTACCCTTTTGAGGTCCTCTCAAGTCTTGCTGATTGGCTCAATGTGAGTGGAGAAGGGGTGGCAATGGACTGAATTTTCTCCTGGCAGTCCACAATGGCCTGCTAAAACCAGTGGGTGAAACCGGAGCGAAGTCAGTCCTCTGCCCTTGAGTTGCTCCCCGTCCTCTGACGTTCAGAGGTATCCAATATACTTTTCTGCTCAGAAAACGAAAAAGAGGTCGAAGACCCCTCCATGTTTTGGTCTTTCTTTTTTGTTCACGGTCTCATGGCTTTAGTCTATTGGTTATCTTCCTTGAAAAACGATTTAAATCGTTACTGCAATAAGAAAATTTATTTTTGAAAATCTACCTCGTTGATAATGCTCCTTAAAAACAATTTCACGAAGACAAGGAAGCTACTACGTAATACATGACACACACACACATATAAAGTGTCATAAGTTCTTGCAAACCTAGATTGCTGTTTTTTTACAAAAATGAAAGAGTCTTCGGATTTAAAAATATAAAATAGTTCCATAAATGACTGATAGATAGCACTTAGATTGTTTATGTAAATAGGTCTAAGAAACATATAGAGAAACAAAGAAATAACATAACACGCCTATCCGATCCCAAGCGACTTAAAGCTGTTGAAATACACTGCGTTGTATAATGATAAAACCACCATGTATTTTCAGCCTAGCATACAGTAATTGGAATAAATATTTTTATTGAAAATATACAAAATAAGAATGAAAAAAATGAAAACATTACTTATGTTTATATTTTCTAGTAATAAAATAAAAAATACAAATTTTAGGTTGCAAAATGATAGTACCACCCATACTTTTTAGTGGAATAATCGATCCCAGAGAACCATGCGCAGTTGAGTTTCAACGAACAGGTATATAAAAGCTTCGTTTGATCAACTAACCTAACCTTACTAGCATATATTGTGACTACACATAGTTTATTGATTTGAAAAGGTGTCACTAAGTATGGGTAGAAAAAAACTATTATATCTGGTTTTAAAAAAGGACAAATTGCAGCTTTTAACTAAGCAGGGTGGTATATACTTCATGGTATATAGCAAGGCATATTGGGCGTTCACCAAACGTGGTCAATAATTTTCTCCATCTTGGATCCAAATATGGGGCAAAGAAATCTACTGGAAGACCTCGAAAGCTAACAAAGCGGCAAGAAGGATTAGTTGTAAAGAAGTTAAAAGCTGGTGAAACATTGAACAGACTATCATGAGACCCCACCATCAAAGTTCACAAGTCAACATTATCTAGAATAGTTCGGCGGGACGAACATCTTGAGTACACGAAAATGAAAACGCAACCGAGACTTAAAGGTCTTCATAAACGAAAATGATGCAATGGGCTAAAGAAACTATCACATGACTTGGAACGAAAGAACACATGACTTGGAAAGAACAGTGGACTAAAGTAGTGTTCTGCGATGAAAAAAAAAAAAAAAAAAAAAAAAATCAATCGAGATTGTCCTGACTGGTGAGCATTTTATTGGAGAGATCTCCGAAATGAGCCACACATTTTTTTCTAAGAGACAGTGTGGGGGAGGGTCATTAATGATTGGGGCTGGATTTGGCTATTCTGGGATAACTAACATTGCTTCACTACAGGTTGAATGAGAGCAATAGATTATCAAGACTTGTTGGAAGAAAATTTGTCGACTTTTGGAAAGAAATTGGAGGTCTATTTTGGAAGTTCCAGCAGGACAATGTTGCAAACTCGTCTTGGGAATGGTTCCTGGACAACGGAGTGCAAGTAATCGAATGGCCTGCTAATTTTCCTGACATGAAAACCATGGAAAACGTCCTGAGTATTCTAAGCAGGGCTGTATACGCCAACGGCAAGCAGTATTTAACGGTTCAAGAATTGAAAGACTATTGTTGCAGAATGGGAAAATCTGAATGCAGATATACTCAAACGCTTAGTCGAAAGCACGCCTAATCGAATTTTTGAACTTATAACCAAAAAGGGTGCTCTTATAAAGTATTAGCTTAAAGTGGTTCTATCATTTTGCAACTTAAAATTTGTTTTATTACATGAAAATATAGACATGAGTAATATTTTTATTTTGTTATTGTCATTCGTATTTTGTATATTTTCAATAAGAATATTTATTTCAATCATTTATTCCAATTACTGTATGCTAGGTTGAAAATACACGGTGTTTCTATCATTATGCAACAAGGTGTACACTTCAGAGGCCACCGCGTCATTCGCCTTACGGGAAGACATTTCATATGCATTGAGACATCATCATGTTTTGGAAGGAAAACTCCCAGATACTTGAATCGAACGATGCAGAAATGGAACACCCGTTTCTTGTTGTTGAACAAGAAACGGGTGTTGGGCTCGAACCCGAAATCTTTCGTTTGTTATGGAAGAATCTAGCGCGTCAGTTGAAGAGGAATATTTGTTATAGAGGTATGTAGGCTCGTGAAATGGAATATTTAATTCAACCAAAGTAGATAGACAACCCCGATACATCCGGAATTTTAGTTGTTTCTACAATCTCCGCGTCATATCCGGTGATAGAGAAGACCGTGTGAATTTTTTCCCTCGAGTTATAATTCAGTCTTTACTGAAAATTTCAACGAGGATTGTTTTGGCAAGATTTGAAGCGGAGCATTATCTGCATGAAGTTGACATCCGATAGCACACATCATCATTACAATTACCAAGAAAGTTGTATCGCAAATACATAAGATGCCGTTCTGTAGAGGCAACATGGGTTTTTCTACTGGATCAAGGACACTTCTCGATTAAAAAAAAAAAAGCACCCGTAATTAAGGATCCAATAAAATCACACACCAACAGATACCCGTTGTACTCATGATGGCTTGGTATTGTACAGAGATATAAGTGTTTACCAAGCACTGTTTACCTGACTGTTTACCAAGCAACGAGAAGATTGCGATATTTCACCACATCGCGTTCAGCAACTGTTCTGTTACATTTTCATGCAGCCGCCATTTAATATACATGCCTCTTACAAAAGCTGGTCTTTCATGATAATCGGCCGGTAAAAACTGGTACGATCAAAGCTTCAAGATTTTCAAATCAACTTCCCCGCTCATGTCGCCGCTGCCAAATTTGACACTTCGCACACAGCAGAAATGTGGTCCCTCTGACAAACGCCTTGAAATTTTGTGGACGATCCACCAAACTTCAGATTTTCTTAGAACACGTCGAACGCAATCACTTTCTAATTCAATGAAACAAGGATTTTGTTCGCCTTTCTGAGTTTGGCAACTTGCATTAAATCAACGATTCACCATTCTTGTTCAAATAATTAACCATCAATGCTTGACCCAATAAAACGATAGCACTCTTAGAACGTTGGATCCATTTTCAAGCCAATATGCTGATTTGACTTATATAATTCTTAATGGTATGGTGAGTGCCATCTATTGGTTCATTTTTAAATCATATTGTCCTATATATATATATATATATATATATATATAGAGCGAGAGAGAGAGAGAGAGAGAGAAATTGATAGATATATAGATATAAATAAAAGTAATCCTTAATTTAGGTAGCTAAACAAAGAATATTTCTTGTAATCCTAATAAAAAAATAAAATTTGTATTTTATTCAAAGTATAAAACCGTGAGTACATTAATTAAAATACCGAAATGAATTAAGAGATTAAGAAGTGAAAAGAATACTTAAATAAAATGTATGATAATGAGAGAGATAAATATTAAGATTTGGAAAGAAAAAGAAATTCAAGTATTTTTTTTTCTCCGGTGAACAAGATACAAGGCTTTACAAAAAGGTGTTTCCATTTTTTTTCTGTAAACTCCATTGAATAAACATAGGTAAATAAGCTGTTTCCAACAGCTTAAGCAAATTGAACATGAAAACGAGAAGAAATTTGCTATATCAACTAAAAAGAAAGGGAAAAATGTGTGTGAGAAGGTAAAAGAAAAAACACCGCTCGTAGAATAACCAAAAATTTGTAAATAAAATGGATACAAAACTTGACTAAGACAGGGACTATACATTAGAGGGGCGCCAACTGGAATAGAAAGTTTATTTTATGGTGTCAATCGAATAGACAGTTTGTTGTTATGAGTAACTCTCAAAATATTTTATCCCCTGGCTCCAATTAGGCTACATAGAGCCCTGCGGGATCAAAATTATCAAAGAAATATTGAATTACATTTATAAAGAAAACTGAAATAATTATTTACTGAGATAAAAATAAAATTTAAGTGATATGCGGTCAAGTATAGGATAATATAAGTATGATGCAAAAAACTTTAAAATACAAAATCAAAATGAATAAATTAATATATAAATATATATTTTTCTAAGTTTTGTGAAAATTTTAATACATTGTAATATTTATAGATCTCTTACTCAATTATTTCTTTTCCTTCCATCAACGTATTAACGCGAATAAAATTTATCATTCAGTTATGTAAAGAAAGGTATTTTTCTTATACAAAAGTTTCCTTCCAACTAAAGTTCAAGGTTCAGAAATATGCTACCTTATTTATAAGAGAAATGAAAGGCTTTAATTTCAAAATTTCTTATGTAATTCTTGGAAAGTACGAAATTTACAAAAGGAAACTTCAAAACTGAAGAAATTATCTAAAATACTTTTATCTTCCCCCCCCCTTATTTTATAAATATAAAATAAGGAAAAAGTAAGAAATGCATAATCTTTTTTGGGATTTATATATTAAAAAAGAAATTTTTTTAAATTTTCTTTTTTAAAAATTAGTTAGATATAGAACGAAATATATTTATTTGAAATTACTGATGTAGAAACATAATTGTGCATTAAAACATTGTGCATTAAACATTGTACATTTAATTTATTACTTTAAGATTGCAAAAAATGTAATTTTACCAAAATAAATTAGAACTACATATTGTAACAGTCGCAAATTCGAAATTGTAGAATTAAAAAAAATTATATTTCATCATCAATTTCTGTAGAATAAATTATGAAATCTAATGCATTCGCTAAATATGAAAATTCAGAACAGGATAAAACTTGTACTTCTCATTTACATATTTTTCTTTTTTCATAATTTAGTTTGTCTCTGAATTATATCCATTTCCATTTTGTAGACGAAACGATAAGTTCATTGAATTATTAAGAATCGGCTTCCCTCCAGACGAGAGTCCCCTTCAGTTCGTCTGCACTAAGAATTGGCTTCGCGCCAAAAAGTTTTTCCTATTGGCAGTTCTTCAATCGTTTTCGCAGTTGTAGATGACAATTGCTATTCTGCAACTAATTTGACAAATTTGTTTGAATGAGTTCTATTTTAAGTTTTGCTAAGGTTAAACGAGCATTCTGAGTTTTATTTTTAGAAAATAAATTCAAATATTCGAAAAAATGTCCTTAAAATAAAATTTATTTGCATTAATACATTTCCCATTTTGGTAAATGAATGAAAATGAAAGTAGACATTATTTTTATTTTTAACTTCGAACAATTTTCTATATATAAATATTTTAAAAATTTAAATCTAGTTTAATAAAGTAGAATAATCAATTGAATTGTTTAAAATAAAATACATATTTTAAAACCAAGTTTTTAAAAACAGGCTTTTTTATATTATTACAGAAAATACTCTTTTACTTTACTACAAATAGTTTGCTAAATTTTAATTTTTTTGATTATTCCGTATGCCATACTTTACTGAATTTTAAGTTGACTCTTAATAAAATCTAAAAACTTATTAGATATTATATTTAAGGGGAAATATAGTGCTAATATTAATTTGAAGTATATAAGTCTATTCTTATAGGTATCAAGGATTTTTAGATTTTAATATTAACTCTTTCGATTTTTGTGATACAAAAATTTGAAAAGGAAACTTTTTAATTTATTATGATATATATTGAAAAATAACTAAGCGAAATACTTCTGATTTTTTAAAAATTAATTAAAAGGAAACTGAAAATTATTTTAAGTTATTACTGTAAAGTTATTGATGAGTAAAGTTCAAAACAGACAGATTTATTTGTAGTACAAAAATTGTGCGCCAATTTAAATTTAAAAAAAAAAAAAAAAAAAAAAACGATTTTTAACCTTTTTATTAACACAATAATAAACGTGATACAAAAATCTGCTGTGGCACACACACATCAGTTATTTATTTATCCCTAATATTGCAGTTTCTTTTGTGTGGACAGTTCAGTTTCGTTTATTTTACGCAGTTTAATTTAAATTGATTTCATATTTACTAGAAATTTAATTTTATACGCAAATAAACAAATGAACTTCTTTTAAAGAAAGAAAAAAAAGCGAATTGTCTTTTGGTTGGTATTTCTCAGTAGGATTTAAAAACACTCAGAGGTAGCTCAGAGGCTGCAGGTTCGGTGACCATTGTTTTAGAATATTATGAGATCAGAAACGTTTTCTCGGCATTGATTAAAACATTTTTATTCGTTATTTTCTTTGATTGATGAAAATAATTCTAGGAAATAGACAAACAAAGATATAAACTTTGAAATTATTTTAAATTTCATTAATTTGAGGAAAATGATAGCTGAATAGTTGGTCCTACTTTTATATTTCAACTCAATCATATGGCACAAAATTTCTTATGCAAAATTGTATTTCTATTTTTAAGACATTTACTTATGATTATTCTGTAGTTAATCATTAATCGGCCATAGTTAAATTTTAAATACTTTATTGGAATGCAATATTTTTTTTAAATAGGGCTAATGATTCATCCTCAGAATAATATCTCTTTCAGTTTTCAGCATCTTAAAGAACTGAATAGGGGAGGGAGGAAAAACTTTGTTCGAAACTCCAGAGGGTAAATGGTTTTAACTAAAAAGCAATGTGCCGAGAAAGCCTATTCATTTTATGTGACTTATAGGCTTCAATGAAATTTCTTAGGTGTGGTGCTGCATGGTTTCAATCACAAGTGGCGAACTTGCTACGTGACTAGTTCAAGCTTACGAGTTGCTTAAGATTCTTTGGTTGCCAAAGGCAGGTGAAAATGTAATACAAAAAAGACATAGAACAAGATAAAAAAAAAAATAAAACTAGACTTTTTTGTAAATTTTTCATTTGTCATAGATTTGTCATCGTTGATACAGAGAACTTTATAGATGAATAATATAAGATACAAATTTAAAAAAGAAAAATCCCACTACCTCTGACGTTAAAATAATTAGAAGTTTCTTATTATACATTTTAATGCTCATGGTAAAAAAATTAGAACCTTCAAAAATGATAAGTTTTTGAAACTTTGTTCTTTTTGTTATTATTTAGGCATTAAGAATCTAAATATTTTTAAGATTCCTGTTCAAGTTCATGAGAGTTAAACTCGCCAGGTTTTCAGACCCGGTGCCCCCGCCGCTTCACTTCACGTCCCCGGGAAAATTAAATTTGATTTTATAGGGGACCAAAAAAATGTATAATTAACTGTGAAGGATTATTTAGAATAATTTATGCTCTATTTTTTTATTGTATGAAAGGTGAAGATCATCGAAGAGTGATAGGTAACATCGCCGTGGCCAAGCTCCTAGTTTTGTTTGCGGTCCAATTGGGAACAGTAGAGGCAAGAAGAAACTGCCTCAGAGGCGATTATTTCAAGTGAATGAAAAATGTCTCAATCTGTTTCGCCATTGAATGCATGGATAATCACATAACAATCCCGCAATCTGATTCTGGAATCTGCTTACCTGGGGACATTCGCTTTGAAGAACAACGAGTGCAAAGCTTTGAATGAATCAATGATTAACAAATTAACTTGTGAATATTTTTACATTAAAACCAAAAGTCTTTTTCTAAAAAATGACAGTGATAAGTAATACATGTAAACATTTCTCAAATTTTTATTTCTCTTTCAAAGTGTTTCCCCTTAATTAAGTTACTCATAAAAGCAAGTCAAATATGGAATATTTAAATTTATATGCTTGTCGTGTATTATATATTTGCACTGTTTAGACTCCAAATCAGCAATCTTTCATTGATAGTACGTAAATTACCCTCTAAAACACTATAAAAACTCTCTAAGAAGAGCACCCTTAAGTACTCATTTTTCCGTAAATTAATTTATTCCATAAATTAATTCTTTTCAATTATTCCCTTTTAATGAGACACTGGGGAGGAAAATTCTACGACGTAATCTTAGAGACGTCTCCATCAGGTTTTAAATAACATTTCAATTTATGAAAAAATTTAATAAGTTTGACATTTGTAAAATTTATTGAAAATGTTATTATCATTCATTTGATGTTTTGAATTAATCTTATATATATTAATTATTCTTAATTGAACAGTGCTAGCGCCATTACGCTGTCCTTAAAATATTCTCTTCAGGGGAAAAAAAAAAAACCAAAGAAGTTTGTTCAAAAATGTTAAAGCTTTAAAATTGACGCTTGATGTAGTGATGAGCAGCACACTACAAATGTTTCTTATTTATCTTTAAAGATGATTTAAATCATATCTTTTCATACACAATGTGAGGAAAACACCTCAAACTTTTTTTAAAAAAAATTCTCATTGATTGATGTATGAAAAATTATTGATTCATTTCACAAAATAAAAATAAAACTTAAATTAATTATGTTTTCATATACCAGAGTTGAAAACAAGTGATGTCTAGCATTTTAGTTCCCATACAAGCACACACTTTAAATTTTGTATCAATTATTCAGTATTCACTTATTGGGAAATCAAATATTACTTATCAAACATCACCAGTATTATTAGTTATCCAATAAAATGAAAACTAATAATTTGAAGAAAAGGGTGCCACGTCAGAAGTCGACTTCGTCACCTCGCAAAACTCAAAACCCCGAGAAATTCTCAGCAAAAATAAATACCCAATAGAAAAAAGGCACAGTAATACTACACAATTAAGATATACTTTAAATTAACCTTGAAAAATTTAGATGCCAATAAAATTGTTTCTAGATATTTTGAAATGCGCAATTTCAAGAACACATCTATTGAAGTTCCCAATCAGTCGAATGAAAGAAAAGAGTTGAATCTATTCGTAAATTTCTGAGCATTTCCTCCTAATATTTATGCTACTGTTACATGATGCTCTTCTGATTTATTGTATCAAAGTTGGAGTGCCGTCAAAGTGGACAAAAATCTACCAAAATTACCGTTAAATGCAAACTATTTTGTAACACACTCAACACCGAGTAGAGATTAGTTTTTATTTTTAGGTCGCCTATACTTTAATGTGCCCCTCAGTTTGGTATCCTATTGTTAGCAATGTCTGTTTATTTAAGGCAACCTTAGTATTTTTGGCATTCTGGATTTTGTTTTGGTTAAATTTGATACATCGAAGTTTCATTTTTTGCTGTACATATTTCTGTAGATTCACCAATAGAATTGTTTTTGAAAATAATGTTAATTTTGCCTTTGAATGCATTTGTAAAATTTGTGTAAATTCTTATTTATGATTCTTTGCACATGTATTCTACGGCTTTATTATATGAACTAGCTCGAAAACATATGAGAAAATTTAATTTATTTTTAAAAAATGGGCAAAATCGAGCTTCTTGATGATAAATACATTTATTTTTATTAAAAAAAGCCTTGTTTTCATCTTTAAAAGTATTTGTACAATTATTTTACTTGTGATTCATACCATTGTGCGTTCATTGCCACGTTGCTTCTTCAAACATGCACAAAAACACGTTGGACGAAAATAAATTGACAATTTTCGTCAAGGAGAACCCTAACCTATATTTTCCCCTTATTATTTTAAATGTATCGACAACTAGCTGTGCCACTATTAGGGGCATTTTGGTAGAAGAAGTGATATCTTATACAATGGACCACCCACTGGGTATCGTACCTGCGAAAGCGAGTTGGCCCTCGTAATTTAAGTGCAAGAACCAACCAGAAGATTAGGCCTGACTCCACAAGAGGTATCATTTCACATGGAGGACATTGCGACTACAAGACCTATTTATTTTACCTGTCTTGGCTGGAACTATATAAAACTCCCTACTTTCCGATGGCGAGAAGATGCCTTTCTCAACCAGGACACATTGGTGTTGATATTGAATAGACATCTATGAATCTCTGTTGATCTGAGGAGTGTCAAAGCTAAGTTTTTCAAGTGTATGTCTGTCGGAATGGGTGCTTCTGAGTTTTCCGGCTTTTCTGAAGAGTAAGTGAATATTGCGTCTATCTGTGAAAAGTTTTCCTTGAAGGCAAAGAAGTGGCAGATACTCCTACCTTTTCCAAACGTTCTTGACTGTTAGGATGTCTCCCATTATTCAACAGCCTACTTGAAAGGTCACTTCTCCTCCCTCATTCATAGATTTATTCAGCGCTCATTGATGTGCTCATGCCTTAGTCTAACTGCTCATGGGCTCGATTTCTTTCCTTTTTTTTTTCATAATGTTATTTGCTATAAACTGTATATTGTTTGTAAAGAAGTTTGTGCTGAAGAAATAGGAGATTGGATTATGAGTCGGGCACTGAATTTCAAATTACGAATGATCGTCAACTCATTGAAAATGTCGAGGGA
The DNA here is from genome assembly GCA_030067965.1 of Latrodectus elegans. Lineage (NCBI taxonomy): Eukaryota > Metazoa > Arthropoda > Arachnida > Araneae > Theridiidae > Latrodectus > Latrodectus elegans. Next base: position 103,003,181 of record CM057816.1, on the reverse strand, counting down.
AGAAGATGCCCTTGAAGATCCAATTTGCAGCAGACATGAGACAATCAATTAGTGAAGCATTTGCCGGTTTTGAAACTGCGTTGAAGTGGATGGAGCTTAAGAAATTCTCATTATCAAGCGAATGTGCAACTTGTTTGCCTGAAAGCAGATGAAGCAGCTTACTTTGACCGAGATGTTCAACAAGCATTGACTTACATCTACAGTACTGTACGTACATACTGTATTAATGTACAGCATTTTTAAGTACCTTAACTTGTAAAAATGTTGCCTTTTAATTAAATTCTTTAAAATTATAAAAAATTTTCGATCAATTTCAACACAATATTTAATTAAAATAAACTTTTTTAAAAAAAATCCAATAAACTGAATTTTTGAATATACGAACGGGTCCCAATGGATAGTTGGGGATCTTCTATACTTAAGAACCTATGGAAGTTTCGTAAGAACTTTCAGTCTTTGTTTCCAAGTGCATGTCACACAACCACAAATATCTATGAGATATCCAGATAAGTCCAATTCATATCCAAATATCTACATCACATCAATGAGATATTCAAAAGCCCATCAGATATCGTAAAATAACATCATTTAGACATTTGGATATTGCAGAAATATCTCATAGACATCTTTTACAAATTGGATATCCAAATTTCGTAATATTTGACAGACATCAGAAATCTACACTTTGTCGGTTATCAGGCATTTGGACATTCATAGGAAGTTGTACTTTTATAAACAAATTGAATGAATTCATCATTAATAAAAATTATAGGATTATTTTAAATTAAAAATGTCATATTGGTTAATCAGTCGCTATTCGGATGTTTATCATCAACGATCACAGACAGGGTAAGGGCATTAAAAAGCATTTTTGGAAGTGCTTACTGTGTATCAGTTTTCTACTATTGTAATAAAGCAACGCCATCTAGCGATCATAAGCGAACTGAGAGTACCAGACGAGCTCTAACCCTAGAGCCTAATGCTGCTCGATTATGATTGTCGGAGTTTTCCTTGTTTTCATTTTCTGTGTAGCGTGTGTGATTTACCTGTGTTTTTTTTAATGTTAAATAAATATAGAAATAAAAGATAGCCGTGTGTTAAATTATTCTTCACACATAAGACATACTATTTAACTACTTTACTTTATTCTGCTTTGAATGTTATCATTACTCAGTAAATAGATTTTACTTCAATATGATTTCGTAGTAAAAACAAAATATTAACTGAAAAGAATCGTAAAAATTGCTTCATTATTAAAGCTAAAATATGTACTATATAAATATTAAATTTTTGATTAAAAAAAAGATTCTTTTACAGAAAAGAATCGATTTTTGTTTTCTTAGACGTACGCTATTACAAAAGAAGTGCATGTTTTTTCAACTTAATGTTTCGTCATTCATTGAATTTTCATTCAGTGACGCCTATTTCTTACGTTCGAAACATTTTTAAGTTTTAATCTTTAAATTTAATTGTTTAAAAAATTACAAATTGTGTGTACTAGTTATTGTAGAAAAATATACTTAAATATCGTTGGGCATATTTAATTTCTTAATAAATTAAAGTGTGCATTCAAAAATTTATAATCATACTTCCTTTAGCAAATAAATTTAAAAATTCTCAGCGATGAAAATAATTTTTAATCTTGAACCAAACATCTAAATATATCTCAAAATGTAGTGAATTATTATGCGTATAAAAATCTTTAAAAAAATGTATATAGACTTGTTATCAAAAATGCAGAACCAAAATTATTACCATTAATATTCTATATCATTGTTTTCATTGAATTCTATAATGTGTACTCATTATCGAAAAAATTCAATGCATCTATATATATTTTTTAATTGTAAAATACTACTTGGAAAGTGGATGCAAATTACTTCATTTTGTTCCTCGGTGCATATTTAATGAAAACTAAAAGTATGCAATAAAATTTCTTAAAACATATACGTAAAAACATTTGTGCTATTATTACTTTGCTAAACTAACTAAATATTGATATTAAATAAATTTTAATAATAACCAAGAGAAAAGCTATTTAAATGGACAATTTAAATATAATATTAATCAGGTAATAAAATATAATTAAATAAAATATAATAATAATCAAGAATAAAATATAATAAAACAATTATATTCAGCATTTTTTAAAATAGTAGATAACTTAGCATTTTGGGATGCAAAAGCGCAAAAGTAATTATTAGAGCCGAATTCTAAAGAAACATGAATGTTTTCTTCAAAGTAACAACCATGTATTTGGTAGTTATGGTTTTCTATTGTAGACAAAAAAACTATGTTTGTTGTCATTTTTTTCCTGGGCGTCAGGACTTTGCATAAGTAACATGCTTTGCAACATTTAGGAATCAGCTAATCGAGTAGCAGAGTAGTGTAATGTGACAAAATGACGCTATTTTATTTCATCTTTGATCATTCTGAGGACTTGACTTTTGCAGAAAGTAGACTCATCGATCTGCTTACTTGATATAAATTGTAATTTTTTTATACTCATTAAATAAATTTTTCAACAAATATTTATTATTTTATAAAAAGTACATTAGAACTGCTTCAAATCAAATAATTAAATTTTTGTAAAAAATTAAATTTGCAAAGTATTTAAAAAAATTTTTTTTTACTAAATACTACAAAGAAAACTTGAATAAAAAAGAAGATATTACAAAAAAAACAAAGAATTCTGATCTTTTTATTTATTTTTCTGTTAATTTAGCAATTATGAAATAATATTTAATTTGTAAGAAGCCTGGTGCCTTAATGTTAGCGCTTCGTGCACTCAAGGCAGAGGTTCGATCCTCGGACTGGGTAAGGGCGACTCAGCTTTTCATCCCTTCAGTGGGTCAATGAACTGAGTACTAAGCATATTTGGGAATTAAACACTGAGGGTTTCGCGTTGGGCTGGCCACCTAACAGGGACATATGCTTCGCACACCAGGCTTATAAGTGAGGAAAAAAGAGATGGGCTCTGTAAGCCTTGGCCCACATGGGCAATCATACCACAGAGTTTTAGTTATTTAATTTGTAATGTTTTTTAACGGGTGTGTGTGGTAACACACCAATTAAATTTAATGTACGTTTCCGTTAGTTTAAATAGAATAAATACATAATTTGACATCACATAATAAGCAGTTGAAAAGTCCCCTGCGCAATTGGCTTCCCAGAGTGAACAGTGGGGCGTATTGCAAGAGTGAAAACTTTCAAGCACCTACCCCAAGCGATATGCGTGTAGAAAGCAAAAGCGCAACATCTTCCAAACATCCAAAAGAACCAGTCTCGAATCCGGCACGTATCGTGCTCAAAATTTTATCCTTGCATTCCTCTACGAAAATAATCGTAAGTCCACCAATATTGAGCAAATATTTTAGAAGTCCGCTTGAAGGCCCTCTCGCCTGGAAGGTTACGAACTTGACACCAGTGAAGTTCTGCATGCGTTTTTGACTACAAGTAAACCTATACCACACGACAGCACATGTGTGGGCCAAGATCCTCAGTTTCCAAATCTGTTTCCCCAATCGAGGGCGAAGAAAATGTACGGGTTGGATAATCAACCTGACAAGGAATTTCCAGTGGTTCGATCCTACCTCGTACGCAGTTGATCGATCCACACGAAGGGCTGAGCCCTAGGATCGAACATCAGATTTATGCCTGGGGAGCGCTGTCACTGAGCCACCGCGTTTGGTACCTACAAGATGTAATATCTCATTTCTATAATAATTGGAAGAGATAAGCGCTAGCTTGCATACCAATACTCATTTACAAAAAATTATAAAATGATTGTTATGAATTGTTTGGACTTTAATAGACAGATATAACTAGACAAAATATAAGAGTATACTATCAGTATTTAATTTTGCAGTTCGAAAGGCACACATTTCTGGTGTAATGTTCCAAAAGTAATTCCATATTTTGGTTCAAATTCAAGACAGTGACCAATACATAGGGATGTACCCACACTGAAGCAAGCTTTACGAAGTAACAACGAACTTCGCAGAGCTTGTTTCGACACGTATAGCAACATCGACAAAATTGAGTTTTTTTTTTTTTTTTTTTTTTTTTTTTTTATTCCACGGCTTTTTAGAGTTTTTGATTCGCTTGGCGAAATGCTGAAACTGCCAACATTCTAAGTACAACATTCTGGTTTGGAAAAAGATGTGTGGGATGAAAACAGGTTGGATACATGATTATTAGCGTGTCGAGAAAGAGTCCGTGAATGGTCGAGTCCGAAATCCCTTTGCTACTGCTGTAGAATGGCGTGTTGAAAGGATGCCAGTTCAGGTGTCGACCTTGTCACTAGTATGAGGCGGTTGATTGCATTTAGTGGTGGTTTCGTCCCGCAGAAATAGAAAGTTTTAACTAAATTGCAAAAGCTTTTAATTTTTTAAAAAATAGAGAAAATTCTTATCTTTTGCTTGATGTTGGTGTATGTCACATAAATATCAGATAAAATCTCTTATAGACATGTATTATATTTATACTTTAAATATAGAATTCCGGTTATATTTTTAACACAATAATGAAACCTAAAAAAAGAAAAAGCAATGCAACATAATGTACTGTATTATACTTTCCTAAGATAGATTTATTATATACTCATTCTAATTTATGTGTTATTTATTTATGTGATTTATATACCTGTTTACCGATTGTATCGATCTAATAAATTTCTTCTTACAATTGAATTGCCTGATGAAAAGTTTTTTTTATTTTTCTCCGTCTTGTGCTTCTTCCCCATTGTTCAGTTTTCGTGTGACAACCATCTCGTACGACGTCACCGCTGCTGGCAGGTGAAAATGTTCCAAAAGAGTTAGGGCGCCACGTTTCATTAATAAAGCAAGTTATTTTTTTTTAAATAGGCACTTACATGAAAGTACGGAAATTGAAAATGGCATCTGGAGTTATTCATGGATTAAAAGAAGAACTAAATTGTTTCGTTGTAGATTATTGAAATAATAAGAATTGTTTCGAAGCTATAAATTTGCATTTAGTGTTCGAATTTAGAACATCCTTTGGTTGTAAAATATCAGTGATGAAAATTATTAGATGATTCAAAAAGTGTAACGAAGTGCGTTGTATATAAATTAAATTTAGTATGGTTATAAAAATAAAAAAAAAAATCATATGCAGTATTACTTGAACGTGTTTTTTATATCATTAAATACAAATTAATTTCAGAACTTAGTGATATTTTTCTTGAGGATGAATGTCATAATAAGCTTGAGGGTAAAAAATATTATGCCTACAAAAAGTCATTGAATTATTATATGTTCAGAAGTAATCGAATTAAAATTTAAGAGAGGCTTGAAAAAACAATAAACTTATTATTTATAACAGTTTTGTTTTTACTATGATTTATAGTCTGTATCGAAAGCCTCCGCAATCTGCTGGCTTCATGCAGTTGCGCACCTCTATGACAAGGAAGATATAATTTTGAAGTTTAATTTTTCACGTTATGAACTTTAATTTTCAGTGCATTCTGTCACTCATATACAGTTTTCTTGACATTTTTTATCTCACGGAATTAATATTTTTCTGAATAACCATTGTTATTCCTTAATGGATAAGAAACGTGTGTTTAATAACTTAATTGGAAACTTTTTGATGATTTTACTATCACATATTCAGTTTATTTTGTCACTCAACGGTCATTTTTTTTCACAGTTAAATGATAGCTAATTAGACCGGAACCGAAACCATTACAATCAACCCCAAACTGGGATTCAAACCGACGAACTGTCGAACCGAAGGTCAGAGTGCTAACTTTTCGGCAGTTAGCTAGGCTATCAAATGACCAGAGTTGTGTATTATGAACATCTCTCTAGCAGGTTGTGACCAAGTAATTTAGAATTTATTTTTTTTTTAATGATTTTTCTGCTAAATTCGGAATTTCGAATTAAAGTTTTTAAAAAAAATTGTGACAGTTAATATTTATAACTGATGTGTGTGACCAGTAGTTTCAGTGGAAATCTTTTAATCAATTTACTGGTCAATATACCAAACTCTGCATAACAAACACTGGCTTTTACTTTCAAATATCAGATGTTTCATTGACATAGGAAGTTTTTTAATAGAATAATTTCTACAGTAAAAATAAAAAAAAGAGATTTGACACTGTACACGCATGCGCAGAGATCCAGTCTTGCAGATTCTGATTATTTTTGAAGAATGCTTTATGTTAGCTGAAATGGATCCATGATCAACTGGAGACTCTGTGATCTGCGTTTATCTTTGCGATAATAATAATAATAATAATTAAAAAAAAAAAAAAAAAAAAAAAAAAAAAAAAAAAGTTTACGAAGTCGCCCAGTGATTTTATAAGTAAGCCCAAACCATCTTATGTTAGTAATATTAACTGGGAAGTTTAAAGGGATGAGGCCAAGTGGCTGATACACTGGGCATAAAGTCCAAATGTAAGACACCGGAAAACATTACAATTGCATACACAATCAGTACCAGGTCTAAACTTGACTCAATAACACCTCATGCTCACCAGATGCTTGAAAATAGGCGAGTATTTCAAACCCTAAGGTACTATCAAAGAATAGTCTGCACGGCTATGTATGTATATAATATCACTTCAAAAATGCTGTTTTTTTCTCTTTCTAGTAGCAAATATTTCACCTCAAACGAAGAACACTGAATTTTTTAATATTGAAAAAACATTGTTGGCATCAGAAGTTTCTTCCATTCATTCTCAAACCACTGACGCATAGATTTTTTTCATAATTATTTATCTTTTACTTTATATGAAAAAATATAACTTTGATTTTAGATATTCTTGCTTCGCAAAGAAAAAGAACGATATATTTTACATTTAAGTCTCATTTCTTTTACTAAAGGAGGCTTAAACGTTCTGCATGTATATATATATATATATACGCTTTCTCAGAAGTAATAATTTTTTAAGTTTTACATTTTATTACTTTTATTTGAAAAAATGAATCAAATTTAAAATTTTAATTTTAAAATTTGTAAATACTTAAAAATTTAGCTATACAGAATATTTTTCTTCATTAAAAAAAATATTACCTGTTATAAATTGCTTACTTAAAAGTAAGCATTTTATAACTGGTGTTGAATTACAAATTCATTAAAAATATCTATGCGTAAAATTACATTTCTTATATAAATTTAGTTTTTATTATTAGAGATCTCTTTGAAGAGTACATTATATTTTTTTCAGTAATAAAATGAAATAATATAAGGACCGTTTATATAGGGAGATAGATAGTCCATTAAGCCCTATTGGATAATCAGGCTCAGTAAATTTCTGAAGAGAACGAGAAGAATAATCAATCACTGCTTCTGTATGCCTCTTGCATGATCCAGTGCTTAAGAATTTGAGTAGCAAAGCCATAAATTTATAAACAAAAGGGGAAAAAACCCACTTTTATACTGCTGCCATCTATCGGGATAAATTCATACTATATTCTACAAAAATTATTAGTTTAGAAATTATTTCATATCAACTAAAATAAATAATCGTAGAACATCAAACTTTATTTTTTCCAAGATAATTTTCAAACAATTTCACATCTAAAATTTATAAATCACTGACTGGAGATATTTTCTTTTTACAAAATGTTCGGCAAATTTTTCTCCAAGTGTGCTTGTGTATTTATTTAATTTTATTATCGTAAATTTACATCTTTATTTTTATATATCTCCAATGAATGACTGATATCTTAAATAAATGTTGAATACTAGAATGATTCGATATTTTTGTGAGTTATATAATTTTTGTTGTTATATGATTACAAATAAAAATAAAATAACAGTAATGATAGCTCTTAAAATTTCTCATATGTTAGGAATATCTATAATCTATTTAGGCAACAAATTATATGCATTCACATAATTTTGAATTTTATTATAAAATATAATACATTTCAAATGGGAATGCAAATTAACATTTTGTAAAATAATAAGTATAGAATTATTAATAAGTATATATACTGTATTAAAAAAATTAGTTAAAATATTTTATGATACACTACCCAGAGCCTAAGCCAAATGGAGCAGGTACCCCGGACTACACATCGAATATAAAGTTTGTTTCTGTGACTGTCTATTATAAGAGAAAACTTTTTTTTTCAATGATGACACTATAGCCAAGTACTAAGACACAGCCTGTCCACAACAACTATTGAACAAGTGGAGTATCAAAGGCTGATCAAGATTTTTTCAGATTTCCTCCTTTGCAAAACACTTTAGAAAGGCAATTCACACAGTAGATGTTAAAATGACATGCAATGTCTTGAAATCTCAAAATGGTTATCTGTGCGCAAATATATATATAAGAATTCAGGATTATTTAGAATATTTACAGATAATCCGCTTCCATACTACAAAAATAATTATTAATAGAATGATGCATGCGGCCTAAGAGCCCACAAATATCTTAACGGCCACACTTTGCTTAACCGAGTGTCTAATGCCATCTATAACACAAAATTATTATTGTATTTATCGATTTAAAACTCAAATATTTTAATAAAAATTGAATAGTTAAAAGTGCTTCATTTTACAAAACTATGATTAATTCTTCATTACTTCCTCAAATTTTAATTCAATGCTGTATACAAATTTAAATACCCGTGGACTTGGTCAAGTCTACAGATAGATCATGTGGAATGAGATAATTTATTAATAAAACCGAAAAGCGCTAGATTTGAATCAAAATCCTGTGAATATCAGAGGATTTCGAAAAAAAATACTCAATTTTTTTTTGTTATATTATTATTCAAATTAAATATATTTCTAGCTTTACTTTATTTAAACACTATTAATAGTAAATATTTTATATTATTCAAGACTTCTTTTATACCAATTCCTATGCATTTGTAAGGATATTTCGAGGATAGAATTTTTTCTTATTGTTTAAAAATAATTATTTTATATAATTACGCTTTTCTATAATGTACATTAAAATAATCATTTTTATATCACTTTTTACATTTCTAAATAAAGAACGATTTATAACTCTTGACAATGAAATAACTTTGGCATAAATTTTATGTGTATAAATTTATTATTATTGTATATTTATTTCAATTTGCAGGTGAGAAAATTTCCATAAAAATCGAAGTTAATGTGGACAACAAAAAGGGCGAGATGTGTTTGTATACAGTGCCATCTAGGGATGATTTGAGTATCATTCATTCTTTAAAAATATGATTATTTTACAAAATTACAATTAAAATTTCATTAAAAAATAAAATATAATTATGCAGCAAATTTTACATTATTTTTTCTAAATCTTATTTTTGGCTAAATTTCGATTTTCGATGAAAACCTTGATATTTAACAGTGTATAATACACTAAACCGTCTATTACGACGGCCCTATGGTGTTTAATGTCATCACAAACTCTTATTTTAAGAAAAATTAAATACATGTGTGTTTTTTTATTAATTACTTACCAAAAATCTCATCCATGTTTCTAAATTAAATGCACATTTTAAAATAGATTTAAAAAAAAGAATAAAAAATAACTGTTAATATACATACTTTATTGAGCATGTTAATTAAAAATAAAAGTGCAAATATTCTCATTAAAAAAAACATTTTTATATAATTTCATAAATATTTAAAATGGAAATAAAAAATAATTTGAAAAAAATATGTTCTTTTAGGAAGGCAGAAAAATTCTTTCTGAATAGATATATTAAAAAATTTCTTTTCAGAAATAAATATCCGTATTATTAAAGCATTATTTTAAAAATTGAGTTTCACCCACAAAATTCTAAGTTAAATGACAAAATCAAACACGACGAAAACAATTTAGAAAAATGAGTCGAACCCATGTTCTTGATAGATTAAAATACTAGATTTTATTAATGCAACTTCTATTTATTCTGGTCTTTCTGTATTTCATTAAATTTATTGATACATGCTCATTATTTGATTTTAACCAAATCATCTATATTAGAATCAACGGAGAAAAAAATGCCTCCATAAAACTTTTGTTTAAAAAATTAAATTTAACTATTATTGCAATTATACCAAACTAATTCACATGCAGTAGATAATTTGTTGTGTTGTTTCCAATCCTTCAGAAATCTAGCAGCAGCTAGATCAGATCCATGACACTGTGAACCCAAGCAAAGTCGAACACCAGCAGTGGATTTGCACAAACAATACAGGATGTGATTGAGGAAAGCAGGCTTCAGATCACATTTTGCGCACAACAAAAAGACTTAGGGCCCAGATTCGAATGTCATACTTTTCAGATGCCCACTACAAAGTCTGGAGACAGCCGTCTGATCCTGTCTGTCTCCCTTGAATGGCAAATAATTTAAAAATAGTTATAAATGAACCCGAAACGGTAAATTTAATTGTTACCATTGACCTCAATATTTTTAAAACTAAATTTTTATGGAGGAAAAAAAAAAAAAAAGCTATTCCTGACATTTTAGTTTTATTCTGATTGCTTTTGGAAGCGTTTTGAAGAATAAAAGTATCAAATGAGTGTAGCAATTTACGTGAATTCGCTGTTTTCAGATGTTTACTAAGATTTTACCCTTCCGGTTCTAATAAAAAATGTCTAGTATTTTAGTGCTGCATTCCAAACCAAAAGCAGGTAATTTATTCAAGCAATTTTACTATTTTTGTAAACACACATAATCAGATGTTAAGTTTGGTTTGTTTATTGGACATTTTTTGCACATGGACTAATTATTCCTGGACATAGTTTAAAGTAGATTCACTGCAAACATCCAAGCATGTGGTGGAATTGGAGCCCACAACCTGTTGGACAGAAGGCCACAGTAGTCTCAAACGCCAGAAGAACTGGTGCAAGTAATGAGGATATGCAAGCAGTCATTGAGACGATGCATCACATAGCACCCATTTAATACAATAGTAACCCAACAAAGCTGCTACATCGATTATTGCCATAATAGCAGGTCATCAAATCTTAACTGATTTTGAGTGTGGCATTATATTGATAAATTACATAATTAAATAATAAACAAAAATGAGATGATTCTGGGGAAAAAACAGACGAACATTGCTGACTGATGAAAATTCTTAAAAAAGATAGACATGCAACATATCCTCAAATTGATACAGATTTTTATGTTAGGGCATCAATAAATGTTGGTGAGTGCACTATTCTGTGTTATATAGTTGACATGAAATTTCAAAGTTGAGGACCCACCAATTTGCTTTTGATTGCAAAGTAAAAAGCTTTATGGCTTGCCTTGGCCTGCCACAGGATTGAAAACAGGCTGCTTGATCTGACAATTTAAGTTTCAAATTGTTATGGAAGATTAAACCCATGAGCGTATGGAGAATACCCTTTGAATCTATTGTACCTACTTGACAAACAAAGAACTCCATATGTTGTCAGAGCCTTTGGTGTGCCTCTGCATGAATAACTCTGAATTTGGAGCTTCTAGTCCATCTAGAGACAAATCTAACAATTGTCAAATGTGTAAACATGTTATTTGGTGTCCTACATCCACTGTGCATTACAAACAATCATAATTCTAACAGGGCTATAATGATACTCCACATGTCACAAGAATTGCTTGCTCCTTGCATTTGATTTCAGACATTACCCTTGCACAACTGAATCCCCTGGCATGAACATCTCTTGAGTATATCTGAAATGCCTTGGAAAATATCACCACATGCATTCCTATGGACATGATAAATCCTTTACAGAATATCTTTAGATGTAAATGGAGAACATACATGTCTATTGTGACATTTCTCTTATTTTTGAAGATCTATCAAATTGGAGGTGAAAGAGCTCTTTTCTAATACTTGAAAAACTTATATATAAAATCAACATTATTCTAATAATAATTATAGAAAAGTTGATAGATTAGCCCAAATAATGAAGTCTATTGAAAAAAAAAATATAATAACCAGAACAGCAAACCAATATCATTTTAATAACTTTTGCAGCAAGTAATGCTGGGCTATATAATTAACACTTCTAGTTTATTAGTCTTAAAAATAAAGCTAAACTTTTCATACTATCTTTCGACTTTTTCAGATTTAGTCAGGATTAAATGATTCTTAGTCACCAAATTTTCAGTCTCACTTTAAGTCCAAAAATTTGGCCAATTTTTTGTTTGAAAGATATGTAAAATTGTGCATTAATTAAATACAAAGTTATCGAACAAACAACTTTCAAGACATTTTTTCATTCAAATAAGTTTTTTTAAAATTTTATTATCATTATTTATTTTTTAATTTTTTTTATTATTTATTTTCACTGCCTGTTATTAATAAGGCATGCAGATTTAGACATTAATATAGATAAGGTAAAATAAATTATGATAAAACTATTTTAGTCAATTTATGGTTTTATTTTACAGCATAATTTATGAATGATAATAAATAATACCTCATTAATATAAATAATAGTAATATTCTATTTAGGCAATGATTTAGCTTTGATAATCGATAACTTCAAAAGATTTAAATATCTAATATTTAATTTTTAACCAGAATTATTTTTACATAAATACTGTTATTAAGATATAAATTTTATAAAAAAAATATCCAATAAAAATTTATTTCCATTTATGTACATTATACAAGTTTCACAATATATTTACAATTTAAACAAGTCTTTAGTGATTCCATTTTTAAGAGCTATTTTGTATCGGAAGCCCATTTCTTAATTAATGGTAATAAATGCTTCCCAAGTTCTTCATCCTATAGTGGAAAAAAAAAAAAAGAAAGAAAGAACAGCATTTTACATACAAGATGAAATAATATTTCTGAATATGCAAGCTGGAGAATTAATACAGATTGTTAAATATAACATAAAACAAATAATTTCTGTGGAACACAATTAAATATAAAATAATTTTTATTATGAAATTTTATTTTCATGCTGCTAACAGTTTAAACATAACTCTGTTTTTACGAACAGTTGTATTTTCAATCAAAGAATATGCAAAACTGATCACCCATGAAAGAATGATTTTACTTTAAAGTATTGAACCTTTAACTGCACTTTAACGAATCTACATTATTCAGTTTGGAGAGAAAAAGAATATAATAAGTTTTATTCATTTAAATAAAAGCAAAGATAAAATTTGTTTTTTGTTTAACTACTAATTACACATATAGAATCCAATGTACTTAGATTACTGTTCATCACACATTAGTAAGGAATAATCTCATTTTAATACTGACACAGCCAGCAATAAGATTAGAAAAAAAACAGTTATCAGAAATATTATAATTTTCTCATTTTATTTATGGTAAACTTAAAGCAAAAATTCCATTATGTTTAAAACAATATTTTATGCATTCATTGATTTTACCACATGAAAACTAATTTTTTTATTCTGTAACATGAAATATTTCTACCTCAAAGATAATAAATGCAAAATTGGTTAGATAAAAATTATAAACACATTATGTATTTGAATAATATATTATATTTGTTTCACACATATTTCAAAATATATTTTTTTGTTTCCCATTGTGTCTAGTCTAGTAGTAACCTTTGTAAATATGATAGATTAATATAATGATTTAGATTACTAAGTGGCATAAAATGCTGTAGGGGGATTAAAAAACGTTTTTTTTTTCTTTCAAATATGTTGTCAAATTCTATTTTTAGATGGCAACTTTTTACATTTTTTGTCTATCTTGTTATTGAATAAAATGACTTACTGCACTGCAAGTAAGAATTAATAACATGTGATATTTAATAAATGAATTCAGAATGCTACTGTAGACATTAGAGAATATATGGTGCAATATTAAAATCTATGTTATGATGAATCCTCCAACCATTACATATTGCTAAGGAAATAAAAGGAAAAACAATGAAATAAAATTTATGTTATGATTGATAATGCATATAATGAATGAAATATTTTAGATGTTCCACTCAAAATGTTGAATTTTTCAAAAAAAAAAAAAAAAAAAAAAAAAAAAAAAAAAATCAAGAAGGTAATAATTAGAATACAAGTTTGTGCAAACTGTAGTTAAATTAAAAAAGTGATGTAATTTAAAGGTACAAAATCAGAGTATTCAAATGCATCTTATTTTCCATACTTTATGAAATAAATAATTGAGTAATAAAACAAATAAGAAAATTTCATATTTTTTACCTGATATCCCCATGATACACAAATACTTTTTGTATCGTCCTCTCCAACATCTACTTTGATTAAAACAGATGCTACAGTTATTGAGCAATCTGGAGCTAATTGTACTGTACGATTTTCAAGCAAACTAAAAGAAGCGAAATAAATTAAAATTTAAAATGTATTATTAATAATAATAATAATAAAAAAAAACATTCGCAGTGTTTTATTCAGAAAGCTAATGCACCAAAGAATCATATTTTTTTGGCTTTTATTTCAAAAAAACTATACAATTACAGCAATAACAATCACACTTCATATGGAATACATATGAAAAGCAAGTTTTTAAAAAATATGAAAAGAAAATACTTGTAATTAATAAATATTCCTCCTCTATAAAATAAATTCATTTGTTTATTTTATCATGAACAAAGTAAATGTGTCTTTATCATTTTTTTACAAATCAAAAAATTAATAAATAATAATTATTTTAGAACATTCAAAATTTTCCACAAATCATAAATTTAGATAGAAAGACATTTTACAATACAATAAAACAGAAAACAAATGTTAATGATCAACTTAAGTATGCTCTTTAAATGGATGGAAATTTGTTTTATACAATAAAATCGAGCAGAATTCATCAGATCTTTCTTTAATAACTTCCTTAAAATATTACTTTTTTTAAACATTAAAACCATGACTGTTATGAACATGGTGATCATATCAGTATCAGCAAAGTAAGAATATAATGGAGGTAAAGCATTTCAAAAACTACTTGTACTAACTAGACATGACAGTAAATAAGAAAAATATCAAAATAACTGAGAAACTAAAAAATATGTACCTCTTTGTTTTAGCAAAAATAACATCTGTCAATCTCGAGGCTGGTGCACCTGAAGGATCGTCCATCAGTATTGTTGATGTAAAACGAATTTGGTGAGGAACAAGACCTAATTCTGACATAGCCTCATCAGGTTCCATCAAGCGAATTTTCTGTAAAAATATAAAATAAATATAAATAAATGGGAGAAAAATACTAAAAAACACTGTATATTAATGACTAGAATGCATACATATAACTACTTAAACTAAAATATATAAATAACAAAAACAAAACTTTTAAACAATTTATTAATTACATGGAAGGCAGCAATATTCTATAATTTAATAAAATTACATAAATTATAGCATTTATATTTTCTGACAGATTGATGTAATGTATTGTAATACATTGTATAAGGAATCAATGATATGAAATGATTATATTTATAAATAAGAAATATTTAAAACAAGCTCGAACAACATATCTTATATAAATGCATTTGACATTTCTGAATTTTATATTGCTAAAATTTAGTAATGTAAACTTCCTCCCTTTAAAATCTAACAAATACATCAAGCTGTATTTTGTGTGCGTGCCCATGGATTTTATTCAGTTTAGCATTATCTAAATCATGTGACTTATTCATTTTCAATTGCACACTATTTCTATTAATGAGGTAACAATATTTTTAAAATTAAAAGTTCACTATTTTAACAAAGTATTTCAAGAGCTATTGAAAAATTAGACTTTAAAAATTTGTTGGTGAGGTTATAAACACAAATAAAATATTTTTATTACTTTTCAACTTGTTTTAAAGTAAAAATAGAGCAATTAAATGATTATTATCTTTTATATATATTTAAATTAAATACAACAGTTTTCCAGGTGGTAAATTCAAGAAATGCATTATTTTTAGATAAATTTCCCTCATTCCATAAAGATTAAAATTTTAAATATTTATTTTATACATCGACAAAATAATAAAGATGTTAAGTAAATTTGCAGATATGGCCAGTACTATTAACTAATTTAATTTATATTAATTTTGAAAGAAAATGTGTTATGTTCAAAGTAAATGTAGTATTGCACATTTATTCATTTTCTAGAAATAAATAAAATAAATCCCTAATACACATCTACTATCTCTTTCTTTAAATAAAGTAGACAATTTTCTTGTTGAACAGGGAAAAAGAAAGCTTACCCACAAAAATTTTTAATTGTTACAAGAACACAGATTTGGTTTGTTTGTTGTTCAATAACTAATTTTACACTCAAGGACTAATTGGACTAAAATCTACATTTTAAAAAAGATTCTGAACAGCTACAAATACAAGCCAGAAATTAAATCCATGAATTGCTTAATCGAAGTCTACAGTTCTAACTGATCAGATATCAGCTTGGCTATGAGAATACATAAATTGGAGACAGTGGTAAGTATTGTACAGAAAATGGTGGTTATGCATAAAAAGCTTAATCATGTCAAATAAAAAGCTAAATTAAAAACACAATTTAACAATTAAACTATTATACAATATATTATCATGCTGTTCTTTTTTATTTTTAACAAATGAAGTTTATTTTTTAAATCAAACAAAGAATAGCTTACAGATGACAGTTCATAAAATATCGATAAAATATTCAAGAATCAATAAAGAAAATGAGAAACTTCAAGATATGATTAATCTGTTCAAGGTTGATTCCTAAATTTTTTGGATATTATGAAAAATTAAATTTTTAATTAATAAATATTTTATAATGGATTAATTAATTAATTAATAACTCTAAAGATGATCAAAATTTTCATGATTTCAATAACTCTGTCACTGCTGAATAAACAAAATAAAATTGTGATAAAAAACAATTACTGAGAAAAGTTGCTACTTTACTAAAAATATTAAAGTACTATTACTAAAAATATTAAAGTACTATTACTAAAAATATTAAAGTACTATTACTAAAAATATTAAAGCACAACACCTATCCCTTAAAAAATATGCAAAAGGAGAAAAAGAGTACTCTTTTGCTTTTAAGTAGCGTTAGTTAAACAATTATTTGAAAATCAGAGAATGTTGCATTTACCACAGGGAACTTTTATGAAATCACATAGTAAGTATATTAAAGAATTTTTATTAGATAACTATTTAACACAGGGATCAAGAAAATTAAAATTTTCTAAATAGCACCAAATGAAAGATTGTTTTTCAAACTTTAAGCTATTTTTTCAACTGGATAATTTATTAGTGAATAAAAGTGGTCAAAGTAGATATTTATATCAAAAGATACCCTATACACATGGTAAGTCAAAAGCAAAAATACTTACATTATTATTCATAACTAGCATTCCATGCAGCACATTTTTTCTTTTTGTTCCAGGACTGGCAGCTGAAGACATCAGAGAGTTAATGAAAATTCATTACAATAATTAAAAAGTGAATAACGAAAATTATAGTAGCATTAAGAAAATTATTAATTTTTCATTATTCTTTTAACAGTACTTCTTAAATTATAAAAAAATAATTATTAAACATGAAAAAATGATTATTTACCTCCTTCTTGAAACAACTGTTTTTTCACTAGACTGAGAGAAGTATCAACAGGTACACTGACTGGAGTATTGAAAGATATTGTCTCACCATTAGCAGGCATAAAGCATTCTTTGCCTTAAAAAGAAGAAAATTTACAAAATGATTAATAAAACATTTTAAGAATTTCTATATACTAGCTTAAAATAAATATTGAAGTTTCCTGTTTTGTTTGAAAATTAAATAATAGGTGTTTAAATAAAAAATTATCCACTTTGAATGCTTAAAATCATAACAGCTTACATTATATTTACAAAATTTTACCCAACTGTTTTTTAGATATATTATTTTAATTAAATGTAAGAATTCAATAAAAATGAAACTATAATTTTGGTAGATAATTTGCAAGAAATATTTGTGGAAATACATGCAACACATGGAAATTTAACTAACAGCTTGAAAAATTATAATTGAATTTCTTTGCTAATTTAAGAAAGGAAATTTGATGATTTTTTAAATGAAATGCGTGCTTCACTGAAGAAATAATCACAAAAAAATTTAATTATTTTAAATTGAGAGAGAGAGTTTTAAATAATTTCTAATAATTGTGAAATGTATTACATAAAAATATTTTACTCTACCTTATTTATGCAAAGGGAAGATTTAATGACTTTCACTTGTGACATGCAAATCAACATTATAAATGTTGATTCAGAGTGTGTGTGTGTATTAAGTGATTTCTTAAGGTATATATTAAAAAGTTTTTGTAGAATCATCTCTGTTAACTGCAAACTGAATAAAATGTTATAAAGGATTTTCATCTGTTTTTTTTTTATATTTTGAGAGGAAAATCTAAAGTTATTGTATGATTCACCAAATTATTTAAATATTTCCATGATTTATAAAGTGAAATATACTTCATTGGATACCTGTAATGCACACACAAATCTGTTCATTTGCATAAAATATTAGATTTATACAATTCTACTATGTTATTTTCACTTCAATCAAAATAACATATTTCAATTGAAGTAAAGATACTTAACTCCAGTACAAAATAGTGTTTTGATTTCAAAAATATAAAAATAAATTATGAAGCAAACTATTGATACCCTTTAATATTTTTCATGCTTTATACTTATTGCAATGTAAAATGACAAATGATAAGACACAACTGATTCTTAAACTAAACTAATTTCTTTTCACTCAACAAATGATATAATTTTAAAATTTTATTATGAAATTATTTGAACGTACAGGCTAATCTATTTTGCAGAAGACTAATATATTTGCATAAGATTTTGCTTAGAAAAATATCAGAAAAAAAAAAACTCAAAAATATTCCAGATATATTTAAACTGATATGCCACACAGCCAATTTAAAAAATACAATATTTGTTTTTGATAATTCAAAATGGAAATGATCAAAACTAAAATTTTCTATTTTGAAGACATATTACTATGCAAAGATAACTACACTTTGAGTATATGCTATTGAAAATAATATTTTTTTTTCAATTAATTTTGCAATTCAGCCTGAAATTAGATATTTTTAACACACATTATTATGATAAAATTTGTTAGTCTACAACGAGACTTTTCTTTAAAAGAGACAAAAAAATTTTTAATCAGCAAAAAAGTTAAAATTTTACAGCATTTAACTAAATTAATATATGTTATTACAAAGACACATTAACATGAGTGATTTTTTTCCCATAAACTTAAATTCAGAGACATTTTGAAGAACTGAATTTGATCAGTGCAATAATATTATATCTAAAAAACACATAAAATAATATTAATCACAGCATTTAACACAATGGAGATGTGGTGATTCAAACTGATTCACCAAATATTTAAAGAGAGACAATGGAAATTTTTTTAAACAACAAAGCTTTATATAACTGTGCCCTGGAAATGTTCCAGTAGCTTTGATTGTGATCTCTGACATTTGTAATCTTCTGTAATATCATTAGAATAAAATGCTTGCATCTAGAATTTTTTTTCAATGCAATTAGAAGCTATAAGAGTTTATAATTATTTAATAAAAACAAATTTAATACTTCATAAAAAAATTGACGAATAATTTTTCAAATAAGTGTTAAAAGAAATTTAATTTCTTATCAGTAAATCAAAAAATTAATCTTGTAGCATAATTTATAGTCAAATATCAATTAAGTGCATGCAATTTAAATTTTACCAAGCTCTTGGGTGATTTTCTTTGCAAGAAATTCCATTTTAGATGCTTCACCATGGACAAGTAAAACTTTGGAAGGTTCACAATGTTGAATTAGTTGCATAATTCCTTTAGCATCAGCATGTGCACTGAAAGACATGTACTGCACAGACATTTTGACTTCAACCTATACATAAAAACATTTCGGTTATACAAAATTATAAGGAATTTAATAGTGGACTATCAATTGCTTTTTAGTCCTATTTAATTTATTCTTCAATAAGTGTAGACTCACAATTTGTCGATTTTCAAATTCAATTTTCTTTGCTCCACTGATTACTTTGTGCCCAACAGTACCGGAGACACAGTAACCAGGCATGATAAGCTAAAGTGGTAGAAAATAGTACAATTGAATATTTTAAAATAAACTAATTTTAATGAGAGTCTTTAATGCACCACAAGTATAAATTTATTCTGAATAAAATGCTAAATTATGAATTTAGTAAATTAAAAAATGTTTCATTTAGAATTAAAATCATTATAAATCACAATAAATGGGGAAAATTAATATTTTTATTATTTTTAAATAAAATAATAATTGGCATTTTGACTATGTGATATGTGATTTATTATCATTATTTTTAATATATATGCACATACATATAATAGGCTCACAAATTAATAAAAAATGACATAAAATTGCAAAAATATATTATTAAAATAACTAATGCAACAATTATAAATGCAACCATGTATTCAAAGTAAAGTTTTGAAGTCTATGAAATAAAAATAAGATCAAAATTTATTTGTTTTCATTTGTCATTGATAATAACCAATTAATTTTTCAAAATATATTTAATTTAAAATTTTGTTTCTATTTTTCAGTTATCTTTTACTACATGACATCAATTTCTTTTAAATATTAAATTCTCTTGAAAAAATCAAATTAATTTTCAGAATATCAAAAAATAATTTTTTCACCTTTGAATAAGTTTTAATTTGCTTTTTCATTTCTATATAACTACAGTAAGATTCTGCTTAAAGCTACTTTGGTTTAACACTCTTTTAACTGAATTATGGGGATTCACAAAAATTTCTGGCAGCCTCCTAATATCTAAAACAGTTTATCTATGTTTCCTCTTTCCTGTGGTTTTATAAGAATATATTTTTATCATTTCAAACAATTGTTGTGATGTTATTGTAAGTATAAGTTTATATAATATAATGATTTATATAGAGACAAATATTATGTGTTTTAGTTTTTATCATGGGTGATAATAAAAACATGAAAATAAAGTAACAAGAAAAAGCATTTCAGAAACCAAAATGCAAGTGATTCCATTATTAGGTACTGGTGAACAGCAATCTTAAATTGGTGATGCATTGAATTCAGCAACTTCAATAATAAGGACCATATTGAAGAATAAAGAAAAAATACTGTCACCAGCAATTGCAACTAGAATTACCCTTTCTAGAAATAATACAACAGAAGAAATGGAAAAAAGATTTTCTATACAGATTAACAATGAAATTGAACACATGCCATTAAGCCAATCTATTAAAATGGAAAAAACAAGAATTTTTAACTACATTCAGGTTGAGAAGGTGACACAAATGAAACTTTCATTGCAAGTGGAGGATGGTCTGGTAGATTTAAACATTGAAATAATCTTCATAACATACAGACTGCAGGAGAAGCAGAAAGTAGTAATACAAAAGTGATGGCTGAATTCACAGCAACATTAAAAACAATAACTGAGCAAGAAACTTTCCTAATGTTGATGAAACAGGCCTATTTTAGAAAAGAATGCTAAAACAAGCATTTTTAGGGAAGTAAAATGTGCATCAGGATATATAGCTGCATATTGCCTAACACTTCTGCTGAGTTGTAATACAAGCGGAGATTTCAAATTAAAATCACAACTTGTTATCCATTCCAAAAACCCAAGAGCAAAAAGAATAGCTAAATCAACTTCAGCAATTTGGGAGTCTAATAAAAAATCATGGATAACTATGAAAATTTTCCAGAATTGGTTCACTGAATATTTTTGCCCATCCATTAAATGCTATATTGTGAAATTAAAAAACTTGAATCAAGAACACTACTTTTAATTGGTAATGCTCTAAGTCAGGGGTCGACAACTTGTTTGTCCTTAAGGGCGCAAAACTAAATTTGAAAATCCCTGAGGGCAACATATTTTACAAATAATTAACAGGTATAAATAAATAAATAAATAAATAAAAATAATAATAATAAATAAAAAACAGATTTTTTTATAACTTTATTTTGTTGGTGTCATACATAATCATAGATATAATTCAACATGAATTATATATATAAACTTGGGTGTCAATATCTTCACCTAATTTCTTATAATTGAAGATATATTTAGAATTCCCGGTCCTTTAACAATTATATAAATGTGAGTCATTAGCTTTGTTCAGTATTTTGATTTCAAATATTTCATATTTGAGAACAAAGACTCACAATTGTATGTTGTTGCACAATATGAATAAATTTTTAGAGCACATTTCCTTAAAATAGGATATTTATTTTCATCGACTAAGTTCCAAAACATTTTATCATTACTATGCACTTTTAAAATATTATCACTTTGCAAGTTTATTATTTCTAATACTAGGTCTTCGATAGTATGAAGCTCAAAATACACTGAAACTATTTCAAGGACATCATCTTCAGTAACATAGAATGGATTTATGAAAAATCTTAGAACAGGTTTTAATGCTGCAAAATCTTCAAATCTAGAAGAAAACTCTTCTAATAGCTTATATATAATTTCTAAATAGGATGTAGCAGTAAAATTTTCATTATTCAAACTTAAACTCTCAACAGTATATTTTATAATTAGGAAATGTGATAATGATTTTTTCAATAGATGGGATTTCAACAACACTAACTTGCATTTGAATCCATTTACTGCATTAATCATGTCAGCGATATGCTGATTTTTCCCTTGTATTTTTAAATTTAATTCATTCAACTTTGTCGTTTCATCTGTCAGAAATTTGAGGTCGATTAGCCAATCCTTATTTTCTAATTGCTCGTAAAATTCGCCTCTTGATGCAATAAATTCTTTTATTTGTAGAAAAAGCATGATAAACCACTCAAGTATTTTACATCTGCTCAGCCACCCCATTTCAGTTTGTAAATGAACATCTGTGAGCTGAATGTCCTCATCTTCTAAAATTAATTTGAACAATCTGTGTTGCAAAGCTCCCGATTTTATGGAATTAATAATTTTTGTTACTATCGTAAATTCATGTTGAAAACCAATTGTTTATGCGCATAACATTTCCTGATGTATGAGGCAATTATAAGAAATAAATTTCGGGAATAAGGAATCCTGTCTACATAAGGCATTAAATCCTTTTTTCTTACAAGTCATTGCTGGTACCCAGTCTGTTGTAATTGACGATAACTTTTGTACAAGTACCTTTACTTCTGTTATATACTTTTTAAGAGTAGAAAAGATATCTTCTCCTCTGGTACTTCCCTTTAATGGCAGAACTTTAAGAAATTCTTTTGTTGTAAAATCAGAAAATACCATTTTCATGCAAATTACCAATTGTGATATATTTGTCACGTCTGTTGATTAATCCATCTGCAGCAAAATGAGAATACAATTTTCCATATCATTTGCTAATTGTGCCTCTAAAATCCCTGCAATCACCTCAATTCTACTAGTAATAATTTGTGCTGATAATTGCAATGTGTTTATATAGCTGAAACTATTTCCTTTTTATTTTTAAATTCTTCAAAAAGTGAATCAGCAGCTTCTAACATGGCTTCTTTCACTAATTCTCCATCTGTAAATGGTTTTTTATTCTTAGCTAGCAAATGTGATATTTTATATGACACGATTGTTGCTGTTTTATGTTGTTGCAGTGGTTTAGTAAAAAAACTTTGCTGGTTAGTTATTGAAGATTTTAAATAAATAAATTTTTTCCTTCTAATTTCAGAGTTCATTGGATTGTCACTATCAAAATTGGTATGAACGTTCTTAAAATGATGTTCAATATTACTTTTCTTAGGAATTGCAACACTATTATTACACAACTAACAAATACACTTCCCTTTGTAATCAACAAAACAATATAGATGTTCCCATTCATCGTTAAAATAATGTTTTTTTTCTTTTACATTTATCCACGAAGGGTTTTGAAGGAAAATAATTACTTCGGATTACTTGGTAATTTTAAATGCACAGTCTATGCGTGGTCTATTCGAAATACAATTGATTACACACTAACAAAAAATATGTGCGTGTTATTAGATACGCTCAACGTTAGCAAACTGCTAATCTATGCACAATCCTAAATTCAACTGACTACTTGCTGTATATCACTGTTTGCTAAGTGTAAGTAAATCGCTCTGGCTATCATACATTTATGTAGTGGTCCCTCTGTAAAACGTAAACAAACACCAAAAAAGTTAAACAACACAGATGGATACTAGAGATACAAGACACACGGCTTAGGAATAAACTTTATCGGACTTGTGTGATTAAGCAGAGATGCTACTCAGGCAGTCTGATATCAGCTGTAGAACTTAGCGCTAGCAGCGGAACGCTCACTGCTGCATCTGTGATCATTCATCGAAATTCGCTAATTTTATAATTTCCTTTTTATGTGATAATATGTCTCATATAAATTAATTACACCTAATAATTATTACTAATTAAATAGTTATGTTTGGATTCAACTTTAATTGTTTTCTTTATTTATCGACATATTTATTATTCACATTAGTCCAGCGAGGGCACAGTAAAAATCGATCGGGGATGCCACTGTGCCCGCGGACGCCGCATTGCCTACCACTGCTCTAAACCATCGAACGAATTCATCTGACTTAATAACAGGCATTCCAATCAAAGTGGTTTCTCGCTGTCTAACACAACTGCCTTAATCCAACCAATGGATTAAGGTCTTATATATACTCTTAAGACTTATTACCTGCAGAGAATATTTAGATATTTGTAAAAATAGACAGAGAAGAGAAACAATCAACAAGAAAGTTTTGGAAAAACTGCAATATCATGAATGCTGTAGAAAACGTAAGCTTTTTTTTTAATGAACAGAAAAATGTTTGAAAGGGGTGTGCAAGAGCATATGGCCAGATCTGAGCAAGGGCAGTGACACTAGACTTCCGATCAATTTGAATGAAATAGTGAAACAAATCAGTTAAAATGAGGTAAATATGGGAGATGAAGAAATAGGGCAAGAAACAGCAGTAAGTTTTTCTAAATGATGAGTTCAAGGAATTACCGGATCAAGAAAGACACAAAAATATTACCAACAATTTCTAAGATGGAGCAAAATGAAAACATAATTACATTAAATATCTTCTTGATAAAAAGGCCGAAAATTGGAAATACAGAAAAGACTGAATGATCTGAAATGTAAACAAATTCTTAGAATTTTATTTATTTTTATACATGTATTTGTTTATTATGATTCTATATTTGTAAGAAATAAATTTTTGTTTTATTGCTATAAATGCATAATTAATAAATATATAATAAGAAAATACTTGATACCTTTTTTAGTCATTTTCCCCTAACCCCCTTACTTACATGATGAGATAACCTCATTTAACTCTCTTTCATATCTAACTTGATGGAATGTTTAACCCTTGTTAAATGAGACCTTACTGTTTACTAATTTTTGAATCACTTATAATAATAAAATTTTATAATAATTCAATTTAGAAAAAAATTTATTAGCTGCATTTATTTTAAATTAATTATAGTTTTGGTCCTTATGATATTTACTAAAGCTTGGCACCTTAAAAAAAATCACATGAAATGATTCACTAAATTTTCATGATTGATTTTAAATAAAACTTACAATTAAAAACATAATAATTTAAAAAAAAAATAAAGATATTTACCATATTATTTTCATTAGGAGCCCATTTCCTGAATATTTGGACTGATAACCCAGAATGCAACATTCCAGGAGTTGCAAAAACAACCATAGGTCCAGGATTATCAATGTAAGCTCTATCAAAAGGCTAAAACACAAATTTCAATCACTACAAACACTTTACAGCACAATTAAAAGTTAACATTAAAAAATAAACATTCATAATTTAATTAAATATTCTATACATAAATTATATTATTGAAATTTACAATATAATAATTTATATATTGAAGATTTTAATTATTTCAATACATAAGACATAAGATACACAAAATTTTTTTTAAAGTCAATGAATACAAATTTTAAATTAAAAATGAGAAAAGCGATAAAACACTAATCAAGACAACCATATTACAATTCAACAGTAAAATATGAAATAAACTGCTGCATATTGTAAGTTTTATACTACTACGAAAATTTTGAAAGAAGAGGCGATTGAGTTGAAAACAGAAATAATATAAAGAATTTTATAAAAAATAATTTTTGTGGGTTGAAAATATACCTTTATGTGCTTAAAATCAAACATATTTCTATGTACAAATGTCTTCTTAATTTTTTGATTAGTCCATGTAATGAACATCTTATAAAATGTAGTAGCCTGAAAGAAATGTTTTTTAAAAGAAGTTAAACAGAATAAGAGATTTTGTGAATAAATATACAGAACAATTTATTTATAGTAACAAACTATAAACAAGAAAACATACCTTCTCTGTTAGGCCAACTGCAAAATAAATAGGTATCCTAAGATTCATCCTTTCCCAGTAAGTTTCCAGGAGAATGCACATTTCTTGTGCACGACCCAAAGCAAAAACTGGAATCAAAACCTGAATAGAAAACATATATACACATAAGTTAGAATAAGTGCTTTAACTTTGTTTAACTCAACAGCCAGAAAACTGTTCCTTTTAATTAAAGTTATTTATTTTAAAACACTAAAGTACACTATACATTATTTTTAATAGTTAAGTAAATGTAAAAATTAAAATTTTTAGGAGTTTGCATGCAATTAAAAGATTATTAGAGAATAGAATAATTTTGGAAAAATTAAGTTAAATAAATGTGAATTTTTTTGTACATTTGTAGAGATTATTTAAAAAAAATTAGCAGCCAGATTAGAAGACTTATGATAATTCATAAGTAAAGGGTTTTCTGTGCACTGATACCATGTCATGAAACATTTAATAAATTGATTGAACTATTAAAAAATAATAAATAATATCATTAAAATACAGTGATAAAAACTTACTTTTCCACCTTTCTCCACACAGTCATGCACTTTGGTTAGAAAATCTCTCTCCCTGCAACGCTTAGAATCTCGAATTGTCGTAGCGTAGGTGGATTCAGTAATCAGCAAATCGGGTCTGCATTTGTCTATCCAGGCAGCTCCAAGATGCCGGTCTGGTGTAGTGTTGAAATCCCCCTGAAAGGTGATGACTTTTATCATAGAATGAATAAACTAATATCTTACTGATTAAATTATTTAAAGTCTGATGTGGAAACTGTATTTTTCAATTACTTCAATATAAAAAAAAAAAATTCTCTTTCTTGCCTTAGAAACAATAAAAAATTCAATCATTTAAAAAACTGCTTAATTATTTTATTAAGTATAATACATTTCTTACTTAAAAATGTTTTAAAATAGTAAATGGCAAAATATGAAATATTAAATGGATATGTATTACTGCTATAATAATATAATCATTAAATTAATAAGATGATAAAATTATCATTTATTCATTTTAATTGGCATAAAAAAATTCATTCCAAAAGAGGCATGACAATTCTATTTTTTTCATTTGTTCTATGCAAATACAAACGTTAAATAGAAGAAAATTTATTGGAATAGAATTATTTGCGGTTAATAGAATTTTGTTCCACAAGTAAATAAAATGCAATTACAATTTTCCACCGTCAGTATATTTTGTTTAAGTACACAAAGAATAATAAGATCAGAGAATGAAAAATTGATTTTTGTATAATTCAGTTCGAAATTATAATATCTTATAATAAATGAAAACATATTTTTTGTTTTAAATTAACAAATTTGTTAAATATCAATCAAATAAAAATATAACATGCCATTCATGAGGTAATATTTAAAATTTATTTAAATACTCAAGACATTTAAAATAAAAAAAAAACTTTACTTTTATTAGTATTGAAGTATTTATAATTTACATTTTTTTATAACTGACAATGTCAGCAAATATTTAAAATTTAATATTACTTAGAATATTTTATTTTTCATCAAAATAAAAACTCATACATTTTAACCCCTTAAGTGGTTTGCCCATACAGTGTACGTGCTACACAAAATTGGCTTCAACTTGTTTGCCCGTACGGCGAACGGGCATCGATATTTTCTTCTTTCCTTTCCTGGTTTGTCCGTATTTTTCATTATTGTAAAGAGATTATTTAGTATTAATATTTTTTAACAGATGGTGTGGCTTGTCCATGTAATTGCAATGATTTTCATTTAAATTTTTCTTTGTAGCAAGAAAGCAGGAATTTTTCTGTGAAATTTTTGTTCTGCTATATTCAACGCTTCTGGATTTAAAACCTTGTCTTTCTTGTGGAAGTAATGGATGGAATAAACGATGAAAATACTTTCTTCTAATTATTTGGATTATTCTTCAGATGACATGTGTAATGAGAGTAGCACTGATGAAGATTTGAATTCTGCAAGAATTTTTACTGAGGTTGATGTGAAAAATCCACCTGTTCTGTGCCCTGCTGGATTGCGACATAGGACTTTGCATTACACCATGCTTTAAGTTGTACCATATACAAAAAGACTTCTGAACTGTTTGGAGAAGTGTAAACTTCAAAATTCACTGTATGTATGAGAGAAATTTTTGTAGAATTAGTAAACCATTTTTCACTGCATGCAGAATGTACTTGAGAAAAGCAAACATTTAGGAGTTTTTGGGTTCTAAAATTTGTAAAATAAAAAATGTTGGAAAATCATTTAAAGAGAGAGAGAGAAAAAAATTCTTACTATTTTTATTCTATATAGTATGGTACTTAAATTATATGCAATAAAAAATATGCTTTTTTTGGAAGCATTTCTGGTAAAAAAATTTACTGCTTAAAGGGCTAATAAATAACCAATAATTAAAAACAAAATAATTTAATTAAATCAATTCACAGTGTTATCTTGAAATAAATGATTTCAAGTTTAGTAATTTTTTCAAAATGGAAAATAAATTAATACATACTGTATAAACCACTGACTGTGAACCAACTTTAATTAGAAACATGGCCGCACCCAAGACATGGCCAGCATAATAAGCTTTAATCTCAAGTTCATCATCAACCTTTTTGGTAAAAAAGCAAAAGCAATTGATATATTTGCATATTACTAAAATATACATCAAAAGTCATAACAAAAGAAAATTATACAGATTGTATTGCATTGTTCAATTATTCAAATATCAAACAAAAAAATTTATATGTAACCTGAACAGTTTCATGTAAGCCAACAGTTGTAACTTTTTTCATACAATCTTTCACCATAGTGGAAGTAAAAAAATTGGTTTCTCCTTTTTTATCAACAGTGATTCTACGATAGTCTTCCTAAAAAGTAAATAAAAGAAATCATATTCATAATAAAAAATAATGCTCCCTTTTTTTTTTTATTCTGTAAGATTCAACTTCTAATTGTTTGGTATTTAATTGTTTTTACATATAAGGAGTATTTAGACCTAACATGACAGTATAAAGTGGATTCCGAACTACTACAAATATCCCCACCTATAGTGGGATTTGGAACCCCAATTGATAGCAGGTTCAATAATTAATATAGAAATTTAAAAACTATTAAAATTTGAAAAATAAAATAACAAAGGAATTGAGCATTTTTATATACTAAAAAATTATTGCACACATAAATTACTTCACTGATTTCCTTAATTTAAAATAGGCCTTAATTCTACTATCCACATATGCACTTATGTATTGAAATAAAATAGAGCTGGACCTGATTTTTCATAATTTTTACGATAAGATATTTTTACAATAAGACTAGACAAGTGGATGATGAGAATAATTATAAAACATTTATAATGTAAAAACAATATTTTTGTTATTATATGATACAAATGTTTTTAGTATACTTACTGCTGAAAGATAATAAGGCAATCGGATATAACAAATACATCAAATGCTATAGATTTATTTTGTTCTGTTTCATTTATGCAAAATTTCAATATGATTATATAAAATTCAGAATGATGTGAATGAATTTTAACTTCAGCTCATTTAAAGTTGTGATGCATGAAAATCCTACAATGAATTGATAAAAAACTTTAAAACTATTTAAATGAAAATTATCCCATTTATATAAATAGGGTGTGTAAATGTATTTTCGTAACTTTGTATAGAATTAAGATTTATCTTTTCTAAATATTTGATATAATTGATAAGTAAAATGAATAAACAACACTTCTGGGGAATGACTATAAATACAGATGGCAATAGACCTTACAAATCATGCAAGAACTGTCCTGAGGAGGAGCTCACCCCGAAACATATTTTTAACTGCCCAGTCATCATAAGAAGTTTATAGGCTACTGACGAATTCCCCTTCAAGGAAATCTCTATAACGAGAAAATTGTACACATTGCCAAGGTGGTGAACCAAGCACATGAGTTGGCTTCATTAATAAATAATTCAGTCAACTTCAAATGGACACAACACCAAACTAATAGAGAGGTAAAAATTTACTTACCATGACAACACATTACAAAATAAAATCTTTCATTGAGTAAAGCATTTTTAGTAAGTTGAAAAAAAAATATGTTTCAAAGAAAATTGAAAGCCTAAATTTTTTGTAAGAAGTTTTTTTTATACACATAAGTATCTAAAAATAATTTTATAAATACTTCACAAATAAATGGTATTATTCAAATTATAATATTAATAAATTATTATAAAAATATTTTTCTACAGTACTTTCAATAAATTAATTTTAGTCCTTCTTAAATTTTAAAGTAACATTCTTCATTCTTATTCTTTTTTTAACACAAATTTATATTTGAATGTTGTTGCATAAGATAATTTAATAAAACATAAAATTTAAGTTAAAGAATTCATAACAAATTATTAAAAACATTTCTTGAAAATAACTATCAACAAGAAGATATGAATCAATATAAAGAATAACTGAGACAAACTAGAATTTCTTATCTGATAAATCTGTAATGTTATAACTTTTGTCATAGAAAGGATTATAATGCATACTTACTAGTAAAATGGGACAAATAGCTTTAGTGGGCATAGTCATGTAAATAGGGCCATTATAACCAACCATTTCTGTCATATAAGGTAAGGCACCACAGTGATCCAAATGAAAATGACTAAAATTAAAAGAACAAAACAAACACTATGTTTAACAGATGCATACCCTTCATTTGTATAAAAAAGGTGAGAGTTTTAAGCATAAGGTACTAACATTCATTAAAATCAATAAATTTCATAATTATTCTCAATATCAGACCGTAGTTTAGTTATATAAATGTAAAATTAAGTTGATTATAATATGAAATTCCAAGGGTAATATATGTGTGTATATACATATATATATATATATTAACTTGTATATATTTTGCATATATATTTACTTACCTGATGATAACACATGACAAATGATGATTCAAATTACTTTGTGATATGAAGGAAAAATCAGGAAAACGTCTCTGAAATAATCAAAATGAATGAAAAATTATTTTAATCAAGGATATTATTCTTTTTTTTTATCTACCTTGGCAAACAAGTCAAATATTTTAATTAACAAATAAGTTTATATAAACATTAGGTAACAAATAAGTTTAAAATAATAATCTCTTCAAAATATAATATAAAAATTAGATTTAACATTAGCGCAATGTTTGAAGAACGTTACAAATAATAAATTTTTATGCATGAGAATTTTGGTTATTTTAATAAGTCTGTTTCTTATGTTTTTATCGTAATATGCAATACTATTTGCTTAAATATTATGAAAAAAGTAATTGCAATGTTATTTACTTTATTATTATATACAGATGCATCAGGAGCGTACAACAGAATGCCAAGACAAAGTATGTAAATTATAGTATGCATATACATTCATATACACTGCTGAGTATCTGCATGGCATTTGTATGACTTTATATATCTGAAGTATTGTAACTTCCTTATAATAAACAGTAATATAGTTTTATCCTTCAAAAATGTGTATAAAATAAGGGATGCATCTTATATGCCAGCAAATACACTATATATACATATACTAATTCAAAATTTTAAACAATGATATTATTTGTAAAAACAGCTTTTTTTAAATACTTATGATTAATATAATTTTATCATATTGAAATTAAAAATAATAAAATGTTAATGGAAACTTTATAGTTTGATAATTAAAGATCTTAAAATTTACAGTTTTGGAAGAAACTGAAATACTATACGTTCACTTTTGAACAGTCAAAAATACAGAAATAATGTAATAAGATTTAAAAACTTCATACAAAAGAAAATGCGATAAGAATTTAATTTTCAATAACATATATATATGTATAATGATGAATGATTTGTAACTGAAATATTTAAATAACAATTAAATCAATGTACAATAAAAGAAAATATAAGTACTTTACAAAAAATAACACTTTTATATCTGGAATGGAAAAAATCTAACACATTATTTAATAGAATATCCAAATATCTTTTATGTAAACAATTTACATTATCTATTGACTCTGTCCATTAATTTAATTTTGAAATACAATAAGGTTTCCTTTTTTAAGTTTTCTGATTTCTATTATATAAATCTAGTATGCATTTGAGTTTGCTAAAATGTAATAATAAAAATTGAAAAATAGTTATCTTTAATATATTTACAATGCAACCTTTTCAATGTTTACATGTAAAATATACTCTAAAGAATAATCATGCTTGAAATTTTAATTTAAAAACTATTTTAAACTAAAAATTCCTGAAGTCAAAATTTAAAAAAAAATTCTAATCGAGAAAATAAAAAAAAATAATAAAAAAAAACTCAAACTTCTAAAAAGATTATCTGGCATCACTTGGAGTTCCTTAACTGATACTCTTTTGATCACATATAAAACTTATGTCAGGCCTGTTTTGGAATATGGAGGTGAACTCATAGCCACTGCCTCTAAAACTTGTCAGGATGTTATTAACTTGACGCAAAATAAGACACTAAGGATTATTACTGGTGCTGCTAGCTCCCCCCCCCCCCAATCACTGCCATGGAGCTTCAGACTGGTATTGAACCCTTAAATTCCAGAAGAGAATTGCAGGTCTTAAAACTGCATGACAGGTGTAAGAGATTGAATTTACTTCATTGGAGAGAATACTCCCCCAGTACCCCTAGACTGAAAACACATAAATCATTTATCTCTCGTGCTGATGAACTCTATACATTTTACGACATCACGCCAGCTATACCTTATCCACCACAGTTTGGCTCCTCTCCACCTACAATTAGAACTACAACCTACAATCTTACCATCGGTATGGCTGTAAAGAAATGTAATGAAATTCTTAATGCTTTTAAAGTCATTTCTCTAGAAATTATAGCTACAAAGTATCCTAGCTCTGAATGGATCTACATTTATACTGATAGTTCTGCCTGTCATGGAAATACTGATGCCTGACTGTACTGTGAGTGCTATTGTGAGGAATCCTGTGCTGTTGGACTAAAAGCCTCAAACTTTGATGCAAAGATTTTCGTGATGAATAAAGAAATCCTAAATCTCACTGGTCTTGATACGAACTTTGGCAAAGTAGTTATTTTTATTGACTCCCAGGCTGCAATCTTGGCTGCTGCCTCCTACACACTTAGCGACTGCTCACTTGAAGAGACTAAGAGATTTGTTTCCAATGCTATTGCTTCTGGCTGGGAGATAGTTTTTCAATAGATCCCTAGCCATTGTGGAATGCATGGAATTGAAAGAGCAGATGTGTTGGCTAAATATGGTTGTAAGCTGACTCAGTCTTGGTCATCTTATTGATGAGAACTTGGAATCATGCATAAAATTAAAAACAAGATACAAACCTGACTTACTCAAACTTTCCAAGGAGAGGCAAACACATTGTTCACATTAATAAATATTTATTAAGTATGAAATTTAGTTTTATTTAGTGTACTACTTGTTTAGTGTAATAAAAAAAATTACTAAACAAGCAGATTTGGCTCCCAATTTTTTAAAAAATTGTTGTAATGTTAATATTTGGCTGTTTTGCTAATAAGTTTGTCGACCACTGTGCGCTAAAGTATAGGCCACACTAAATATTACATTTGTGACTACACTAAGATTCATTTACAACTGGTCAAAGGAACTATAATTCATTGATTGAGGAGAAAACAACTGGATTTAGCAGACAAGACAGTTATTGACAGGAATAATTATATACAAGATGTCTGAGGACATAGCCTCTTATTTAGAGAAAAAATTTAAGAAAAAATTTAACAACCTGACAATACTGTATAAATTAATAAGCAAGTACAGAAAAGCCAAGTAGGCAGATTGTTGCCAAAACAATGGATATTAGGTGGAATTTGTTGAGAAATAAATGAATTCTTTATAGTTTCGAATAGAAGGGCATTTATTTTTTTTTGGAAGAGATAAAGCAAAATATTAAAGAAGAATCCATAATTTTTTCTACTCCTGGAAAATGTATAAAATCAACAAATAGAAAGCTA
This sequence comes from Latrodectus elegans, assembly GCA_030067965.1. Classification (NCBI taxonomy): domain Eukaryota; kingdom Metazoa; phylum Arthropoda; class Arachnida; order Araneae; family Theridiidae; genus Latrodectus; species Latrodectus elegans. The sequence goes on along the minus strand of CM057816.1, from coordinate 102,968,923 downwards.
CAAATTCCAAACATTTCAAGGTTAATCACAGCTATAACTTCATTGACTCGATACTGGGGTGCATACACCGAACATAGGAGAAATTGCAAGACACCACATAGATTCCTATTTATGAGATTTTTTCATTTTTTTTTTTTTTTACCAATTTATTGCTCAACATAATAACATGTAAGCACTAGTTGCTACAATGCTATTACAAACCTTTTACAGTGAAATCCTTTCATTTATCCCAAAGTATATTTTTGAAAGTCATTGTATAAGAAGAAAGCAATACATTTTATATTCATATGAAACATTCAGTTAATAAATTAAGTAAAATATACTTTAGATTTATTTAACATAATGAAAAACATTGATTAATAAAAGTGTAAAAGCTAATATAAATTAATGTAATTTTAAGATTTAAACTATCAAGTATCTGTAATAATTAACTAGTTACAGTGTTGACACATTATTCTAGAAACACCAAGATAATTGAAAATATGTTTTATTAACTTACATTTAGTATATGTTTAGTAGTTATAATAGATAATTTCAAATACGAATTAGGCGCAAGTACACATGCTTTCAAAAGAAAAAAAGATTTAATGTGAAAATTGTTGTAAATAGGATAAGAATTCAGATATTAAATGTACGTGTAATATATATTATAAGTTTTTCACATTATAATATCAAGACAATAAAAAAAATAATAATAAACTGTTACGATGCATAGGAGAGAAATAACATTAGGAATAAAATTTAAAATGAATTGTTTACATCATCATTGAAGCCCATATGCATTCCACAATCAAGCATAATATTTTTTCCGCCAATTGTCAATAAAATGCAACTTCTGCCAACATCTTTAAAGGAAAAACAATATTTATTAAACAATGAATAATTATGCAAACATATTCAACTAAATTATACAATGAATCATACATAAAGAAATCCAAATACCACATAACATTCAATAATCAAAATCTTAAAACATATAGCATAAATTTTTCTTTAAATTTAAAATACTTTCTGGAATAACTTTATTAATAAATATTAAATGTAAAAGTTATTTTTAAATCTAAAAGTAAACTAAAAGTTAAAGAAGCTACTTCATTGCCGAAATTTTATACTTAGAATAGCAAATAAATTTTAACAGAAACCATTCTAAAATTTCAGCGAGACACCGAAGATTACTTTCAAACACAATTTTCCAGTACAATAAAAACATGAGAATTTCTTGAATGAAATCTAATAATTCAGTTATTTTACAAATACATAAAAAATCATTAAGAGTATTTAAAAAAATTGGACGATATGGTTCTGGCATTTTATGATATAAAACATTCCGCATTATTCTGTAAAAGGTACCTGTATTACATACCCTGACCAGCACCTGAAAAAAAGAATAAACATTTTAATTGAAAGTGAGAATAAGCAAAATAAAATTAATTTCAAAATCAAACCAATTAGTAAAGTTAAAATCAAAATTCCAACAGAATTGCATTTTGTAAATTTACTAATGCTTTTTATTTTTATTCTACTTATTTAAACAGAAGTAACAATTTTTAATAATATAGATGTTCATTTTTACAAATATGTCAAGACTGATAAAATAATTCAAAAAATAAAAAATAACAGATTTTGAAATTTTCTTACTCTGTTCACTCTTTAAAAATAAAGTACTTTTAAAAAATATTATTTAGTATAATTCAATCATTACTTTATGTGGAAAATAAGATTTATAATAAACAACATTTCCAGTTTTTTTTACACTATTGCATTTACCTTAAATTGCATTTTATATATATATAAAAGATTAGGATAATTTTTAATCTTTTTCATTTACAAACTAAAATTTTTAAAAAACATATTTTTTTCTATGTAGAAAAGAACTTTACAATTGTTTTTCTCAAAAATACTTTAATCTTGTCTAATAAATATGCTTTTTTTGCAGATGGCCACAGTACTAAATTATATTCTTCATGCTTGATATCTGAAAGTTATTTTCATTCTCATTTATTATATTCTCAATCTTTTAAAAATTCTTCTGATTAAATTACATCTGAATCTAGATTATAAAAAAGTCCTGAACTGAAATTTCTGGTAGTAGCAGGTTTCTTAGTTAAAGCTTATAAATGAATAATTTATCTTTACTTGCATCATCAGATAATTTTGTCTTTCTTTGGTTACAGTATTTTATTTAATAACATACATATGTCAAAATGACTTAGGAATAATATTTTCTGAAAGCATACATCACAAGAACATAGCATTTAGAATGCCAACTTCATATCGTGAAATTCCAAAACATGGTCTCTCTTTCTAAATATATCCTATGATATTTTCAATTGAAGATATTGATAAAGCCCAAATGAATACAAAGTTGGACGTTAGATTAGGAGGGAGAAATTCCATAGGTATTACTTAAAAGAATATGGGCTAAATGATGTCCTTACAAATAACTCAAAGTTTACTAATATAAATCTTACAAGGATTAACGAAAAGTATTCAGCTCTAATCTTGATAATAGTAAATTACTAGTTCATTACACTGATTAACTGGTATTTAGTGCTGAAGTTATTAACCTACAATTAAAAGATTCTCCAATGATAATTTTGACCCAAATTTCTCAATGATAAAATAAAAAATAAATAAATAAATAAAATTAAAAAAATGGATAAAACACCAAATGAGGAAAAATAAATGCAAACAAATAAAGCATTAAGGTAAGTACATAAAAGTGAGATTTTTCAAAAATTTGGTTCATAAATAAGAATTTAAACTATCAGAGCATCTATGAGACCCTTTGAGGGACCAGTCAATGGTTCATAAAATCGTGAGTGTTTATAAGTTAGAGGTTGTTAAAAACAAATGTAAACTGAATTATTTTTTGCGTATCTTTTAATTAAGTTTTTTCAAGAAATAATTTTATCTTAAAAAACTTACTTCTTTTGTATGTTAGAATTTATTTCTTAATTACTGAGTCATAATTATGAAAATATTGATAATGTATAATAATTTCTCTATTAGTATGCATTTACTTTTACCATACACTCAACAGCCAAATTAATAGTTAATTCTTTTATGATTTGGATATTCTTAACTTCTTGCAGCATATATACCTTTAATCAATTTATAATACATTCCAATGATTTGCACACTAAAGGTCAATAATATTGTTAAAAGTACTTCATATTTTTTTTTTTTTACAAAAAAATGAGTTCCAAAAAATTACAATAAAATCAACTTTAGTGAGAGTTTTGTATTCAACTGAGAAAACGGTTTCTACTTTAAAACAAAAATACAACATAATTTTCTTAAACATATTGAAACACGTTTGCATTTAAATTTCAGAAAAATGTATTAATAATTCAATAAAATAAAGGATTCTAAGGTTCAAATATTAATTAACCTCGGACTTCACTGAAGAAATGAAAAACTTGAATAAAAAATATCATTTTGGAAGAAAATTTGTTACTTTTATTACTTACCAAGTGGTGTAACTTGTATTTTTGACATTTTCAGTTCACTTATCAATGTAGATGGTACTAAAAATTAATTTTATACCATAATTATTAGAATTTACCGGATAATTAATAAATCATTATACAATGAATGAGGATGAATTGAACTATAAGTTAAGTTTTTCGAAGCATTTACGGTTATTGAAAACTATAAACAAACATTAAGACGAAAAACTTTGGCTGTGTTGAGATGTTCTTATGCTGTCTTGCAATCTTATTTTATCAGAGTCAGCTTAGTGACTGAGAGATAATCAGAATTTATAAATTAAATTTTAAACAAAATATTCCAATTTCAGACAGTAAATTGAGGTTAAATTTCTTAGACCAGGTTCCTTCTTTATTTTAAAAGGCAGTGTGCAATAGTAGGAAGAAAAGTTTCTGACTTCATAAAATACATTATCATGAACTTCCACCGTTTATTAATTTACATTCCCGGTTGCGAAGTATTTAATAATAAATAGAGGAGAAAACTGAGAATAATGCATTTCTGGTGTAAAAATATCAAGATATATGTAATTTAAATTGCATATGAAATAGAAACAAATAATTTTCCAACTCGTTTTTCGTTTGTATAAAACTGAAACCACGAAAGAATAAAAGAAGAGAGACGAATTAAATACCACTTCCGGTTTCTTATTTTGATGATTGAATGATCCTTCTGGTTGGATGAGCGGGATGCTGTGTTTATCCGCATCCTCCGGAGAATCCCTACGATCATCTTCGGTATCATTTTAATAAAGCTACCGTTTTCGGTGATATGTGCAATTTTGACGATGGATGTGATATCGTTATTACGATTAAAATTCAATAAAATTCCTTTTTTCCCTTTAAATATAGCTGTTAATGGTAGGAGAATACCAGTCTAATATTGTGTTTCCATCATATTTTGATTTTCATATTTATTAAGCCTAAGAAACTGAAATAATATTAGATGAATATTAAAAGATATATTTTTAAGGGCTACTTGGAATAGTACCCATTTCCATTTTTATAAATACTTCAGAAACTGGTGAGTTTACCAATGCATTGATAATAATTTAATGCCTGTCTGTTATATTAATGTAAATCAAATAAATTTATTATTTAAAATTGCATGCTTATTTACTTGTAAGTGTAGGAAATCGTATTGACAGAAATCTTCGTTTTTTAAGTGTAGTGTCGAATGCATTTAATAATATAAATATGTGCGCATAAAATTTTTGCATTATAAATCCATTTTATAAAATCATTAAAAGGTTTTGATATTAGTTAGATATAAAATTGGATGTTTTTAATTTATTCTCTTATTTTTGTATGGTATTATCTAATTAAATATAAACTTATCATGTATATTTTTATGCTATCAACTTAAATGTAATTAATGTAAATAATATTTTAACACATATTATTTCCGAGATTGAATATTTATGATTTAATCCTCTGTGAAAATGTAGTATTGAAATACAATTAATCGTATTTGCATTTCACCAAAATAAAATCCAAATCCCAGTTTCATTTTTGTTGAATTACTCATTCAGTAATTTACTTAGCAGACTGAAAAATGTATTGGGGTGTTATAAATAATTTATTTATAGAAAAAGCTGAACAAGTTTAGATAATTTTTTAATTTCTTTTCAAATCAACATATAACTTATGTTTAGCTGAAAAAAAAAAACACTGAAATTTGTTATTGATAGTAGTATCATATGCATTAAAATTTGCTTTGTGCATCCAATTATTTGTAACAATGTTGAATTCCATTAAACTAAGCTTTTTAACTGTTTTAAATTTTTTATGCTTGGAATCATTTTTATTATAAATAGTTTCATTGATAAAAAGTATTCTGTTCATAGAAGGAATATTAAGATAAACTTTATTTTATAATGTTTCTTTGTTTAATTTTTTTAATGTATTTTCAACTTTATTTTTAATGTAATTATTATTTTGCTGAAAACTTTTTTTTAATAATTTTTAAAGATTATAATTTATTTTATAAATGAACAAGTATGTTTGCTATATTTAAGGCACATTTTATAATTGCAAAATATATTAGGTAGAAAATTACAGAATCAATTATGATGTGAATATTGGAAATAAAAAATGCGTATCAAAGAGAATTCTGCTTTTTCAATAATTGTTTTTATATCTAAATCCTAGTAACTAGTAATGGTGCCTAATAAACTAAAACCGTAGATCACTGTACCAGAATGGATTCTTTTGAATGAAGAGTTTTAATTTGTGCATTAATCACACCTGTAATTGTGTGACATGACAGATTTCAATGTGATAGATATTTTATTAGAATTTTAAGTATCATGGTAAATGCTTATCAGGTACTAGGATTCTACCTTATTTTAAATTTCATTTATTGGGCTATGCGCTTTAACCATAGGTTTTGAAATAAAATTAAAAATCTAAATTTTAAACAGTTTAATTTTTAAATAAAGCTTATTTGAAAAATATAGAATAGCTTACTCATAAATTTCTAATACATTTTTGATTTTGCTGTGATTTAAATTTGAGAGCAGCATGTGTAACAAAAAATTAAAACTAATAAATTTCATTCTAAAACATGTAATTTTTAAGTACAAATTATTTTTAAAGTAATGTGGTCTAATGCATTTTAGATTGAAACAATTCACAATAAATTGCTTTCATTCAAAATTGTCAATTAAAAGTTTAGTAATATCATTACAGAATAAGCAAGATTTACAAACTATCAAAATTAAAAAAAAATTATATTGTATCAAAATATTTCTCTTTATTTATATCAGAAATGAAATTTTTTTGTTTATTTGCAGCCATTTTATTTATATAGTTATTTTAATACGAGACAACTAGACATTTTACTTTCTATATCGTTAAAGCATTTTTTAAATAAGTTATGAAAAGGAACGTTAGTATATATTTTAATAAGAAATTATAAATAATGGTAAATAGTGTTGTATATTCTATTTTTAATTTAATTAAATTTATTTCTGATAAAAAATTTTTAAAAAAGGATAATATTGAAAACATGATATTTTTATCATGTATTACCATTTGTCTATTTAAAATAGCTTGACAGTATTAAATACCATCTGAGACTTTCAATTTTGAGTATGTTCATGTATTAAGTTTCTCCCTCTTTCTTACATTATTGCCTTTAACTTCCTCATCATGCCTATGGGAGAGTTTTAAATTACAATTTAGGTTTATAATTTATCCAAGACACAGTTTTCAGTGAATCAAAATTGACTTCTTTTTCTTCAAACCTCTATAATTTTCTTTATGGGTAAGCTAAGTTTCACATTATTTGCGCAATTTTTATGTATTAAATTTAAAGCCAACCCAGAAATAATATATTAAAAAAATTTCAAATACTTTATTTAAATGATTAAATATGTTATATTATTAACATAATAACACTTATGTAAACAATAAAAAAACTAAGTAAAAAATATCTTTTATGTAAACAATTTACATTATCTATTGACTCTGTCCATTAATATAATCTTGAAATACAATAAGGTTTGCTTTTTTAAGTTTTCTGATTTCTATTATATAAATCTAGTTTGCATTTGAGTTTGCTAAAATTTAATAATAAAAATTGAAAAATAGTTATCTTTAATATATTTACAATGCAACCTTTTCAATGTTTACATGTAAAATATACTCTAAAGAATAATCATGCTTGAAATTTTAATTTAAAAACTATTTTAAACTAAAAATTCCTGAAGTCAAAATTAAAAAAAAAATTCTTTCAGAAATTCATCCCAATTTCTAAGAATCACCAATTTGTAAGTACAATAGTATGCATATTTAATATATTTCCTACCATAATGCATATATTTGTACATAAATTTGTTACACTATCCAGACCAATTTGAAATCTAAAGACTATGGGATGTAATTTTAGTTGTGTCTAATTTATATTACTAACATGTAAATACAGATTGTGAGTTGATTCAAGGATCGCCTAGATTGAATTGAATATTAACTACATGGAGTAAGAAAAGTCCTGACCAATATTTGTTAATGGGTAATATACAATCACTGTATTTGGGTATTTAAATGTTACACAGCTGCGCGTCTTGCATACATATCAACTCAGCTTAATTGTTATGCTAATGAAGATTGAGAATCAAGAACCATTTTTAACAAGAATATATTTTAAATGATATTTATGAAGCAAGTAACAGCTTTTCCAACTAATTGTAATTCAAAGAAGATTGATTTGTTTAAATTAAATTGTCAGAACAATTACATTTCATAATAATTTTAGGACCATGAAATGTTGTTTTAAACTAGTTAAGAAAAAACACGCTCACACAATCAAGAAAATAGATTTATTCTACACACATTGGTGTTATGATATACCTTTCTTAAACTAATCATTGTATCAGTTAAAAATCACACACACACACTTTAACAGTGTTTACAGTTATTTCTAATGTTTAATGACTTATAGCACTTAGAAAGTAAAACATGTCTACCTTATTATAATGTTTTATTTTTAAAATCAAATAAAACTTAATATTCCAATATAAGATATTATTCTTTTTTATTAACAAAGTTTTGCCAATAAAATGCAGCTTATAGTTGTAAGGCCTAATTAAGTGTATTAAGAATTTGCCCAAATGGAATCACATTTTTTTTGTTGTTGTTACTTTACTTAAATTGGCAGAATGGCATTTTTCTTATCGAAAGTCATTGACTATGTTGCAATAGTTGGTAATTGGTTGTAATAATACTGGACATTTATAAAGTTAAAATTTTTTATTTTGAATGCAACATATACTGTAAATTTTTTCTGTGTTATGACTTTTTAATTAATTTTTACAATTAATTATATTTTTCTAATAAATTCAAAATTCTATAATTTGTTTTATAGATTTTTTAACATCATTTAACTTTATAAAAAAAATCCTTGCTTACGATCACTTTATACTTTTCATTGATTTTATTAATCGATTTGTCATGATGGGAGGTTATTTTATACAGTGGGGATGAAAAATGAATTTGTGAAATTATAGAATTAACAAGTGATCATATATATGTATATCTTGATGAGAATTATATGCAATCAGTTATTGAAGCTTCAGTAAGGAGGAGAATATTTAAGATAAATAAGAAAATTTGGTTTTGTGCAAACAGAAATGGCTAAGTCTTAAGCTATATTTCTCACTGTATTTGTGTTTTAAAGAAAAGGAAGTACCTTGATTGATATTATGTTTTTTTCTTTCTTTTCATATTTATCATCTAAAATCATGAATGTATCTAAAACTTCTTCTCTTGTTATTTCTTTATTGCTTTCTTGACTCATGTCATCACATTACTTGAACTTCAATTTGATGCTACATAGCAAACAATCTAACAGGTAAAGAATATGAATTTCTGTCATATATAGATAACTTTTCATTAGTTTTTATAGATAAGATATCATATTCACATCATGTAAGGAAGGAAAGGAGGAAACTTTCCAAGTTTTCATTCTAACAAATGTCATGCAAATGCTCTTTTCCTTTGTTTTACTATTGCCATCATCAAACTTGGGATCTTTCATATTAAAGTATTTAATACTACTACTACAGCATGAGAAGTGCAAAATATGAAGTATTTTCCTCCTAAAGGGACTTTCTCTTAACATCCAGTGTGGAGGAGACTCGTGTCGCAGTCACTTGACCTAAATTTGAATGGACTATCCCAAGATAAGTAGAGTACAGCTTTGTTGACTGAAGAAAGTTTATGTATTTTCTGAGCTGAGTAACATGTAATACCATAATTATGGTTATATAAGAAATTGTAACAAAATATTCCAAAAATTTTCAAATAGTTTAAAAAAAAACTATAAATTAAAATTTTTAAATGAAAAGATATATGCGAGTGTGTTTATTATATGAAAAATTTATTGTAAAAATGGATATTAATTAGAATGCAAATTATTTAATGTATAATATATATTAATGAAATGACTGTTAAGCAAAAACATCTATTTCATAGCTTCTTAGACAGTTTTTTTCTTATGGCTGTCAAGACCTTTAATTTATAATGTTCTAATATTTTTCATAATTATTTTTTCATAGTAAAACATCTTTGCCATCTTAGATGTGAGTTGATGCTTTCTGTTCATTAAGGTCAATTATACCTTCAGCCAATTGGTTTTTGATTATATATACTTAAGTGCTTAATACTTTCTAGAATATACAGGGGACATTTTTTTATGAATAAAAATATTGATTTGGTTTTGTTATATAACTTCAAGTCTTTATTGTTCTTAGGTTTATTATCATGTGGAGTTTTGAGCAGATTGTTTAGCCATATATTAGATGGGCAGTTTTAATAAAAAAGCATTTATTGAAATTGAATTCAAAAGTTTAGTTAGAGCAATATGAAACTTTTTAATTAAAGATATGGTTGTGATTGATTTGCTTGAAAAAAAATGATCAATTTTCAAAATTATGCATACATTTTTTTTATTTTTTTGCTGTTGACCACTTAAATGTAATTTTTGAATAGTTTGTTTAAATTTACATGAGTTGGATACAATACATGTTTGCTTATAGACAATCATATTATAAAATAATTACACTGATGATTATTTACTACATAATTACAGGAATTAAAATGAATTTTATTTCTTATGTTCAGGACAAGTTTTTTAGAAGTATAATGCTCAAGTTTTCATATTAGCTGCTCAGAGGGGATGCATTTAAAATATAATTATGGATGTTCGATCGATTCCACGGCTTAATGATCAAGGTAATAAAATATTTTTTCTAACTATAAAGTGCTATACTATTTCTTTTCTTTCTTTTACTTTTATCCACTTTCTTTTTTAAAAAAAATCTCTTAATTTATTTTTGAATTATGTTTTGTATCTACAAAATCAATTTCATTTCAAACTTAGAAAATGTGAGTTTATTTTTTATAATTTATAGCTTCTGTTGTTTTCTTAATATTTTCTGAAAAAAAAACTGGTTATGAAAAATTTTTTTAACTGTTTACATTGTTTGCATCAATCCTTTTTTAAAAACAGATTTATGATTTGAGATATTATTTTAACTAATAATTGTATACTGTTGTTCATGAATGGTTGATTAAAAATAAAATACTGTCATGGAAATAAATTGTCCAGAATGTTATTTATAATATTTTTTTTATTTAAATTTTGGTTTATGATGTTTGAGATTACTATTTTATTATGTGTGCACTTTTGAAAGAAAAAATATGTAGTATTAATAACATTTCTGATGTAGCATTCTTAAAATAACTTTTCTGTATGTTTTTAAAATAGAAAATTTTGAAAATGTGCACTGTTTTTTAAACGTCTTTTAAATTTTTTAAAAATTATTCACTGTTGGGTATTTAACTCTTTAAGTACTTAAAACTCAATTACTAAATTAATGATCTGTAAAAGGCAATAAGCTGTATGAATTTTTGTTGTCAAATGTTGAAATGAGTGGGAAAATATTGTTCCAAATGAATCATTTATCTTCTTCTAAATACCTGCTTTGGTCAAATATTAAATTTTTCTACTGTGAGAAAAAAATTACGCCATAAGAAATTTGTTTTTTAAAAAAATTGCTTATTATTTTACTACTTTTGTATATTTTACACCTTATAACACCAATATAACAAAAAATATATATTAAATTTGTTTCAATCTGAATTTTAATACTCAATTTGTCTTAATATTAATTTTAATAAATAATAAGTTTTAGTAGTGTTTTAAACAAATTTTTTTTTATTTAGAAAAGAAAGATATATAAAAAAAGTAGTTGTTATATTAAAGAGTAATTTATTTTTTGAAAAAAAAAATTGTGATTAGATTTTTGAGAATAAATATGAAATTAGGTCAATGTGCTTCTTTTTCAAAAACTAGTTCAATGTTTTATTTTATTTATTATTTTTCTTTATTTCTTATCTTTTACTTTATTTATTTTTGTTTCATTGTTTTACTGTTATTTATAATTTAAAATGTTACCTAGTTTTAAAATTATGAAAATATGATATTGAATTTTCCTTTTTTTTAACCAAAAAGTTCACAAAATATTGAAATTTAAAGTAGTTATTTTAAGCATTAAGATGCTTGCCATTTTATTTAAAGCAGCTTGTAATAATCCTTCTAGATTTTATAACCGGTGTGTTTTAAGCTTTTAAGTTTGATGAAAAAGACATATTTTTCATTCTTTTCTAATCTATTCATGTTTAATTACTTAGAATATTCTATTAATTCATAACAGGTTTTTAATTTTAAAATCTACACTTTAGAAATTTTTTCAAAAAAATTATGGATTACTGCTACATCTAGTATGTAATATGTTTTAAATTCCTTAAAATTTGAAATTTGACAACTATATTTTAAGATAAAAATTGGAAACTTTCACTTCTTAGGATATATGTTTTCATTACTGCTTATATTTATGTTTTCATTATAAAGAAATTTAATTTGAAAACAATATAACCACATAATTTACAATTTTTATTATTTTTCAGAGGCACACAGAGCTTTAGAACTTTTGGAAGAATATCATAGCAAATTAACTAGGCCACAAGACAAGCAATTAAGAAATGCCATTGAAAGGGTCATTAGGATATTCAAATGCAGATTATTTCAAGCATTACTTGGTAATTTCTGAACCCCAACTTTTTTTCTCTCATGTATCTGAAAATGTGCATTCTTATGCTTTGCAATATCTATTATGTTATTCCTAAACTGCTTAGCATAATCTCTTTAATGCATGCTTTTATGTATCCATTAATATCTTGTAATAAAATAAAAAACTAATTCCATGTGAGAGTAATAGGATAATAATGTCATTTTACATGTCTGTCTTCAAAATATGAATAAAAAGTTTCATTTTTGCTATTGTTAACTTTAATTTTGATACTGTATCATTTTAAATAATATTTATTTTTAATGTTCTAAGTTCATAGTTTTATTAAATGATTCTGAATATATCTATCAGTAAGTAGGATTTTGTGTTAATTTTACAATTTAATGTCATTATTCTTAAATAATATTGGGTATTTAAGAATAATTACATTACGTTTTGTTTTTGTTGTTGGAACTGAAAACAATTCTCTAAAACTAAAAAAATTAATTATAATAATTTTATTCTGTGTAATTGATAATAAATTCACAGTTTTTTTTACAAATATTATTAATATGTATTTATGGTATGGTTTTAAATAATTTGTTTCAAGGATTATTAATCTAAACTCTTACATATGCAAATTGATTATTTCTTGTCAGTAGCATATGATAATGAAATGTTAATAAAAATTTCCTTTGTTCAGATATATGAACATTACAATTTAATTTTAAAGAAAGTTAAGATATTAGAATATAGATGTTAAAAAAAATTGGTGTAGGGTCTTTTAACTTTTGGGGACTACCAAGATTTCACAAAACTGCTTTTTGAGTAACTACACAAGAGCCCTCATTGTTAAGTAGGGTCAACCAATAAACCTGGAGTGCCATTGCACAGCTGACATGGTTTCTCCTGCTCATATTTTGGTGTGTTTAAATTTTAGCAAGGTGCTGTGGGATTCTCACCTTTTTTAGACATTTTGGAATTTTTTAGATTCATGCTGTTGATTTATTGCTTTATACATAAAGCAATAAATAAATGCTTAAAATTAGAAGCAGCAACAACTTTTGAGGACTAACTGAAAAGGATAAAATCATACAAATGCCTATTTTAAAAACAACATTGTGAAGATTTTTTGGAAATTTTTATTTTTAATCTTCATATTTAAAATGGTGGTCTTGCGTTTTAATACATTATTTGAAATGCTTTTGATTTATTATTTATATCTTACACTATTTAAATTTTACTTAATATTTAAATCATATCTTACAATATTTAAATATCGTAAAACAATAAAATATTTTGATATTTTATAACTTAAAACACAATATGCAAATATCAGAAATTTTAAATCATCTCTAATTAGAGAGCTATTTAAAAAATAAAAATTCTTTGGATTGAGTTTAAAAGGATTTGTTCTTTATATTTGTTACAAAATTTTAAATCTTGCTTTTATTTTGTAACATTCGTTACTTTTAGGATTTGCTTTAATTTAGTATTTTAGTTAATAAAATAATTGAGTTTGACTTTGTGTGATTTTATTTCATCTGTATTCTAATTTGAATTAACTGTTAAAATCTATTATTAATCACTAAAATCTCTTTTTTGTTACACAATATGAAAGTAAAGTATATCTCATGCAAATTTAGATTAATAAAAATAGTTACGTGCCTTTTTATCATTAACATCTTATTTTTATTTTCTGAGTAATGCATATTCTTAATACATTCTTGTACAATTATTATTTGTTGACAAATTATGATGCTAATGTGATTGAATACAAAAAATATATTACTACCGCCTTAATAAATGTCATTTTTTTAATACAAAAATAAATCCTGACTGAATTTAAAGCAGTTAGTTGAAAAATAGACAAATTATTTTTCAGCTCTGATAAATGTAAATATAATGTAAATTCTACAATAATTTAAAATCTTAATTATTCTCAATCTATAAAATTAATGAAAACATTAAGTATTTAATTTAGTTCTAGATGCTTTTATGATGTTTATTTTAATCATTTGTATTAATATTATAAATTTTGCTATTTATTTCTGAATATTTTATTTGTTGTAAATGTGAGAACCCAAGAAACTCCCAAACACCTATTTGGGCATACATTCATGCCAAAAACTGAAACATTATCTCTCATTATTTAAAATCAGCTAGTTCAGAATCTGAAACCTTTTACTACTAGGTTATGATGAACCCATGTTTTCAATGAGTATTATTTTATCTGACTATTCTAAGTAATCCTTGCCATTTGGAAGATACATTTCAACATTATTTACTTCATGTTTTCTGTAATTTTATCAAGAGAGATGTATTATAATTTGAAGTATGTAAGCAATTTTTTTATAACAAGTTGAATATTTTGAAATATAAAAAAGATTTTGATATACAGTAGAACTCCATTTATCCCAATTAATTGGAATCTGACCCCAGTTGAATAATCAAAACTCTCTTAACTGAAATATTTTGAAGAAAGGATCCATTTCAATTAATTATTGTTTGTTGAAAATGAGAAAAATAAATACATATTTTTAAAGAAAAGTATCTTATAATAAATTAAGAGAAAGGGCAACACATTTGCATGTTAAGGTACTTAAAAATGCTAAACATTAATAGAGAATATGCTGTACAGTGCTGTAAATGAAAGTCATCGCTTTCTGAAATCTTGGTCAAAGTAAATTGTTTCTCTCTCCCTTCATTATTTTTGGACAGCCAAGTTGTGCATCTGCTTGACAGAGAGAATCACACTCAGGACAACATTACATCCATTTCAAAACAGTTTCAATGCCAGCAAATGTTTCATTAGCTCATGGCCCCATGTATGCTTCAACTTGAGCATTAAAGTAATCTTTTTTTTTTTTTTTTCACTTTCAATAATTTGTCCATGATTTGCAATTTGAAATTCAGTGCTGGACTCATAATGCATTCTATTGTGTGAAGTGCTGAAGATGTCTTAAGCACTAACTTCTGTACTTACAGGAATTTTTAAAAAAATGTTTCTTAATTCCTCAAGTGACACATTTGTTTCATTCTCATCTTCTTCCTTCTCTTATCATTCCTTTTCTTGAGCATTTTCATTTTTCTCATTTTCCTACTCTTCATCAATTTAATTTATTTTTTGAAATTCTGAAAGTGATTTCGATAATTTTAGTTCTTTTATATATGTATGTTTCATTTCATTGGACATCTTCATCTATCCAGCAATGCTAGCCAAGCTTTTTAACATCATAGAGGATCCTGTAGAGCATCTTTTTACAGATAAAGCTGTAGAGATCACCGAAGCTGTCTTTGACAGCTTCGGGAACATTTAGGGTTTTTGCAAGTACTCCATGGACATGACATCATCATCATTTCATTTGTTGCTGTTCTAAATAAAAATTGGCAATTTTTTTAATATTAGGATATAATCATTACTAAAAATTATAATTTTGTGTATCAATTGAGGGAAGTTAAATTTAGTCTTTTGAATAAGAAATAAGACCTTTTTAAAATTCTTTGTATTTCTAAATTTTAATGAATTTTGTTACAGATTACCAGTTTAACTTTACATTAAACATTATAATTTCCACTCTTTAATATTTATAAACAGTAAATGCATAACTCCTCAGCTATTAATACTGATGAATGTTTTTACATTTTGGAAAAATATCTACCATTTTATATTCGACATAACTGTTGTCATTGTTTCTTTATATTTCAATTTCTTGGTTTATAGGTATACATAACAATAGGTGGAGACATTATTCTGTACTAAATATCAGATTAAACACTTTCATCTTTAGTAATTAACTTTAAACTATTAGTGCTATTAGAATTAACCCTTGTGCAGGAAAAGATGTATAAAATGATAGATCAATCATTATCATTAAAATTAGATACTTTGGGTTAATCCCAGAAATATATGGGAAAATACAGCCTAATTACTATGGCAGTACTACAAAATCATTGTTAAAAATGATCATTTAGACATATATTTCAAATTTTGCTACCTGCCAAATTTTGCAAAAGACCTGATGTACTATTACAATAAGTTACATATAAGAGAGTTGAAGAATGATGCCACGAGTATAAGACTTCTGAAGTCTGGAGACATAATTTGCATGGAAGATTTCTTGTGTGGCTGTATGTTAACCAAAAATTGCTAATGTTTATGAATATGCCAACTCTAAAATAGATTATATGAAAATAAAATTTTTAAAGTTTTCGTCATCAGCAATCAAATGCCCAATTTTTCAAAACCAAAAATATTTTTGATTTTGTTATTGAAATAAATATTTACATTCCTATGTGATCAAATCACATTATGCTAGTTTCCAAGTCTGATGAAAAAATATTAGCAATTGAATACATTTAGAGTGAAAATTCGAAAAAGAATAGAAAAAATGCTGTAACATTTGCATCTGATAATAATAATCTCTTACAGGTATTCCAAAAATGAATTTAAAAATTTGTCACTATTAAAATCAGTTAGTCAAAATATTATTAGTTACTGGATGAATTTCTTGATTAAAACACTGGCTCATACTGAAAATCTATTACAACTTCAAGCTTTATATGAATCTTATATTATAAAACATGTGAAAAGAAAGTTGAATATTCCTTTATTTCAGAGCTTCTATATTTTGCTGATGAATACAAAAACTTACCAATATTTATATTTTCTCACCTATTTTAATTTTACTACTTTAAGATAATTATCCTAACTTTTTTTCTGACTGACTCTTATTAATAAAATTCATAACATCTAATAAAAAGGAAATTATTAAAAAATGTTCAAATGATTATAAATAATTTTATATGCTCTGCAATTCTTGATACTTATGGGAATAATTTTGATAGAGAAATATTTGCAATATTTATGGCTGTCAGAGCTATTGGTGAGCCAACCAAACAAAACATTATCTTGATGGATTCTCAGGTTTAAATCCAGATCATATGTTATTATAATCTGTACCTCTCTGAATTAGAGTTTGAATGTAATCAACTTTCTTCTTTATTCTGGAAGAGAGGTTGTTCACCAGTGGATACCAAGCCATTGCAGCATTTACAGGAATAAACGGGCTGACTCTTTGGCTCAGGAAGCTTCAGCTTTTCATCCACCTTCCCATGCAGTTCCTCTTTGAAATACTAAGAGACTTCTTGCGAGCAAAACCAGACATGAGACAATTTCCGTTCTTAGGAACATGACCAATGGAAAATCCTAAGCTTGCCTTCTGGATGGCTAGCCATGCTCTCACCTTTCCTTCCTTCTTAGGGCAGAGGTTCTTGCTTGATTTAGAATTATTATTTGACATCCTAAGCTTGCCTTCTGGACATGACTATTTGCAAACTCGTCTATATAAAATCAATGTGGCCAATTCATCCATTTGTGTGCTCTGTGACACCTTACTTATGAATGGGGAGCATCTGTTTAGTTACCCCTCTTTTCCAGATGTTCGTTCCAGTGATGTCTTTTGAGCCCTCTCGCCTTCTGGAGCAACTTCAATGTTGTACTGGACTGCAAATGTCTAAAAAGACAATAGCAGGCTTAATTTAAAAATAAAAAATGCTCTCTGCTATTGTGAAAAACTCTTTTTTTTTTTTTTTTGCATCTTTTAAACTTATTATGTAAGTTTAATTTCAGTTCAGGTTCTGAGTGGGATATTCTAGAATTCTGTTATATGTTTCAATATATTAATGACAGGAATATTAAATGTACAAATGCTTTTAAGTTTCTCTTCTGAGAAAATGTTTAATTTGATTAAGCAACTAAATAAATCTAAATCACATTCAAGAATTGAATGGTTGTATAAAGTATCTTTGTTGTAAATGTTAGTTTTGTTAAAGAAATCTTTTTAAATTATAGTTTCGTAACAAATTAGTTCTTGGCTGCAAAAAGTGACCATAAAGAGACTAACTATTTTAAATCATTAGAAAAATTTTTTAATTGAATTGGAATATTGAGAGTAACATTTTACGTATCAAAGTTTGAGTAAATTCTTCTTGATTATAATTTCTTTTAAATGTGTTAGATTGGATTATTTATAGTAACCGTTGAAGTATTATTCTAATAAAAATGTACTGTGCATTATTTGTTGAATTCAGAATAAAAATTTAAATTATATAGCTTTTATTTTGGAATTGGGTTATGTTTAATGCTATGAATTAATATATGAATTAATAATAATAAACATAGTTGTTTTTATTCATAAAATTTTAATTATTATTTATAATTAATAACTAGTACATGAAATTAACTGTTAATCAAATTCTTGTAATCAAAGATTTCATTTTGTATTTATGTTTTATATTTGTAAGACATACATTTGAAGAGCTTTTTATTATTTTAGCATACATATTTTTATTACATACATATTTATCTTTTTATAATTAATAAATCACCATTGCTTCTGCTAAACGTTACTTTCTTTGAAGAATGTTATATACATCAAGTATACTTTATTTCCTCTTATGCCCTTCACAACATGTGTATTTTATAATTATTTGATAGTTGATTTAACATTTAATCTCATGTATTGTATATTTATTAAATTGTTGATGTATTCAAGTTTATGAAAGTTGTTTTTTTATAATTAATAAGAAAAAAACATTTGAATCCATATTTTCTTTGGTTAAAATATTTCTATAGAAAAATTTTCTGTAAACAACTTGAAATTCTGTAATTTTCTGGTGTAGAAGAATGTATGCATCCTGAAATAACTGTAAAAGTCTGCTGTTTATATAATTTCTGTTGAGATATAATGTTCTTGCAGACAAGATGATCAAAGAACAGAATAAAAACACTTTTATTTATTTTAAATGATACCAAAAAGGAAATCAGTTGGAAGGGATAAATCATTGTAAAAAGGTATAGGAAATTCATTCTATTTGAAAACAAAATCAAGCAAGTCTGATACCATGCATGGTACCAAAAATTGTAAAATGGTATATTCAAGTGAAGGGAACTTTATAATTCCTTGAATATTATGGTCGAAGATCATTCCTCTTATTATTATACCAGTTATTAAGAAAAATTTAAATTGAAGTTCAACTGTTGAGCTTCTCATGTGCAAATAGCAATATGATATGTCAAAATTGCATTTGTTTGAGCTAACACAAGTGTAGTTTTTCATTAAAAGATACATATTCTGTTAATCAGTTTTCCTTCTTGATTAGGACAAACAGATATTTTACAATTGCACTCATGGTTAGATGTTAAAATGTATTTATCAAGAATTAATCTTGTGTTCATATAATTGGATTTGAATATTATCCTTTGATAACATAGGATCTTTTTGAATTTGAAAATAATCTTGAATTGTTGATGGATTTGAAATTGCTGCAGATGCTGCTGCTTTTTTTCATTACATTTCATTATTATTATGATTATTTTTCATTTCTTTATCATTATTTTTCATTTTTTCATAATTATCATGTATGCTGGTTACCCAGAAACATCAAGAGTTAAAGCATCTTGGTTTCTCTGCTCATCCAAAATTTTGGTGAACTTACATTATTGTTACCTACATTACTTGGTTTTTCTCAAGTCTAAAATACTAGAACTAATTGTGACCTGGTGGCAGAATAACACTTTTTAGAAGGGAAGGTCAAAGTTTTAATTGAATATTGCATTTCTGCTTTCTCATCCATGGCCTATCTCTCTGCATTTAAGGATTTCATTTCCTATATAGATTTTTATATTCTTTCTTATTTGTGTGCATAGATAATTCTTATTTTCTATCCTTTCAACATATGAATACAAGATGTCTTTGAAAAGATCTTTAAGTAGAAAATCCATTGTGAATGTTTACATTTTGCAATTATTTTTGATTATTTATCTTATCAAAGCCAATAATTATCAAGGACAATAATGTGATTACTCTCATTGAATTTTAAGTAATCATTTCAATATATTTGTATTTGCTCTTTGTCACTCTTTTAAGTATTGATTTCCATCACTAAATGCATATATCCTTTTAATTTCTATTTTCATATACTCATTATGTGTCTTATAGATTCTCATTTGTGCTATAAGTTTGATTACTTTTATATTGTTGAAAGTTTTATAGTTTTAATCCATTGTTTAAAAAACATTTAATTGCTCATCTCCAAATTGCAATCAACATTTATTTGCAACATATAATTTTTGTAATTGAGTGTGTATCATAAATATTAATAACAGAAGTTAACACAATTCCATTAAACTATAATCTAACTTAATGTATTTAAATATAAATAGGATTTTTTCATTTAGTTAAACCAATATTATGTCTTAACTGATTATATAAAGATAATTAAAATACATCAGAAATTTGAAAACAATTTAAAAAATTTTCTAGATATTATAAAATATTGACAAACTTTCTAAAATGTGGCTTATGTTCTAAGGAAAACATTTCAAATTAACTTAAAAAATGTTGACTGATAATAATTTAAGTTTAAAATTAAATCAGTGTGATAACTTAATTATCAGTAATGAATGCAATATAAAAGAAAATATGATATAATATGACCCATAGGATTTGTTGTTAAAACTGTTATGGGTATAACTGTATAAGAAGTTGATGAATATAAGGAGTTTTTAAAACATAATGTATATAAATGTATGAAATGATTTCATATTGATAATTTGTAAACATTAAAAGTTATCAATCAAGATGATTTTTTAAAATCTTTTTGGAAATTATGATGGTATTCTTTAAAGCTCTTACTAACATGAAATTAGATTTAAAAATCTCATCTTAATATCTTAGATATTCAAGAGTTCTATGAAATTACTCTGCTGGACGAATCTAAGAGTATCCAACAGAAGACGGCTGAAACTCTCCAGATTGCTTGTAAGTGGGAGAACAGCCCACCCCTTTCTGGCCTTAGTTACCTCAACAGTGAAGTGAGTTCATTTCTAAATTTGATTTCTTTTGCTATCTCTTTGTCCATCCATGTGTGTGCATCGTGAAAATTTAGCCATACTTAATTTGTATTAGAATTTCTGATCGAATGTTAGATATAAGCAGTGAGTTGATAGTCATTTTTATTGAATTGCTTTAATATTTTTATTTATAGAAATCAAATCACTTCAGTAGTTTTATTAATTATTTATGACTTCTATATTTATTGTAATTAAATATGAAGTTAGTTATGGATATCAACAGTAAATTAATGAAAAATATGATACTTTAAAATTCAAAAATATTTTGAACATTTATATATTCATATAAAGAGCATTATGATTCCAAAAGAAATATATGCATTTGAAATAAAATATTAATTTCATTTCATATTCATTTAACGAGTGTGGTTGACGAGGTTTGGCATGTATTTAACTATATGTTGATTAATTTCAAAATGAATATTAAACTGTGGTTACAGTAGAATTTGCCATACTTTTATAAATTCCATTATAATAAAGTTTATGTAAATAATAAGACTCAGATCCAGGCTAATTGATTTGTGTTTAGTAATCACTGCTGATGTATTCACAGAATATGTTTATAGTGCAAATTTTAATGAGCTCAGATATAGATTAATGTTCATAATTCCGTGGATCTGTTGGAAACAATGAACTAATACACACCTGAATCTACCACTATTTAATTCATTACTAATTTTCATCATGTTTATCCATGCTAACATAAGCCAAGGGTTCGATCATTTTGTGTCCTTTGTAATTCTTGATCTGGCCAAGATTTACCTATTTTTAGTGATAGCAACCATCTCTTCTTTATAATAACCACTCTATTCCAAGAATAGCTAACTAATTTTGCAATTTACAAAATATTTATAGTTAATTTCTTTGACATGACTGCATTTACTTTCCTTATTAAACTCTCACACAAATTTGCTTATTTTCTTGTTTGTATTATTTTAACTCTTAGCTATTAAATCTTAATTGCCCTCTCTCAAATCTTAATTGTTCTGCTGATAAAACTTTTGTAAAGTAAACAACATTTAGTATTTATAAGATAGTTATAAAGATCATTTTTCCAAACTCTTTTTAAAACCAATATGGTTTTAATATTCTGAGAGGAATGTTGATGAAGACACTATTGGTTCTAATCATCAAACCACACTGTTATCTCATGATTAAAATTTAAACAAATAATTATTTTTAAATTTTAATCATGAGATAACATATGTTATATATTTCATTTTTTACATCATAAATTTTATTCATAGATATAGTTATTGAATAATGATCTTTAGAGAGAAATAAGGAATTAAAACTCCCACTATGATTTATTAGCTTGCATGCAAGAAACTGAAGTGAATTCCTACTTTCTACATAACTACTTTTGATTTGTCTCTCAACCGTTGTTATAGTGTTAAAATATTTAGTTTCTCAATTTACTCCCCTTAATGCTGATCAAAGTGTTTTGGTGCTAAGTTTTTGAATACATTCCCAATAATGAATTTATCATTCTTTTTTTAAATGATGGGAGGTAATATGTTTTTATGCATGTCAATTACATTACAAAAATTGTAAGGATTGAAATTACTTAGTATTTATTTTTTAAATTTTTTGATGGAATTATGTTTTTTGAAAAACAGAATGGTTTGTTTTTATATTAAGTTATGATTCTGTAATGATTTTGTTTTTGGCTGTAAAAACATTGTATTTGTTAACTTAACATAAGAGAAAATATGTAGAAAAGCAGAATTCTGTGGGTTGTATAAGCATTTCATAGTTTAAACTTAACTAGAAATAATTGCTAATAATACTTCAATAATAAAACTTTCTGTCTAAACAATGAGATAATGTTCAGACAGAAAGTTTTATTGTTGAAGTATTATAAGCTTCCAAAAAACCCATGAGAAAAAAAAGCTGACTTAATGTTACTTATTATTATATAGTTACTTTTATTGGTTAGAGACTTATATAGGTGTTAGTTGCATTATTATGCATGTGACCTTTCTACTGTATTTGGTGATAAAGAATTTTTTCAAAATAAACAAAAATACTAATTTGTTAAGATTTTACTTTTAATTCATTGAATACTGAAGATGGTAATTTACTATTATACACAAGGTAATACTTATGTATTATCATTACTAATATGTTTTATGCTTGTGTTGATTTGAAGAAATCGTTCTTAATTTGTTTTTCTTTGCATTTCCTGTTTTATGTTGACTGACAATTTGTGTAAAGATGACCATTTTATGATTCAGTTTGAAATGATATGATCAGAGCTGAGCTATTTTTTTACGTTTTCTTTTCATTAAATGAAATTAATAATACTTCAGATAGTATTTTTTTTTGACATTATTTTGCTGTATCGATATTTTTGGTTTTAATTGAATACTTTCCTTAAAATTAGAAAAGCTTAAACTTTTTATGGACTTTAATTATTTTTCGCTTATGTAACTCCTATCTTCTAAATATAAGTTTGAATACTGATTAAAAAATTATCAAGATTCAAGAATGCTTTTGGTGTATAAAATCATTTAATTCTCCTTTAGTTACCTCATTTTTAGTAAGAGAAATCAATAAAAAAACACAGTATTAAATTAAGATTCTATAAAAAAAATAGCTCTCAAAGTATTATGTTTTTATATTTATTCATTGATTACTGGTTTGCCAACAAAAACTCTATTCATTTTTTAATTATTAAAATTTAATTAATTATTATTTATGCTGAAATATTTTACATTATTTTTCAAGCATATATTGTATTTTAATATTAAAAAGTCATATTTGTCATAAATATTACTAAAATAATCTGTATCATTGTGAACTATACTGAGAAAATTCAATTTTCCTTTTATAATTCTATTTCATTGTACTGTACATGCTTAAAAATAAATTATTTTTTATTTGAATGAAATTAAAATGTAAACTATCCTTACAAAAATTGTTTGCTATGCAAATAGCTAAATTCTTGCATTAATATCAAAAAATAAATGAGGTAGGAAGGTATTTTAAGATGTATTAGAACAAATTATTTTCTATTATAAGTTTTTATTATATATATATATATATATATATATATATATATATATATATATATATATATATATATATATATACTGAATGTAGAATGAAGTATATTCCCTCTAACATTTTTGATCGATTATTGATATATTTACCTGAGTTTCATTAATCTATTATTTATTTAAGAAACTGTATAACAAATGGGGAAATTTTAAAACTAAAAATAAATAACTTCTTTTAAAAAAGTTTTAACTTTTTAATCACATCTTTAAAGATTTAAAATAATTTTAATTAATTGAACTATTCTTAGTACTAATTTACCTTACATGTTTATGTCAATTAAATTTATCATGTATCAAACTTATCACCTGATGGATTTTTAAGAATTTAAGTAATCTGATACAATTAAATCCAATACTTTTTATATATTTACAGAATCATATACTTCTCAAACATGACATTTCGGGTAATTTATTAAATGTTTCTATGCTTTTAGTTAAATAAATATAGGTAGTTATGCAATTTGCATTGGAAACATAATTTGTTTTTTAGAGTTTCATTTTTAAGCTGTTTTTAATGGCAAAAAGGAAAAAATTTAGCTTACCTTCAGTCTTTGAAACACTATTATCCAGCACTTTCTGGCATTGTAACTTCAACTGAGCATCTCTGTTATAAAACTAAAGGATTTCTACTTCATTGGCCAGAATCTCCAACTGAAATTTTGAACTCAAAGCCGTACTGTATGTTCACTCATAGCTTTATCTTTAAATATTTGGTGGCTTGATGCAATTATTGATAAATTTACTTTGGAGTCATAAAGCAAACAATTTTGAAGGAATTTATTGAACACTTCCATTTGCCTTCATTACTGTACAAGTTACGATTCATGAGAGTGTACTGTTGACCTGCATCTATAAAGATTGATATTCCAATTTTTGTGCTAAAGATTTTTATTCCTATTGATTCCCTAAATTTGAATATCTATATATTTCAATTAGTGACAAAGCAAAAATAGTAAGAACTTACTGGTTTCTTTCTTATATTTTTAATAAGTTATTTATATAAATTTACTCTTTTAATTTGAAACTAATCTATTTCATTTTAGCTTGGTAATATATTGAATCACTTCAAAATAGATTTTTAACTTTTTAATAATTTTTTTGCTCTTAATTCTATTATGCTATTTATTCATCTTTATTTATTATATTTTCTTTTAATATTGCTGTAAAAAATGATACAAAATAATATAAATAGTATTTACCTAGATTGTAATTTTTTAAAAATCTTTATTTACAAACAGTATTCATTAAAGTATTTAATGGAATAATATAAAGACAAAAATTTTGTAACTAACCGAAAATATTAAATTGTTTTCAATTTAAAAATACTTGCAATAAATTGAAACATTTGTAAAATATGACTTAATGCAATTGGCAATAAGCCTACTTTAAAATCATAAATGTTTTATGATTTCAAAGTACACAATATTGAACCATACAAACACTACGGAATGAATTAGAGTTATTTTTGCTGTAACTATCCTTATTTTTCTGAAGTGGATTCTGATCTTGTCAAATAAGTGTTAGTTGCTTAGTTCTTATATTACATAAAAAAAAGAAGAGAGGGGGGTAGAGAAAATGATTTTAGCTCCAATACTTGGATTTTTAATATAAAATGTGTTACTTTCTGATTCTGTTATTGTAAATTCAAATATTTCATACTGTCATTTGTCTTATTTTAGAAAACAGGTATGGTTAAAACTAAGAGACTATTTTTATTTTGTAGTCTATGTAATGTACTTTTGCCTAAAGGCAACTTTTAGCAAGCCCAGCTATTAATAATTATGTTGAAATAAAAATAGATCTTTTGCATTCTTATCTTCCCATATCTGTGCAATACATTGTCATTTGGTATTAAATCACTGTTATTTAACAACTTTATAACTTTTGTTCTTTGTTTCATTTTTGTGATATGAGTGATTTTACCACCTGAGATGTTCCAAATTATTTTATCAGGTAGTGCGTAGCCGCTTTCTCATATTTAAACATCTTTTTTATTACCATAATAGAGATAGACTGAAATATATTGGGAACTTTCTATTTATATTGATTGCTTTCATTAGAATTTTACAATTTCTTTCACTGGTCTGTCATCAGTATTATTATGTTAGTACAAATACTTGAATATTAAGTGTGTGTGTGTGTGTGTGAGTGAGTGAGTGAGAGAGAGAAAGAGAGGTTTTTAACAGATTTTGACAGGTACTGGATTAAACATATTTTAATCTACCGAATTTCACTACCATTATTTCTAGTATATAAAATATCAATTTGCGAACAAAAATACTTTTGGCTTGTATATTTATCCTAAGAAGCTAAAATAATTATTCCATACATTTTTTGATAAAATCAATATTAAAATGAAATAAATATTGAAATAGATAATCTTTAAATACCTCAACTTGTAATTACAAAAAAATTAATTAATTTTATTAGTTAGATACCAAGATTGTATTTCATTTCTATATTTCATGAAATGAAGGTTTTTTCTAAATATAAGTCCTTCTTTTAATAATACAGTTGAATTTTATAGATTCAAATATTAGACCAGACAGAAATAAAATAAAAAGCAATATCTGAAAGAAAACATTTTTGAAAATTATATTTTCAATTAAAATGCTGTTGCCTGCTTTTTTAAAATACATATGAATTTGTAATAAAATAAGATATTGATTAAAATAATTTAAGATCTCTACAATTTGAGATCTTGTATCTCAACAATTTTTTAATCAATGTCTTCCTAGTTCAAACATTTAGTTATTCTGATTAACTGGATTAATTTTTGGACTAGAAAGGCTGAGAATAGTTGAAACTCGACAATAATGTGTATGCTTACATAGAGGATATCCATTAAATAACTTTTTGCTGTATGAGCTCCCAATGCTGTGGCCTGCCCTTTCAATCATTGAAATGAAAGTTCTAATTTTTATTTGATTTGAAATTTTTATTGAATTTTTATTTGAAATTATGCGCTCCAAACTGTAATAATGTAAAACAATGAAGCTTTCTTAATTATGTTTACTTAAAATGTAGAAATTTTAATCTTATTTTCTACAAAATGTATTAGTGCACTGAAATTCTATAAATGTGTGACAATACTTGCATAGCATTTCAAGACGCTCTCCACTCCTGAAGATACTTCATTTCTTTATTGGACTGCAAGACTTATTATGCTCGAAAGAGACTACATAAGGACGTAAAATAAATAAATAAAAACTTGCAAAGCTGATATTTACAAAGCACATAGTAGAAAAATCAATGATATAATAAGAGATAGATTCTTTTTAAAGAATTGCATGTTTCCAACTTGCTAAAGTCAATAACCCTTTGCATGAAGATACTATAATGATGAACATAATACATTGGGGGATTCTTTATGAATTATTTTCACACTGACTATTAAAGAACCCACTAACAATGGTTTGCACATGATCAGCTGTATGTGCTTTTACTGTCTGTTCTGATACATCACACAGAATGTATCGATATGTTTTTGCAAAGTTATATATTCTTTGCAATACTCTTCTTGCTTCCTTCAGTGTTTATATTCACCAAAACGTTTAGATGTCCTTTATGGTTTTTTTCAAAACAAGTGTATTTTTGCATCAACAAGTAGTTGTTATTTTACAATTCGGAAATGCTTTCATTGCAAATGTAGTGTTATAGCAGCTCTATTATTTTACAAAGTTAGTATCTGAACATTCTTCATCTGAACATGTTCTTTCGGTTTAACTACTAAACCGCTCGGGTTTCATGTATTGGATAAGAGTTATGTGTGTATAAACACAATGAATAAAAATGTAAATTAGATTTCATTTTCATATTGTTGCTCTTTTATTTAAGTTGATAACCTGCCAGAACTGTTTGATATTTTTTTTGAAATGCAAAGATATTATCTTATATGTGCTGAATCATTTTGTGAAAGACAGCCAAAAATGTATAGTTCAAACCTATTTATTTTAAATTATATATTTATCCTTTTAATATATTACTTTTATTTAAAATATGTTTTATTTTTTTATGATTATATATTACCTTAAGGTACATTTTGAATAAATTGGCATGCTTTTATTGTTTAGTTTCTTATAAATTTCTTTAATACTGATTATATTGTTTTTTTATATGTATATATTTGTCCAGTATTCTTATGCTTAGCTTTGTGTAGAAATAGTTCATTGCATGATTTAATTGCTTTATTATTTAGTAGCTTAAAATATGTTTCCCTTTTTTAACAGCTGGACTGTGTATTGATGAAAATAGCTTGCTTGTAGCAGCAGTTGGCTTTTGTGAAGATTTTGTTGCTTGCTATGTTATTTTATAGAATAAATATTTTATTATTTATGCATGTTTCTTATGTTTTTTTTTTTTTTTTTTTTTTAAATACACAACACATTGCGAGACAATTTTTCCAATGAAAAATTTCCTTTGAGTTTTGCTTTCATCATCTATCAATGGCATATAATTTATCAGTGAAATTACTCTCGCAGTGGACCACAACATGATTGACTTGACATCATGTGATCAAGTTCCCTGAATTGAGATGGATGTGTGTATTTTGTTTTTTTTTTAAATAGTTGTGCGCAGTTACCGTCATTTGTCATAACTTAATTCAATTCAGCCTGTAGCTTATCAATGGAAATTGATATAAGTGCTAAGATATTAACAGAATATTTATTCATTACAAAATACTTTCAGAAAAAATTCAATGTTTAAAATTAAATTATAATTTCCTTTATAAAAAAATGCAATAAAATTCTTTTCCAAATATAGGAAAATATTCTAAGTCATGATTTATTAATAATAAGAGTAATTTAAGCAATATAGAATAAATGCTTTTTTAAAGATAATAATTTAATTTATTTATTTGTGTGTTGATCGTGCTTCACATTAAGTCACTTGGAAATATACTTAGGAATGCTTTTAGAACGTCTCGAAATATTTTCGTTTATATTTTTTATATATCAATTTAACAAAAGTGAAAAATGTTTTGTACGTTTGAATTTTTAATTTCAGAATACCTTGATGTGGATTCTCTTTTCACCCATCCAGGAGTATTAATAATTTCATTCTTAACAATAAAGAATGTTTTGAATGTGGAGTAATAATTGTGTATATCTCCTTGTAATAAAATTTTCTGATTATTGCTTTCTTTTACATTATTTATTTTTAAATTCAATTGAATTAAAACTTGTCTTTTATTTTATGTTGAACTTTTCTATTTGTAAAATGAAATTTTTTATATTTAAATTAATTATTTTTATTTTATGTTCCTGATTTTTTTATTGGGAGTTCTCGTGAAATTCGCTATCATTAAATACTACCATTTTGTAATTTTTCATAGATTTATGTGAATGGATTGTCCTTTTATTTTATTTTTATATTAACAATTTTCATCACAGGTCTCTGATTTATTAATACTATTGTTCATTCATTCATTCATTGTCACTTTCATCACAGTTCTCATATTTATATTTTTTCCTATTTCTCTGATTTTATTTCTGAATAGTTTTTAGATTTGCTATCATGTTCCTTATTAGTCTAATCATACCTTATCATTCCTATCCATTATCATTTCTTATTATTTCCATTCTATATCATTTTCTAATTATCGCTTCTTCATTATAGTTTATTTTTTCATCATGATACTCCATTTATTTCATTATCAGTTTCTCCCTTATATTCTCGCATTCTGTTTTATTCATTGTAATAACTGAAGGCACTATTTTCTTCATCATAGTCATCAAATTTTTGTTTCGTTTCTGATTCATATCTTTAATATTGTTTTCTGATTTGTTATCGCTTTTCGATGATGGGTACAATGGATTCATTAATAATATTTTCATTTCTTCTGGATTCAGTGCAATTCCTTTTATCACAGTTCTCTTATTTTTTTAATCATAATCATCATCATAGTTTTTTTATATTTATCATTATTTTCTTTGATATTTTCCACATGCATTGTCATAGCTTTCTAAATCACCACCTTTCCATCATACTTATTGGATTATTATCACTTCCTACACAGGTTCTA
This sequence comes from Latrodectus elegans, assembly GCA_030067965.1. Taxonomy (NCBI): domain Eukaryota; kingdom Metazoa; phylum Arthropoda; class Arachnida; order Araneae; family Theridiidae; genus Latrodectus; species Latrodectus elegans. Next base: position 102,938,855 of record CM057816.1, on the reverse strand, counting down.
TCTACATAAATATCTTCAGAAGATTTCCTTATCTTTAGAAAATTCGAACCTGTGGGGCTTTACATTTTTAAACTGCATTTTAGATTTAACTAGTAGACATTTCTACAAAAAATGATAACAAGGAAAAACAAGTACTTATGGATACAAGGGTGAAAACCAGCACAGTATTACGAGAAATAAAGGTAAGTATCAAAGCTGAGTGCTCGCTATTGGGAAAATTATCAGAAACGTAAAGTTATGCGATTTTTCTTTTTTTAAGGAATACATGGTAGTGACTGTAAAAATGTCTTCGAAAAAAAATTGACATACCTAAAATATGATTGTAATCCATATTCACCTATGTTAATTGAATTGTACTTTGTTAAAATAAAAAAAAATGCTTAACTTCGTACAAAAAAAAAAAAAAAAAAAACTAAGAAATTCGCCATGCTAATATCATTTTTTGAGTTTTGTAAATGATTAATATTTAAGCACCGATTGCTAATAAAAATGTATGTGAAGTACATCTAAATTTTGAAGTATATACTATTTAAGAGTCACAAGGATTCAAGTTTATGATTAATTAAATCTGGATTATCATTTTTGATTCACTGGATGTTAAAAAAAGTTCCTTTTTAGACATTCGAAAATTAAAATTTGTTCAATTTAAAAAAGAATCGCCTTTATGTATCAGTCAACATGTTGGTCGAAGAAATACGATAAATTATGATGTCTTTTTTGCTATGGATTAAGGAATGGTGTCAATAATGGTTTTAAGCGACTCTTGGCCGTAAGTACATGAGTAAATAGAACAATTTGGAAAACAGATATTTTTATCTCAACATCAATAGCGTCTTTCGGTTTTATGAACCTATTGATATAGATTCAGGGGTATCAAAGCACGCAATCTGCAGACGTCATACTCTGTCCTTAAATCTACATCTATGAAAACAGTTGACATGAAATTGGTGTGTTTCTAAATTCATCGCAAGTAAAGTAGCTGCGTTTCATTGGAGGTGATCCTGATGTGATATGAATATCAGCCTGAACGGCGAATTCTGCCTGTCTCTTTAAGTTGATGACAGTGAGTGATTCTTCGTTAGCTCAAGTTATTTAATTTATAACACACTCATAACTACTCTAGTTCAGTTTCTCCATATAAAATTTTGTTTATTCAAATCACTTAAAACTTCATTTTTACTCCGACTATGGATGGAGTTTTCAATGTAAACAAAAACTAACCTCAGCTGACCGGAAGCCATCGCAAATACTTCCGGTTTTCACTCTTCTCATTGAAAACCAATGCAATCGCAAAACTTTTTATTTTAATATTCTTAGATATTTATTTCTGTTTTTGAAAATTTTCTTTATTTTATCCGTTAAAATCACAGTTTTTAATAAGAGTACGATTAGTTGTGATCCCATAACTTTTTAAAATTTTTACTATATCTTGCGGGGAATCGCTCTTATTGGCGATATTAGGATCAATTGTTGATGAATGATATATTTAACGCACATTTTAACTCTTGTTATTATTTATCTCAATTGTTAATCATTTTCTTTAACTAATTTTTAATTTTAGGAATTTATTCCAAAATTTCAGGAAATATATTTTGCACGCGATTGAACTATAAATCATTTCGGTACTTACGTATTAACGCAACCAGGCCAAAATTCGCATAAATCGCCAAATTTGGCGACCCTTCTTACGGCAACCCTACGTATTATACGTGGTTTTTCGTAATAAAATTATGTTTGCTTATTGGTTAGATTGAATGCCGTGAAATATGTTAACTAAGGATATTTGGGATCTACCTGTGAGTGAAAAAGATGCTGTTGAATTGTTACAGGGATATGGAATTATGCCGAACGAACGTACTTGTAAAAACTCTCATAAAATGAAACTGTATTTTGGAAAGTAAATCATCTGCAAATGTAACGTCGAAGAGTGCAATCAACACTTGGGTGTGAGAACCGGAAATTGATTTGAAGGTAGCCGAATTTCATTTGTGATAGCGGTGCGCTTCATTTATTGTTGGTGTAAAGAGTTAACCTCAATTAAATTTTGTGTAGAAGAGATAGAAATTTCTGACAAAACTGTTATAGATTGGAACAATTACATGCGGGAGATATGTACCCTTGAAATGGATGGAAAAGAAAAAAAAAAAAAAACAATAGGCGGCAAAGGACTTATTGTGGAAATAGACGAAAATTTATTTGTAAAAAGAAAAAATAACACTAGGCGTGTACTACCACAGCAATGGGTTTTCGGCGGAATTTGCTGAGAAACGAAAGAGACTTATTTGGTTACTGTACCTTACAGAAGCGCCGTTACCCTCATGAAAAAAATTTGCGAAAATATCAAGGAAGGAAGCATTATTTATTCGGATTGCTGGAAAGGATACAAGACAAGTCAGTTGGAAAATGCTGGATTTCTGTATGGAACTGTTAATCCCAAATATAACTTTGCGGATCCCGAAACGGGCATTCACACACAACATGTAGAGCACATATGGGGCTCAGCCAAATGGCGCAACAAAAAACAGAGTTGAGCAGCCCGTCATCATCTTGACTCATACCTTATCGAATTTATATGGCGCCAAACTCAAGCTGTTTATGGGGAAGACGGTTTTCAATCAGTGCTAAAAGCAATAGCCTAAATACTTCCGCCGAAAAAATAATTCTGCAACTTATTCAAATTCGAAACCGGAAGGGTTTAATTGTTTTTTATATTTTAAAACGAAATAGTATAAAAAACTGCATTAAAAATTATCTGTAATTAATAAATGTACATTTTATTTCTATTCATACTTCACGTAATTTGGTGATACTCTTCTCAGGTCTGTATACCCCGTGATGCGGAGCATAATATGTAACATTTGGATCCTTTGTTTCTTGAACCAGTCTCATGTGTCCTAGCTCTTCATATTCCTTTAGAAATGTCTTATACAATTCACAATAGTTGGTATCTTCCTGCAAACGCGACCACAGCGACTGGAATCTCCCAAGAGCAATATCTCTACTCTGACCTAAACGCCATGGATGTTCTTTAAATGGCATTTTAACTATGTATTTGCCTGAATCATTCCTGTAATGTGTATTCGCAAAATGCTTTTCGCGCAGAGTTTGCTTTTTGCTCTGTGTTATTTTTGCATCTATACTTTCAATTTCCCAGAACCTTTTTAATGTGTTTTTTAAATTATCATCTTTAATTAATCCGCAATATTGAATCCACAGTTATTTTTAACCTCATTGTCCTGTTCTACACAACCACTTTCTGCGTATCCAAAACCCGTATTTTGTAGTAGTAATTTTGAATTTGGGCAGACGATCTGACCTGGTCTTAGTAACGCGTAAAATAATTCCGTGCCTAGTAACATGTCAATTCTGTCAGGAACATTAAATCAGTTGTCAGCTAACTCAGTTAAATTAAAAAAATTTTCATTTACTCTCATCTCTATTACTCTTTGCGGAATCAAATCTGTAATTTTCTTTACTACTAGCATATTTATTTGAAATTGTTGTCTCTACGGAACCCTTAACTATCATGACTGCATTATCTAAACCCGAAATTAAAGTATTTGTTTTATTAATTTTTAACTGGAAATTATTAGCACACTGTGAAGTTAAGAGTCACGTTTGAGAGCCTACGTCTAATCTCTTTATACTCTGAAAAATTATCCTTTTTAAGAATACAAGCCGTACTTAGCAAAACACTTTTTATTTTATTTTTAATGCATCCACTTGCTACAATTGACTGGTTTGCTTCTGGTACCACATTAGAATTGTTTATTACATCATGCGATGTTGAATCGCGAGTCTTTTCTTTTTCGCCGTTAATTTTGCCTTGATTATTTTGATTTTCATCTTTAGAATAGTGAATTAAAGTGTTATGTGGTAAACCACAGAAACAATTCCTTGATCGGCATGTTTGAACAGAACAATTATAATTTAAACATTTGAAACAGGCTCTATTCCTTTTTACGACTTCAACTCTTTCCTTTACAGAAAGTCTTTTGAACTGGGGACAACCATATAACCCATGTTTCTCATTTGAATTACACACCCTACATTTAGCAATTTTAACCTCCGACCAAAATACATTTGTATTTCCATTATACCTTCGATTAACACTAGGGTTCTCAATAATATTTTTTCCGCGAGAAGTGAAAAATATATCTATTTCACCTCCCAATTTACTCGGAGCAAACCACTTATCTCCTTACCTTACACTTATAAATGAAGCAGTTTCTTTATCTAGTGTTTGGTATATTTTATCCGAAATAATATGCTCTTTAAGAATTTCAAAATCAGAAACCTGCCTAGCTGGCAGCCGAATGGTTAGCGCTCTTGCCTTCGATTCAACAATTCGTGGGTTCGAATCCCACCTTCGGCATGGATGTTTGTAGTGGCTCGGAATCCACTTTAAGCAGTAAGTCCCGATCTAATTGGCCCTTGTGTGCAAAAAATTATCGTTGAGGGACGAACAAACCAACCAAATCAGAAACCTTTCTTAATTTTAGATAATAGTTCCAACTGGTTATTAGACATGACGCGAATGTTACTGAAGATGAGTTTCATTAGGTAGTTTAGAAGTTTTTCTAAAATTCTCTAGGCAAGAGATTACCGTTGGTTCAAACTCTCTCAAAACTAAAGATTTTATTTTCTCATAATTTTTTAAATATTTATCGCAAATGCGTTATTATATTGTACGCTTTGTCACCAATTAAATTTAGCAAAATCTCTGCTTTTAAACTCTCTAATACATTTTTTGTATTAAATGCCCTTTCCAAAGAATCAAAGAACAATCCCCATCCTTCTAGACGAGATGGCACCTTTACCGTTCAGGTTTTTATACTCTATAATTTGATCTAAATACTCAAATTTTATTTCACTTTCACTACACTCGTTTTATTCCCATTTCTAATTTTAGCCAATTCTAACTCGTTTTGCGATCTTAGAAATTTTAGTTTTTCGATTTCAATCGCTCGCTGCTCCTCAGTTTTTCTATTCTCTATTATTGTATTTTCTACTCCTTCATAAAATCCGGTTTTGTTTTATAAATATCACTTTTCAATAAGCTCAATTAATGACGTAATTGTCGCTTTTTCCTGGACCTTTAAATTTAATTCGATCGCGATTCGCTAACAATCAGCTTTTAAAGCACCCTTAAACATTTTTTGTTTTTGTTCTCAGATTATCAAATTAACGATAATGTTTCTCATAAATAATTAAAGAAATAGTAAAGCCCTAAATATATATATATATCTATATATATATATATATATATATATATATATATATATATATAGATATATATATATATATAACTCAATAATAATAATAATAATAAACAGGAACACTTCTCAAATATTTAACGAAAACGAAACTCTCAAGAAAGAAAAAATCGAAACTAAAGAACACGAACTCCGTATCTCGTAAAAATTCCTCAAAAGAAATTACAATATTGCTCTTACTTCGATTTCAGACACCATAGTGAACGAAGAATTGTATTTGATAAAACCAAAAAGGCAGATGTTCATTTTCATAATTGCCGTTTGTAGCACAACATTCGAACACTCGTTTTCAAAAGTCCACTATTCACATTATTCTCAATTTGGCACTTTAAATTTTTCCTTCGACTCGGATGGACCAATGGCAATGTTAGCTCAGGTTATTTAATTTATAACACACTCATAACCACTCTAGTTCAATTTCTCCATATAAAATTTTGTTTATTCAAGTCACTAAAAACTCCTTGTTTACTCCGACTAAAATATACATATGTTTTTTTCACACAGCTAGGAAGATTTTTCTCTTAATACAGTTCAAATGATATGTATAGGGCGCTTCACGCCAAACTCACTCTGTCACCAGGAAGCGCGGTATGACTACACAGAACAGTGAGTAAAGGCAGTAATGTCTGCTTTTCAATTCAGTATTTGTTATTGAGTAGTATAGTGTCATAACACCAGGTATGATAGTTTGAAGAACACCCATTGATACACAGCTGATGAACTTTGTCTACGACAAAATATTTTGAAAGTACATTGGTGACAGCTTACCGTGTTATTAATAATCCTATGCCATTTATACAATGAAGTAAGATTTCAAGATAAGATTCTGTGCTGCAGTAAGAGGCCTCCCAAATAGTCTTTTCGTTTTTTGATGTAAAAGCAAAGTAAAAACTATATAAACTAAATTTTTGTTTAAGGTAAACAAAAAAAAGATGGTTTAATTAAAATATGTATACCATGTATTTTATATTTATGTATACCGTGTAATGTGTATTCTTTTCGTAGTTGACGAGATTTTAGCATGAATCTACAAAGATGTGTCCTCATGCGACCTGTCTGCTTATTAGATTTTTCCTTAGAATACATGTTTCGAAGACAACTTGATGCTTTGCGGAATATCACTGAAATTGCTGATGAGTTTTGAATTTTGACTGAATCTATTGCAGGGGAACCACGGTAGGATCTCGGCAGACTCCATGACCCACTGAGTCGTCATGTTCAGCATCTAATAAGTCTGCCTTATCTCGAAGCCCTTTATTCCGACAAATGTCACTGAAATAGGGGTCTTACAACTTAACATTCTTTTTGATGCTACTAAGTCAGTATATTATTGCCTCGATTTAAATTTTTCAGGAAATTTTCGTGTCTACGTATGAATACTGTTACTCCCTTATATGATCATGTTTTTTTTGTATGATTTTTATGTATATATATATTGTAAGAGAAATTAAATAAGAAGGATCTAAAGCAAAATGTCTAATCATTCATTATGGATTACATAAGAGCAAAATATTTTAAATGTCTAATAAGAGCAAAATGACAAAATAAATACACGTTTAAAAATAAAATTTTAATATTATCCTTATAATGTAAATGTGATTCATATAACGGTAGTTTATAATGGGAATATATAAAGTGGCCTCTATTTGATGCCTTTTGCTTTTTAACATACATTTATAAGTTTCATTTTGATGTGCCGCAACTGAGTGGGGAATGATTATAATTGAAAGCAATCCACACTTTTTGTAAATTGTCATTGTGAAGCTGATGCTTGTGCATTTTGTGCTAAGTAAAACCAATGTTCAGTGAGATTCAAATCGGAAAGTTTCGTATGGCCCTAGTAGAAAATAAAAACATATTTCTGTAATTTACCAAATGGTACAAGATTTATTTGCTACCTTACTGCATGCTGTTGCTGTCATGTAGATCTTATACTTGAAGAGGTCGCAGAATACAGGGACTCATCTTCCGGGATCATTCAATATGTAAAAATGCTTTCATATTAACTTTAAAATCGAGCTCTTTATATAAAAATAGATCTTCACTCTGACCACCCGTCATCGAAGAGCCAGTTGATATTTCTCTTAATAGACATCTTATTTAAGCGTATTTTTCTTTTGACAAATATTAGATTTAGTTTTCTTTTCGGATACTTTTAATTTATTTAATGAATGCTATGAAGGGGAAGGTGTGTTATAGTTTAATTTGAAATTGCTCTTTGATGAAAAATAATAGTCTTTTGAACTATGGATTGTGAAGTCATAATGCTTAAGACTATATTAGTCTACTATGGTAGTAGTTTCAACCCCTACCTAAGCGTCGATATTGTAAAATCAGTTTTAAATCATTACAATCTGATGAATTACTCTCATATGTAAAATGTGACTGTGGAAACCAACCAAGAGTCTAGTCACTCGAAAAAAAGGTTACTTTACAGCAATTTAACACCTACCACATTTTGCCTTTTAAAGACATTTGATAAACTTTAATGTATTCCAAGAGAAAAGACTCTGAAATATTAGCTCATCTGGAAAGTAAATTTCCCACGGCTCCGAAAGATGTCGTTGCAAAATGATGGAAACGCGAATGTGCATGCTAAGCAGGTTGTAAATGTGGCTATCATATGCCGCTATCCTAATTTTCGGATAGCTTGTGTTAAAGTATTTCTTCTTCCGTTGATTGCGAGGTGAGATCAGTGATACAGTTTTCGAATTCACAAACGGTAGATCTGATTGAAATCCACTGTCAGTTGCGTTAAGTGTTTGAACTTGTATGTGATTTTGTGCATCGATACCACGATAAAAATGAAAATCTGCGATAGAATCGTTACAGCTGATAAGACGTGGCTGATAAGACGTCTTGCTTCATACAGAAACCAGGCAACAGTCGATGCATTGGCGTCACTGTAGATGCCTGGTACAGACGAAAGGAGACTGTCAAGCAGACTGCATCTACACAGAAATTAATGTGCACGGTCGTCTGGGGCAAAAAGAGGCATTCTGCTCATTGATTTTTTGCGAAAGAGTGCAACAGTAAGCGCCGAACTTTACTGCGCAATTCTAAAGAAGCTGCGACGAGCCATTCAGAAGAAAAGGCGCGGCTGTCCTCATATGGCGCATTCCATAAAAAAATACTGGAGAAGTTTTCCTGGGAAGTGTTTGACTTTCCATCCTGTAGTCCCGACTTTGTTCCCATCGACTTCTAACTGTTTTTGCACATGAAGAAATTCCTGTACGGGCATCACAGATGAAGACGTGCTGACAGATGTGGTATTTGTTGGCTCCTTTTCCAAGCGGCAGACCTCTATGATACTGGAATACAAACAAATATCCCACAATATGACAAGTCCTACAATTCCGATGGTTCTTACATTTAGCTGAATTATTGTTCTATAAATATAGAATATTATTGCATATTATAATATTTATTGCATATTTACATGTTCTATAAATATGCAATAAATATTTCTAGGTAATTATGTTTTATTTCTTTTTATGAACCATGGAAAACTTACTTCCGGATGACCCTAGTACCCACCTTGGCCATCATACATGCAGAAATACAATGCACGTATCGAGTTGTGTCCAGGATCGAACAAAGTTTCTTCAAACGGTTCATCAGAGAACTGGGTGTGTCATAATTAGGCTAATAGGTCTAATTAGCCCTCGTGCGCAAAAAATGACCATTGAGCGACAAACAAACCAAATCAGGATTGAACACTAATGCTTTATACTACTATTCCACGATGGTCATAACAGAGTAGATGATAGGTGAGTCGTTCACTGTGGTAAATGAGGATAGCTCAAAACAAATTCAATTCATAAATTGTTTTGAATTCGACACTCTAGTACAAAATTTGGAGGTATAATCAGTTAATTGATTATCATTACTGTAACGAATGTATGTAACAAATAAGGAAATTTAAATGATCTAAATATAAAGCTAGCATTTTTATCTTTCATGTGAATCGAATTTTTAAGAGAAAGTTAAAAAAAATTTGAATAAAAAAGAAAAATACCATTCAATGAAGATTTAAATTTAATTGATGCCTAAGAATTCTCATCAGATTCTGAATGCTGTTCTATCAACAAAATAAAATAGTATGTAAGGATAATTTTAGTACAACGAATACTTTTTATTTCAAAATTTCTATTAAAATCTGCTTTTGTAACTCTGCTAATATCGACATAAGTTTATCAAAGTTTTTGTCACAGAGCCAATAAGGATTTCAAAAAATTAAAATTATGTTTTAGATTTTAAGACAATTGTTGCTATAGAAATCGACAATACGTTCGTATTTTGTTCTCAAATATTTTAAGATTCTATTTAAATGATTTATTCATTTTCGTTTTGGAAATACGAACGGTTTCATCGTTTAATCCATCTTATTTAAGATGAATTTATTAGCTTTTCCCGCAAATTCCAATTCATTTCCGATTGGGGGGAGGGTATTGGGTTAAACGAAAATAATACATTTTCAAAAATTAAAGAGAAATAAATACTGATGCATTTTGAGGAATTAAGTTAAAATCTGAAAAGAAGGGTCTTCTGATGCCGCGCATGTTTTTACCTACCTGTAATCGCAAGTCAACTTAAAAGAAACTGAAATGAATTGCTGATTGACTGTTGTCAAGGCAACGAAAACTGATTGTTTAATGACGGTTTGTTTTTGTTTAAAGTATTGTAATTTATTTTTCTTGCTGCTGTTGATGATTTAATTTGTTTTAATAATATGCTTAATCTCTCTAGTTTTATGATAACATTGAATAATCTGTAGAATTTGTGCCTCTACACGAGTGGTCCGTCGTGATACTGCCAGGTCACGTGTTTGAACAATGTAGTCCAGGAAAGGAGAAGGACTATTCGTAGGTGCCGGTTTGGCGATAAATTGCGACAAACTGGTTTACTGCATCCGAATGTTTTCTTATGTTTGTATGAATTAATTTGCATTTTATGACGTAACATGATTGTGTACATGCGCGAAATTTGTTTTGTGTACTAGTAACTCTTGAAGCATTTGATTAATAATTTGTTTTTATTTGATTACAGTATGAGCTGGATATTGCGCGAAAGACGTAATTAAAGCTAGTGAGAGGAATCAGTTTTACTGTACGGTCACCCTTTGTACGGTTTTTTTTTGGAGCCAAATTTGGCGAACATTTTTACTGGAAACCCAGCAAATTAGTATTTTGGTAACCCTATTTGTCATTAATTTCGCATGAATATTTATCGATTTAAATTCATTAATATAAAATTTTATCAAAAAATTTTATGGATAATTTAACATATTAACTTTATTATTTTACCATTGATGTTCGAAATGTATAAATATGCATTTTTTGTTAATTTTATAAAATTATTTGAGCATATTGTTAGATACCGACAATGTATTAAATATTTGTCACTATTTCAGCCATTTTCCTCCCGCCTTTTCTTCCGATCGGAAATTCCTCATACGGTCACACTTGGAGACTTTTTGAAAATTTCGCCGGTAGAAAATTTCAAGGGTGACCGAACAGTAAATTTTTACCTAGTGAGATAATTGTGCAGGGTTTGACGTGAAAGTTGGAAATCGCGCCACTTCCTCACAGGATCATATGATTTTACCAGGGAGAAGAATGATATTACGAAGAAATTGTGACTTCTGCATCTTGCAGCGAAGTTTAGTGGAAGTGATCAGCCTTTTTTGCTCAGTTTGGCGCAGTCGTTTTTTCTGCAACATTATTCCAAACAGACATTGGCAAATGCATTGTGTCTGGAGCGTCAATTTCATAAGGCAATACCAGTATCACTCTTGAAAGTCTTTTATAATAATCATACTCGAAACCATGATTGTACCCTGTTGCATGGCCTGGAAGACGGGAGTTAGATTAGAGGAGAAAACTTCCTTGTTTAAGAAAACCTGGAATTTCAATGTCAGCAGTACATAAATCTATTATATGAAGGATTCTTTATTCTTCTATAATGAAATCTTTGATCCAAGTTTCTGGAGCATAAAATTAACACAAAGCGGAAAGAAATTTTAGAAAGAACATTAATGAAATAAAATGCATGCATGAAAGAATCATGAAAATAATTTTGCAAAAAAGAGATTTTTTTTAAATTTTTATTAAATGAAAGTTAAAATTATCATTGAGAATCTAGAACCATGCTCGAAACAAACCGTAGTTCGCAATATCAGGAGTGTTCGAAAATTACAGGTACTGTATTTATACGTAAAAACATATTAAATACATAACAGCACAACTTTCCATTTTAACTTGAAAAGTAACATTTTTCCTGATTTTCTTAAATGGATTGTGTTGTGACATAAAAACAAAATTTATTAACTACATTTTTAAACTATTCTCAATTTTGTTTTGTGGAATTTATGTTACATAAAGAAAATCAACTTCAGTGTTACTTTTGCGTATTATGAGCCATAGCTTCTGCATTATTCATTTTAATATTTGAAGCAAACAACATATTAGTTGGCATATTGCATTGCTGTTGGTAAAGTGTATACGTTAGGATTATAAAAATGAATGCGTATAATATATATTCTGCTTTAAAGAGTTCGAAATATTAACGGAGTCTTCAGTTCTAGAGCCAAGATATATTAAATTCCTGTCAAACATAATCTGGCAGGCAATATTTTCTGAGAAACGTCGTTAGAAATAATCATATAGGATGCGGGTAAGTAAATTGAGATTGAGGGTGAAGAGGCTTTTATGGGATATGACACCCTCCTTCCTTTTAATAGGAAAGCTGCGATGACATTTATGGCATCAAAAAATTTATAAACCCTGTGTTTTTCATAATATATTATTTTGTCGGTTAAGCAGTAAATATATTTGTGTTGTGTTTAGTGAATATTTTTTTTTCCTAGGGGTAGAGTTAGGTAAAAAATAAAAATTCTTCTTAAATGTGAGAAATATTCGTTTTATAAAAGAGGCAACATATTTAGAGTGTTTCTACTTTATTCAGTAAAATACCATTCCCATTTATTAACAAATAACAGCCGAGTGGCTCATTTGTAATGTTAAAAAAATTACATTTCTATAGAAAAAAACAATTATTAAGACAGCTTAAGGAGATTTCCCACATTTATTAACTAAATGTAAACATATTTATATCAAATATTAAAATTCTAATGTTTATGTGTTAAATACCTACCAACCACAACAACTCACAATCTATATAAATATATATACATTATGTTATGGAATAATTATATAAAAACACCACATTTCTCGTCAAGGTTCAAGATGATGTGCTTCGATGTACATAACACATTCTAAGGTGACTTAAATACTTTGAATTTGAATATAAACTCTGGAAAAAATAGAATTTACAAAATGTTTGAAATATTTACCTATCGCTTTGGACCTAATGAAAAGCGTTTTTTTCTTTTTTAATTCCTATTTTTTTAATGCCAATATTACGAGGTTTTATCTATTTATATATTCGAATAAGTAGAGAGAATATCTTTTAACCCAAGTGAGGAAGTTTTCCGGGTCTTACTCCACTCGATGTTTTAAATGTATATCTAATCCATTCTTCAATAGTTTAAAGAGCGTTATTTCTTTTCTTTATCTGATGCTATAAGCTTTAGAAGAAATGTCGGCAATGAAAGTTAATAAAATCTATAAACTAAAGAAAACATTATTTTTTAAAATTTGGATAAAGGGAAACTTTTAGACATCCTGAACATTTGTGTAGTACAAAATTTTCAACCAATCGCTTATCTTATAGAATGCCACGTGTGTATATTGTAATTAATTTATGCAATTCGAATTGCATAACCAAGTTAAAGAATATGGTTATTATAAAATACATATATAAACTAGAATTTCATTCACAATTTTTGTGCAATAATGACGTCATTTTAATTAAAAAGATTACTAAGAGTTTCTAATTTTCTAAAAATTAATTTTATCGTTATTATTAATGTAATCATAAATGAGATTAATTTTTTCCACAAATTTTTATAATTTCATCACAAAAAAATTATATCGTATGAAAAACGTAACTGTGGCAAAATTAATAACTTCGCTTAAAAATTCGATTTTTAAAGTGTTCGAAAAAATATCAATTATAAATATCTGTTATATAAAGTAGACGATTATTTAAAGCTCTGGAATTCAGTTCAACAGTTCATGGATTCGAATCCAGTTTTAGGTTTGAAGATTTGTAGTGTTATTCGGCATCCACTTTAAACCATATGTCACCATCTAATTAGCTCTCGTGTGCAAAACATGACCCTTTGTGTCAAACAAATCAGAATTATTCATCACACATCTTCTCAGTCCGACATTCAAAGATGTTAATCTTTCTTTACTCCATAAACCTTTAGCTTTGCGATCGAAGGGACTTTGCCAAGCGACAAAAAGAAACTAATCTCTTGATTTGAGAAAACTTTTCATCCAATGAGAAATATGCTTCAGATTCATGAATTGCTTGTTGACACAAATCACTTAACCGTTTGGTCGATGATATACGACATCAATTTCGAGAGATGATGTATCTTGTTTAGTTTAAAATTCAACAATGGCGAGATGTATACCATTTGAAATACTTCAACTGATCCACAAACGCTGAAACCATGGTTCAACAACCTTTTCAGGTGGAATTGGCTACTTGCACATTTAACTATGGTTTGGAGGATTAACATCCATTTTGAGTGATGAATCAGTGGTATCAATTTGTTCAGTTCGAACTCTAAGCAATTTTGAGAGGCATTTTGTTCACAAGATTTTGGATGTTTACGAGTTCGAAAATCATGGTTCCACAAGTCATTTCAAATAGATTCAAATTGTTTTGGAACACTATCCATGTGAAGTCATTACTCTGTGACCTCAACTCGTCCAAATCGAAACTAAAAAATGATCAAGCTGCGTTTACCTGAAAAAATGATTAATTTCGTGGACCCAAAACCCTTTTTCAATAAGTCATCTTTCATTGGTTGAAGCCATTCCCATGGTGACAATCGAATAAAAGAAACTTCGAAATAAAAAGCAAAAAAGAAAAACAACCACTTCATACTTTAGTTTCATTTAGCAAAAACGATTTCATTTTTTTCTGAGAGTTCTAGGTATTTATCACAAAAACTTATTTTAACGAAATAGAAAATTCTTACTGGAACTCTACATACTAGTTAGACTTGTATACGAAATATGAATGGATGCCTATGTTTCAATTATTTTACTTAGTAAAAATACAGCCAGTTCGAAGAAAAATCGATTTGAAAAAATCCTTTCAGTTTCAATCTCGTAAAAATGTTATTCCATTTTTTTTATCGTTTTTGCTATTCTAAAACTTAAATTTACGAACGTATTTCATTGTGTGAATTTTATGTAAACAACTTAAAACTTCTTGTTCCAGAAGAAAATAATTCTAAGGAAATATTTACTTTTAATCGTTTAAATATTTCTTTTTTTTTCTGTGATATTTTGCCAAGCATTTGCTATTCTTATGAAAATGTCTTCTAACTTAGCTAAGGGGAAAAAAAAATTAACACACACATAAAACATAACAGATACAAAGAACATGCTATCCTGATGGCGTCAATTAAAGTGTACTGGACACCGCAACCAAGAAGCTTAAAAATGGGTCAATTATGGCCATATATTGTGTGGTACGCCTTTTTCGCAGCGACGGTTTGCTTAAATAGGATACAGGCGGGGTAAGGAAAATCGCCCTTTATGAAGAGCTCCAGAGATTGGGGCTGAAATTAATGGGCCAATTTGCCTGCTTCTGTCAAATATATTTCTATTTTAATAACGATATACACAATTTATTGGATACGGAAAACGATCACCGAGTTGCTGGTCATATGATATAATAAAAATATTATTTTGATGCTTAGAGTCTGATGAGATAGTTTACTGTCCTTTACTTAAACTTGCAACCGATCTTTCATTTTTCCAGTGATGTCTAATGTATCAGGTATGAATGGAAGTATTCGTACCATGAAATGTATGTTTTTTTCATGATTACTTTTAATGTCATAGTAGGAAGATGCAAAGATTTTAGATCGGAGTTACGAAAAGAGATATCTTTATCATCTTTATGATGATTTCTCTGAATAAAAAACTAATACATTTTTTTTTTTGATTAAAGCAGCTGAGAGCCAGTGCATTTGCCTAGACAAGTTTTTTTTCAATATAAAAGCTGTTCCTTCTTTTAGGGGGAAATAGAATTCAGAAAAATATGGCTATTTAAATATACTATTTCTAAGCAAAATTTATTTTTATTTAATTTTTTGTACAGTACCACAAAATGATTTTCGACGCAAAGAACCAATAAAAACGAATCGAAGGAGGCGGGAAACGTTCGAAAATTCACTTTTATTATAGAATTATTCAATTTTTGATTCAAGATCTCATTTTATTTGCATTTCGATGCATTCTCGATCAGTGCTGTGTATGGAAAAACGAAAACATGCTCGCTCCAGTTAACAAAAACAATTTTTCAAAAATAGAAAATATATTTTTTTAAATGACATTCAGCGATTATGAATGGAGATACGATACCCTATATATTTACTCTATTAGCAATTTCTTACAAAGAACAAAATCAGAAGCGAGGAAGTGACCACATGCGTCTGCTTTTAGGTGCGAAAAAATTTCGGAATAGAAAATATTACATAAACTAATTATATTGTGGTCTATGGTAATAATATTTGTAAGGAGTTCAAATCATCTCTCTCTTATTATGTTTTAAATTAATTACAATATTTGTAATCGAAATTTCGAAGTTTTAATGTAAGTGAAACATAGCCTATATTTTAAGTTTTCCAGGGACCAACATTCTGATGTTCATCTCATTCCGTGCAGCCGCGCTTAATGCAACCCAAGAAAAACTCTACGAATGCACTGAGTCGAAATTTGATTAATTGAAGCCACAAAATAAAAAAAAAAATGTTTTTCTTTTGGAAATTCTTATTAGTTTTAAAATAAATACAATTATACAAGATTTATATAAATTGCGAAATGTATGCTAATCTCTGTTTTAATAAACAAATAACAGAACAAAAGATCAGTTATTTGTTTTAATTAAAATAATGAATATCTTTGATTTCAGGAGATAAAATTTAGGAACATTTTTAGATTAAATTTGGGAATTACAGACAAAAGTATTCGCGTTTTTTTCTATGATTAGTTTCATGTTCTAATGAGTGACTGATGATTGTGTAGGTTTGGTATCTTATTTTTCCTTCAGGTAATTATTAGGTGGACAGCGACACACCTTCCACGAAAGAATTATCTTGGGAAAATATTTCGCTCTTAAGCTTTAAGGCATCGTAATTGCGATCGAGTTATATTATGTGAACAAGTCACCAATCTGGAATGCCTTATACTTTACGAACAATTTAATTTACTCTTCTCAGTTTTAAATTATTTTCCTTACGTCTGAGCTATGTTTCAGGTAAGAATTTTATATATTCATTAAAACGTAATGTTTATATGGCATCTTGCTTAGAAACAAGTTTCATTTTGGAAAATGTTCAAAAAATTAAATGTGTCCTTAAACTATCGACACAATATCTTATTTTTATGTAACTTATCTGTGTACACAATTGTAGTTTTATTCCAAGCAATTTTAACTAGGAACATGCATTGCTTTTTAAGCCTTATGTGTGAACAAGCTACTTTTCATTATTATTAATATTTTATATTCATTATTTCACATTAAAGTTAATATTTACAATGAGTTACGTTTTTGAATACGATTCTTAATTCAAATTGTTTTTAAACTAATATTTTGATATTTTCGATGATAATGCAAACACTTAATAAAAATTGTAAAGTTTTCAAATCAATGGCACAAATTTCCGTTAATAAATGAGAACTTGTTTCTTCTTTGTTTGTCGCTCATTTTTTGCGCACGAAGGCTAATTAGACCGGGATCTACGGTTTAATGCGGATTCCGAACCTATACAAACATCCATACCCAAGGTGGGATTCGAACCCACAAACTGTTGAACCGAAGGCAAGAGCGCTAACCATTCGGCTGCCAGCTCGGCTAATAAATGAGAAGCTATCTGAAATGTGAAACTCTCTTAATCTATATTTATGAAAATTCTTTATTTTGGAATGTGATTTTATTCAGTGTTTCTCCTGCATTGAGAATCTCTTGGTTAATTAGATATTATAAATTGGCCTCTTTATTTCTTTATATTTTTAATTGCTTTTTTGTCACAATTATGAATACAATATATTGAAAGTAATATGTGGATTTGTGATAAAAAATCTAAAAATAGAGAAAAAAAAAGAGTGTGAGAGAGAGAGAGAGAAGTAAACAAAATTATACTGACATATTTTTTTTATTCTTCAAAAATTAATTTTTCTCATAACTGTTATTAAAAATTGATTAATAAGCATTAATTAGATTTCCTGCTGTATCCATAAATTTAATGCGACGCTATTATTATGAAGAATTAATTAATATCATGCATTATTCAAGAATAATTTTGCTCTTTACAACCAATCAAAAAATTACAAGTAAAAAAAATGATGCGCAAATGATGTTCTTTTAAAAAGATATCACCTTTTATTCGAAATTTAAGAATCATTTATTTGGAAATAAGATTGTCTGGCATTGCAATTCAATTTTTTTTCATACAGGAATCGGTGACATCGCCGCAAAACATTTCATTGATTGTATATCAAGTCACAATAAAAAATAAATATTCTAGGAAAAAAGATGTGAATAAATTTTAATCAAATGAGAATTTGTAGAGTGTTACTGAGAGAATAATTACGTTTATAAAATTATCATTTCATGAATACAAAGAAAATTAAGACAGCATGGGCATATAATTATTAAAGTATTAAAAATTATTTAATGGAAAATGGAGCTTTTTTATGTTATGTTAGTTTAACACACACATATAATTTATTGTAATTAAGACTTAGTTATTTTAATGTAAGAATGGTGTTCTTTTTCACTACTAAATAAAAACACTCAAAATTTTTTGAAAAAGGGCCCCAATCTTAAGTTTTATTTTTCAATAAAATTGGAAGATAATAAAAGTACGAAACGAGTTTCTTTTGATGTAGAATTTAATCATAATTAAGAGAAAAATTGTACTAAGTATTTTTAAATAATTTTATCCATTTCGAAATATCATTAGAGAGAATGCTATTAAAAGTAGACTTTGAAAAGTGAATTTAAAAAGAAAAATACTTAATAAAATTTGTATATATTATTCTGATGTAAATTTATATATTCATATATTTCCAAAAATGTATAATGGACCGTCTAATTTTATAAAGCAAAGAATCTTTTTGATGGGGAAATACAAATTATTTTGTATAGTTTGCTTCTTAACTTATATGCATTACTTTTTATTAAATTTATTTATGGATGCTGAGTTCTACCCACAGATTAAATATGGTTAACAACCTAGTAATTTTAGTCTCTGACACAAGAATATGTCGGCATCTGAACTTAGCAACCAGTTTCTACGCTTTTGCATGGAGAAACAACGAAAATTTGATATGCATTTTATCTTAAATATTTTTTATTTAGTCAAACATAAGATCTCTGATAGATATTATGAAATAAATAAAGGGTAACTCTTATACAGGATACCTTCCCACCCTTTATTTATTTACGTCCAAAATATTAAACATCAGGTAATCCATTTGTTTTGAGCTCACTAATCTGTTTTTGGATTAGAAATCGGTATAAAAAAGGCTAAAAGTATTAATAATGCAGACACCGAACTTGAGGCGAAAATTGCAGAGTTTAAATATTCAGGTTCATTTGTCTCATAGAAAACAATGGCATAACGCCAGAAATTAAACAAAGTGTTAATGCATGACAGAAACTAAAAAGTTCTGACGTGGTCTATAAAACTGTGATCAAACCAGTTGTTATTTATGGATCAGAGACTTGGACTTCAGCTAAAGATGGGGGAAAGATAACCTGGGAGAGGAAGATTTCAAGAGACCTATTTGGACCACTCAAAGATGCAAGAAACGATACAACTGTAAAATTCAAAAGCTGTTTATAAAGAAAAATATTATGAACCATATAAAATCAAATAGAATCCAATGGTAGGGACACATGGAGAGAATGAATGACAACTGAATTCCTCAAGCGACACATTTCTCTCTCTCCATTCTCATCTTCTGCCCTCTTATAACCTTCCTTTTTTTTCAACGTTTTCTCTTTTTTAGTTTAATTTATTTTTCTAAAATTCTGAATGCGATTTGGATAATCAGCTACTCGAATAGATGGGGTTCATATGATTAGAGTTTAACTGTACTTGGCGAAAGCTATTTTATTAGTAGACTGACAGCATCTTATTAAATTTGTAGATACGATACTTAATTAACATCATTCAAATTGAAAAGGAATAGCACTACATTAAGTATTCATCATAGTTGATGTCCTTCCACGGACGTGATGTGTAAGTTTTGGGAAAATGGTGTTAGCTTAGTTACTAACCTAATCACTTGACCGCAGTTCGAAACAAGAAAGCAGTTTTTTTGTAATTAATGGCTTCAGAAGGCAAAATCAGGAACCCAGAATAGTAACACAGTAGTACAATATGTGAACATTGCCAACGTAATTGTAAATTAAATTACCGTAACGAAGCAATCGGTTCCAACTGCGATTTAAAAAGTCATAATTATGTTTGCCAGGAATAAAACTAACAAATACAATGAAGAAAGAACCGGCGGATGTTTTTTTTCCGAATTCAGAAATTGGCGCGTGTACTAGGCTTTAGAGATTGAAGAAAAGTTATTGTTTTCTTTGTTAACTTCTATAAACAATTCGATGGGTTCTCTTTTATACCCTAGAACAATTCAGTCATTTTGGAAAAGATAAACACGAACTTCCAACGGCAGAAGAAATTTTGGTTTACCTTTTCGTGTTTAAGTAGGCTGACAAATAAGTTTTCTGGAATTTAATCTTGGAGTTGAAAAAAAATCGATTCTGTCACAAAATGAATTACAAAAAAATATTTTTCAGCTGATTAATTTTTGTTTTTACTTTTTTTCAATGATAAAAATTTCTAATGGAGACTACGAAATTCAAGGCTGTGGTAACTTGCGAATAAAAAGTCCTCTTCGCATTCGGAAGGTAGTGGGCTCGATACTTGACACAGTTAATGGCCATCCGGGTGACTAAAAGAAAATTGTTCTGATGGCCTTGGCTCATTCTGGGTTGGCGCGCCATGAATGATGCTAATGACCATCTGAATCAAAACTTCGTTGATTTTAATATTCCATTTCCTGTGAGAGGCTCTGACGGTCTGGTTGGTTTGCGCGTTCATTCTAATTATCATAAGGCAATAAGTTGGAGTCCTGACCCAACCGAAGATCCGATCTCTTTACTAATGGCGGCTGAGATGCGTGAATCATGTCTTAATCACATTATACGTGTGACATGATACCTCTGTTGGTGGCAAACTAAGTTTGATTGGCTGTTAAATTAGGAGGACCCACTTTCTGCGCATGCCCGCTGGGTACCCCAATGTATAAAGATGCCTTCACTTTCGACATTCTTTGGGGAAAATCCCAGTAGCCGAGGACTGTAAGCTATTTTATGTCGGGACTCTAGCTCAGATGTCAATCTCGTTTTTTAAAGTGGTAATTCGTTGAGCTTGTTATTATTTATAGTTTCTTTTAAAAAGTCATTTGGAAGTTTTTTTTTTAAAAAAGGAGTACATATATCTAATTTTTGATGAAAGATAGGGAAAAAATTTCCTACATATATTTAAATTTTAAACATAAAAATAAATTTAATTATATTAAAAAAAACTGTAACAAGAGTTATGAAAGTCTAATATCCAGTAAATTATACATAAAACTTTCTATAAAATAAAAAAATTAGAGTTTCTGTATCTAGTAAGGATTTTTAATAAGGTAGTTCAATTTTGTTGAGGTATGTTTTTAATTAAAAACGTGCGCGGATTCTTAAAGTGGAATTTAATTGAAGGCAAATTTAGCACAACGCGGAAAATTCTTTTGTAAATTACTTTATTTCCAAGAATATAGAGTTGTGTGCAAGGGAAAAAAATTATAAAAGTTTTTTTCTTTGGAGTTTATTTTTTAATTTGAATTCAACCCCTCATTATAGTCGCTTAAAATTATTTGAGTAAAAAAGGGTAGTTACGAAATAAAAAATGGTACGAAAGAAGTATTTTTTAATCTTTGTTTCTTTTTCTGGCAATTATAGAATAGAATATGCAAGGAATTTCATGCAAAATTCATATTTAATGAATGAATATGAAATAGAGTACTCTAACTAAAAAAAATTATTGATATTTTTGAAATTAATATTTGTTAAATTATGTATCTAATTGGAAAACTGTTTCCCTTAAAAATATTTCACTAAAATTAATTAAAAAAGGTTAAAATTTAAAATCGAATATCTGGATACAATCAAAATTCTTTAATGATATTTAATTAAACTACACTTCATCCGCACAGCTAAAATACTGCTCTGGAAATTATTAAAACCTACATTCTTAACCGTTTCTACTAAGATTTTTGGGATGATTGTACAAAAAAACTAAATTTCTAGAAAACGGCTTTTCATAAAGTTTCCATTTCCTCAAAACAGCGGGATTATTTATCCTTAAATATATACAGTACAGGACGAAATATGAAAAGCTTGAATTTTGTGGGGTTGGGAATATATCATTACTCTAATGTTGCATCTTATTTCTCTTTTCCTTTAGAGAGACCTCTATGATCTGCTCATCTTCTTTTTGATTTCTGTGCTTTTTACTTTCCTTAAGATGGCAACAGAAGTTTTACTTACAACCACCACTGCCAGATTTGTAACGTAGGAAAGAAAATAAATGAGTCATGTTCTCTTACTTATCGAGTCCTCCACTTTAATTCATTTAAAAAGTTAAAAGTTTATTAAGGATAAACGATTTACCTAAAACAACCACCTCATCCTTAAGCATCGCAATCGCTTCGATGCATGCCAAAAGTAAAAAAAGATTTTTTTTCACGAAACAAATATTTGTTGAATATTAGACAAACTTGCCGACCGCCTTGTCTAGTGGCCAGAGTGCCTGACTGCGGATGGGGAGGTCCTGGGTTCAAATCCCGGTTAATGCATGGATGTACTTTCTCTATCTATCCTATCTTTGTCCTTTCTGTGTGTGAATGAGATGTCAACGGTTTCCTACCCTATAAATAGGTCCCTATGGCATGTGTGTACTGAAGCAGACGGACTCCACACCAAATATGGTTCAGAATGGAAAAGTGGAGCAGCTCACCCCATCTTGTCAGCCTACGCTGGCACAAGAAAAAAAAAAGAGACAAACTTCGTGTTTTAGTGTTAATCGCTTATAGCTGTGTCTACATACATCATATTTAGTTGGTCTTAAGCTCTAATATAACTCTTTGGACTCTAACTCAAAGTGAAGCTCAAGTCATGATCATTTAGCTCAGAGGTGGGAGTCGAACTCATGAACTATTGAATCAAAGGTCAGTATAAGTGTGATATATCCCCCACAAGAGATCTCTTGCCGAATATGGTGTCCTTTGTTTTTTTGTCCATCTTCATAGGTTATTCATCGATGAATGTTTTGATAAGAGGAAAAATCCTCCGTTCTAAAAGCTAGCAGAGTTCCGGAACTGCATGTATTGTGACATAAGAAGCTTTACAGTGCATTTAAATCAGTATTTTCATTATGATTTAGTTAATAGCTATTGTCGAGATTTCAAAGTGAAACACGGCCAATGTCTTAAGTTAGTCAGAGATGGACATCCTGGTGACTTTGTGGACATTCTTAATTTTATAGTCAATAAAATTTTGATTCTTATTTTTATAGATTTAGAAACACCTTTCATATATATCAAAATTTCAAATTTTTGTTCCAAAATTTTAATTTTGTTAAAAATTAAGTTTTTCTTAGTTATTTTTTACAAACTTTACAAAGAAATTTAAGAATGATTCTTTCTATTTGTGTGTAAGCATAAGCACATATTATTTTCACGGAAGAAATGGACTAGATTGGTTACAAATCAATCAAGAAAATAAATTTCGAATCTATATATTTAAATTACATCAAAACAAAAATCTTGGCTGTTTTTTTTTTCAATTCTAGGAAAAAAGAACCGGTTAGTTTTTCTTGGCAAAAAGTTCATCGAATACAAAGGGGCTCAAAGGTTTCGGTTTTGCGCCTCAAATACTTCGCTGGAAAACACATCGAGAGCTCTTCCGAAATAGAACAGACAATAGCAAACAGTAAAAGGGGAAGAAAAAAAAAACAAGCATGTGTTTGCAGTTGCTGAACAACTCAACTCTGCAATCGTAAACATCTTGCTTTTAGAGGCTGTCAACGTAAAAAAAGAATAAAAAGATTTGGCTTAATCGCTTTTTGCCAGCTTTTCAAACAGACATTCTCTTGAAACTTAACTTTTAGCTAATGTGCCATTTGGTCTTTGATGAAATTTCCAAATAGTTCTGATAATTGATTGGAAACTGCGCAAATAAAGAAATGAATAAGAGATTTTTTAAAATATCCTATTTATTCCATTTCTTTTGGAGCAAAAACTTGTGACTTTCAAACTCATTCTTTTTACACCATGATTTATTAGAGTTGAGGATGTTCTATTCTCGACTTAAAACCCAGACAGAAGCTAAATAATCGTTGCTCTGAGCTTTTAATTCAAGTATTTTCCTTACCTTTCGGATATCTTTGCAGTGATAAGAACACAATCTACTTAAACACTGTAGATTGAGTTAGTTTTCATGCGCAATTGTCGCTTAGCTTCTTGTGCAATCAGGCAAAATTGAGATATAAAGTTTATTAAAATCTTTTCATTTATCGACGACAGGTTGGTTTATTTCTATAGAAATCAAAATGCACGCATATTATTTTTTGTTGTTTTAATATACATATATATATATATATATATAAGCTGTTCAAAATTATAGTCAGACCTAATTGTAACATATGCAGTAGAAATTTAAACTATTACTCAGATTGCTCATTGTGGAGATATGCGGAGTCATTCAGAATTAAGTAAGCTCTATAAAGAGAAGATTCAGTAAATGTAATAAAAGTGAAAAAGAAGGGCTCGAACACCGGGAACGAATGAGTGAAAAATAAGCAGCAGAGAAAATAGGTAGAGGAGAGCTGGAGGATCAAGAAAGAAGGTTGGGCGTCCCAGAAAGAGGCGCTAGATGAAGAGGACTTGAAAAAGATGCGAAATGGGAAGAATGAGAAAAAGTGTTTGGTGAAGGAAGCCTGCGTAGATTGCAGAGCAGTTGTTTATTGGTTTCCAAATCAACGAGAATGCTGAGGGGTTTTGCAATTCCGTACCTTTATTGGAAGTCAACGATGACATCATTCTTTCTTTCATAGTCTTATTATTCTTGTGCCTCGATATTTTTTTTAAATGGATTGCCGAACTTGGGAATGATTGAGAGACATTAAGTTCGATTTTTCTGGCATCAAAGCTGATATTCAAGACATGAAAACCGCGATGTAATATTTCCTTAGAAAACTACTTTTTGAAAATAAATGCCAGGAATATGTGGAGGTAACTATTTTGCGCTATATTATTATATAAATAATTTAGAGTTATAAAATTATAACTATAAATTAGTTATAGTTTTAGTAAGCAGAAAAAATTATTTCTATTTATTAAGTAACTGATAATTAAACTAAACTTGTGTCAAGACAGCTATATGAAGACAGCATGCGCTAACATTTCATTTATTTCAGTTTTTAAAATTTCATTTTGACGAGGTGACATTCTATATGGTCTGGCACGTACTGGTTTATTGGAAATCAATTCGATATCATGCTCTACAATATTTGTTAATCCAGGTTCATTCGAAAATATGTTAGAATTTTTATATAGCAATTCACTTAAGATTCTAATCTGTTCTTTACTTAATCTCTCTTCTAAATTATTTCTTTGAATTAATTCAGAACAATTGAAATATTTGGATTGTTTTCAATAAATGGGAAGTCAATTTCTAAATCTAGAGGATTTTTCATCTCATCTAACTCAACAAGATTTATAACATTGTATCTATTGCTATATCTACTGTAATAGGGCTTCAGTAAATTCACATGATAAATTTGTGATTTCTCTTTCTTATTAGGCAAAGAGACAATATAGTTGTATCAGAGATTTTTGATACAATTGTTCCTGGGCCATGCCATTGAACAGCTAATTTATTTGCAGGAAAAGAGGCCAAAACAAGAACTTGGCTTAATTCTTTAAATTCTCGTTTAACACTGTTTATATCATAATAAGGTTTTCGCTTTTCTTGACATTCTTCCATTTTTTTCCGCAGCTAGATTTTGACATCGTTTTAGTCGATTGATAAGATTTAAAACATATTCAACAACAGAATTTTGCTCTTCTTCAGGCTGTAACCAGTGTTCATAGAGTAAGGTTATCGGTTTTTCCATAAACTAATTCTGCAGGTCTGTATCCGGTTGACTCGTGAGTTATAGTTCTTAAAGTGAACAAAGCTGCATGAATATGCAGCTCCCAATCTTGGGAAGATTCTAAACATAATACTCTAAGAATTTGTTTGATAGTTCTGTGGAATCTTCCTACATGATTACTTTGTGGATGATGCACCGAATTATGTATTATTTTTATTCCAAACCTCTCAAGAAATTCTGTTGCTAAAGCACTCATAAACGAGGTACCTTGATCATGTTGGATCTCTTTAGGAAAGCCCATTCGGCTAAACATTTGAAGTAATGCATCAACAATTGATGTGGATGATCTTCTAAGCCAAAGGCATCTGGATATTTGGATGCAACACACATGGCAGTGTGGATATTTTTTTTTTCTGAAGGTGTGACTGGCAAAAGACCTACATCATCTATATATTTATCTTTCTAAAAACTTCAGATATTATTGGTACTACTTTCATAAGAGTTTTCTTTTTCTCTCCTACTTTTTTAGCTCTTTTACAAGGATCACAGGACTTTACAAATTCTTTGTAACAGTTTGGCAAGTAAAAATTTTGAGCTAATCTGTCTTTTGTTATAGTAACTTCAAGATGAACTGATGTACCTTCATGACAAGCTATTTTGAGTTTTTCTCTGAACTCTTTTGGAACAACTAATAAAAAATTTTCATGTCCTAATTTATCTACTTTTCTTTTAAGTAACAGTTCATTTTTTATTACATAATTTGTTTTATCGACTACTCCAGACTCGATATTCTCAGCCTTTTTAAACAAGGATTTGAGATCCTCATTTGTTCTTTGGCATTCTTTGACTTTTTCTTTATCAATCTTAAGTAAGGAAACTAAAGGATCATCAGACTGTTTTTCTGGTAAAACTATTAATTATTCCTTATCCCCAATATCTTCCTCGGAATTTGTTTTTAAATCATCTACTGTTACATTTGAGTTCATCTTCAACTCCTCTTTTATATGTTTCTGACTTCTAGTATACACATTATTTATCTCATCTATCAAATTCTTATTTTCCATCTTTTCTTCTATTAATGAGGCTGTTCGATTTCCTAGTTGGTATCTACCACGATACAATTTATTTGTAATAATAGCAACTTTTGTAATAACATTTCCTAATTCCCACTCCAACACAATTCGTGCAATTGGTAAGCAAGTAGGATTCAAATCTAAGGGTTGTTGTACCCAAACATGTTCACTTGTCAAATCATCAGGCAACACATACTTTCTACTAAGAATATCTGTTGTGGCTTCAGTATCTCTCAAAATTTCACATTTAATTCAATTCACTTTCCCAATAATTGTATACGGTTTGAGTAATTCTTTAACCATTTCTACTCCTACGTTATTTATAGAATTAGGGGAGTTAGGGGAGTGTTTTTTTAATTAAAGGGCATTTTGGTCTCAAATGATCAGAATTACATTCAAAACATTTCAGTAGTCTTCTTTTTTCAAAATCTTTAAAATTAAATTATCTTTAAAATATTTCCTAAAGATATTTCTTCTCTGTTTTAAAATTTTCATTCCTATGATTATTATCACGTTTCCTAAACCTGTGAGGGAGGGTTATATATATATATATGATCTTTGATTTTGATGTTGAATAGTTTTCTTCTTCATTACATTATAATTAACGTTGGGCTTGATAGTTTTCTTAATGTACTCAAATTCTCCTAATATCTTTGCCAAATAAAGTGGATTATTTATACTACCCCATTCATCTAAAGATAATTCTTTAAATTCTTGTGGAGCTCTTTTTTTAATCTGATACGTTTGGATTAAATCGCTTAACTTTTCAAAAGTATCAACTTTAAGTCCATTGATCCATCTATAAAAATAATTATTAGTTCATGATAATAATATATCCAAGTAACATCATTTTTCTTTTGATGTTTTACAAACAACTGTCTGAATTTCTCTGGGGTCAATTTAAATCTTTTAAATAAAACTTTCTTTACACACACATAATCATAATTCTATGTTTCTTATTCTGGTTCACGTGCAATTATTTGAGTGATTTCATGCGGCAATGAGTCTAACAAATATGAAACCCACAATTCTTAAGGTATTTGAGCACGAGGTGCCTGGCGTTCAAAAAGAATTAAATATAGACTAATATCCCCTTTTACATCATATCTATGGATCATTCCTTGAAGATCTTTACGAGAATGTTGCGCATCTTCACTGGGGGGTCCATCTGTAAGTTTCAATTGAGTATCTAATCTCAGCTATTCTAATTCATGTCCCTTTCTGCTTCTTTTCTCCGTTCTTCTGCTTCAATTTGAATTTTCTCTTAATCTATTTGTTTTTTCTTTCTTAAATTATAGAAAGGAACAATTCTTTCCCAAAATCTTCTTCATAGTTAGGGATCTAAATAATAGCTTGTTTAATAGATATACTAGCTACGTTTGAGTCAACATTCACCTCGAGCTCCGAAGCTAAAACTAACAAAAGTCGTGCTTTTCATACAGAATGACATAGTTAATTGTTAATCTAAGCCTAATTTAACTTGTTTCTAACAAAATCCAAATACTTAACTAACAGTATTGATTGTTTGAATTTCAAATGAAATTTTAACATTTAATAAATTAATTTTTGTTTTCAGTTGGAAGACAAAAGTAGCCTACCATTATTATGTACACAAAATATATCAATATTTCTAAAACAATATTTGACTTAAAACATATCTTCAAACTAAGATAAAATTTCAAAACTTAAAATAATAGATTTTTTTCACTTTTAGAAACACAGAAGTGGTTTAAACATATCAAATATCTTAAGAATAAAATTTTTTCTTTTAGCAAAAATTAATTCTACAAATATTCGTACAAACCTTTACTGTTCGTCTACGATACACTTAGCACATGACCAAGAACAAAAACTTGAATACAAGAATAATAAAAATTTAAATATACGAGTTTCTAGGAATAAACAAATTCGGTATCAAAACTTAAAAGTAATAATATGCAAATATATATATGATATAAATACAAACTATTATATTTACTCAAAATTATATGTCAATAAAACGAAAATACGTATAGGAGAGAAATTTTTATTTGTAACATCACAAATCGAAACTAAACTTTGATAGGGTACCCAATAAGAAAATAAATCTAACCAAATATTTCT
The DNA here is from genome assembly GCA_030067965.1 of Latrodectus elegans. NCBI lineage: Eukaryota > Metazoa > Arthropoda > Arachnida > Araneae > Theridiidae > Latrodectus > Latrodectus elegans. The sequence continues at coordinate 102,910,032 of CM057816.1, read as the reverse complement.
GCAAATGTGCAAGAAATTTTAAATAATAATATTTAAAATTAATGAAATTATATATCATATACACAATATTGAAACACCAAACACTAATGTAAATATAAGAATATTTTCATTAATCATCAAAAATGAAACTTCTTTACTAAATTGAAAAAAATAACAAACGCAATTTCTTGGTTATTTTTAAAACCCCAAAATAATTCTTATCAAATTATTTCGACAATTAAAGTGAAATAATTATGTTTAAATATATATATATTTTCACTTATTTTCGATTTTATAACATCACTGCATTCGATTTCGAATTTTTCACTTAATTATTTGCTTTTTCTTTCTTTTTTTTCTAGAATTCATCGATAAACACACACACGCGTGCACAATACATCTTGATTATCACACTTTTCTTGATTTCAGGAACAGGAATTTTCAAGCACACGATTTCGAAACGGTATACTTGGACAGGATGGATTCGAAAATCAGAAGTATCGCAATTTTTCTTAGATTCTCAACACAAAATTTCGGATGGAATTAACAGAAAGATATTTTCTTTTTGTTCCAAAGGCTGGAATCAAAACAACATATTTCTGTTCCACTAGATGGAATAAAGTATAACAGCAAACATCAAAATAGCAGGGTGCTATGGATTAAATTAATTCTTCAAGCTGAATGCTTCTTTTTAGAAGGGTCGGAACTAACTGCTATTCTTCTATTCCACGAGTGGGAATTTTACTGGAAACACTTTTTCTTTCCGCTCCAAAATAGCGGAAGCTATGTTTTCTGATTCCAAGGGTCGGAATCGAAACCACCAAATCAAACTTAACAAATATCAATAGCAGGTTGCTATCAATTTATCTTCTGCTGTCGGGATGACAACACTTCAAAAAAACATCTTTTACCCAGAATCAGAATTATTTGGAACAGTTCCACCGATGGCACCATTTAAAGCTGTAGCCTACCGATGAGGCAAGGCAATTGAAGACGATTTCAATTTAATTTAATTTATTAATAACGATAAATTTTAAGAATGCATAATTTTTGCTATTTTTAATGAATAACTAATTATTAACACTCCAATGAGAGCAAAAATTAGAATTTTTTTTAAAAACAAGAGAAACGTTTGAAAGATAGGAATCCATTTCTAATTGTTCCCGACAATGGAAATTCTTGTTATTGTAACCACTTCCCGTTGAAAAAAATTATAACACTTTTTCTTTGAAATAATAGTTTAGAAAACACTTTCAAAAAGAAAAAAAAATCCTGATTAATTACAACAGATAATGAAATAAATATTACAAAATAGCAATTCTGTGAAATAACATATTCAAAAAGTGTTTGTTCACTGTTTACGTAAACAAAAGAAAGAAAAAAAACATGAATAAACTTTAAAAGACAAAAGTTCAAAGAGGAAAATTTCGCATGGAATAGCGATTCGAAAGCAGCGCATTTTTCCAAACTCGACGCTTAACAAACCTGAATTCAAGTATTTAAAAGAACCATTCTGCAAAACAGCAAAACAAGAATTATTCTTGTTTGCTTGCAAAGGAAAAGAAGAACAAATAGGAAATGTAAATATTACCAGCTAAGATTTTCGTTAAATATGAAAACAACATTTTATTATAATGGATATCATTATTTTTACTGTGATACTCTTAGTTTTAAAGGAAATTACGCAAAATGAAGGTTATATTCAAAATGTAATAAGAGCTTACATTTCTTAAGAAGCATTTTTTTTTGACATTGAAAAAGATACTTAATAATTATTTGATGAATTAATTTGAATACGTCGCATGAAATAGATCTTAATTTTTTTCCATATATCTTGACCATATAATAATCTTTTTTGATAAATATTTTTATTTTTATTTTTCTTACCAACAAAACTGTGTTAGTAGTGTTTTCAGTCAAATATGTACTTATATATATATATATATATATATATATATATATATATATATATATATATATATATATATAATTATAACGTAACAAATTTTTTTTTATTCGTTTTTGAGTTTTGTTAGTCCTTTTCAACTGATAAGCAAAATTTGGTAATAAGTACATAAAATACATTGAAAATTATATAGTTATTTAAGGGAACATTGATATTGTACTTTTTATATTCTAATAAATAATTTTGAGCTTTTTACTTTGAGTACTAAGCAGCATCAGATTATATTAAACTTTGATGACAAACCACTTCAGAGAACTGATTGTGCTAAATACCTCGGTTATTCTTTTAGACCCAATTCTCATCTGGAACAAACAGGCCTCAAAAATCGCTGAAAGTGTCTCAGGTCGACTTAATTTATAAAAAAAGACTAGCTGGCGTTAAGTGGGGTGCCACTCAAGATGTTTTGGTCATGACTTTTAACTCTTTCATCCGAACGGTCTTCGATTATGGAGCAGAAATTTTAATCACTGCCTCAGATACTGTTTTATCGAAACTCATTGTTGCTCAAAACGGTGCTCTTAGGCTTATCACTGGAGGAGCCTTCTCAACTCCAATATCAGCTGAGGAATTTCAGACTGGTATTGACTATTTGTACGATAGGAGAGTTTTTGCTACTTTGGTTCTTGGTTGAAGGTTACTACGTAGGGATGGTTTTTGGACTAACTACTGTTGCCACTGTCATTGTATGGCCAACTTATTGTTTTTTTTTATATGCTCGTTTTTCTATTAATTATATTTTTCAGTTTGGCAAGGTCTTCATTCTGTTTACTTTATCAGTTTTAGTTACGAATTTGAAAATATGTTACGTGTTCTGGCTACGTCTGCCGTTCTAAATATTTCTTGTAAATAGCTATTTGTGTTTGTGCAGTGAAATTCAATGTTGTGCTTCAAATAAAGGATTAAAACTTTAAAAAGTTTTACGATTTATGACATCTGGCGTCCGTGGACACGACTGCTTCTAAAGATTTAAACGGAAACCTATAAGCAAGGTACGAAATTATTTTATAGATTTAATATCTTTCTTTAAGTATTTCAATTATGGAAGCATTAAAAATGAAACGATAAGCTTTACACACAACATTTACGATCACTGCAAAGACAATTGATGAGGAAATTACGAAATCGAAAGTAGATGTTATTAAACTTCGTGAATTAAGTACACAACTGACTGATAAATTTTAACGCTTAGATACGACACAGGAATCTATTTCTGAGTTGTTGCTTAATGAAAACAATAAATATATGTATTCTAAATATTTTAATGAGGCCGAAATTTATAAGGATCGGTATTTATCTTTGAAATCGAAAACTTCGAAAACGATACTGATTTACAATCGGTTAAATCATCTTGTGAACGAAAATATCGCTAGCCTAAGTTAGAATTAAAGAAATTTGATGGCGATATAAAATCTTTTTTGGGATTCTGGAGTCAGTTTTCTAGAATTCATGAAGATGAAGACATGCCATTTGAAGACAAATTCCAAGATTTGATCTCGGCAATTGTTCCTGGAACTAGAGCTGCCAGTTTAATAGGGAGTTTCCCACCTACGGCTGAAAATTATTCTGATGCGATTGAATTACTCAAAGAACGATTCGGCAGAAAAGATCTATTAGTTTAAGTTTACGTAAAGAACTACTTAAGATAGTAATGAAAAATGCCGTCAGTGGACGGAAGTGTGTTGATTTAACAAATTTATATGATTAATTAGTCTCATCTACGAGCGTTAGACACATTGGGTAGATCTAAAGATAAGTTTGCAGATTTTTTATCGCCTCTAATGGAATCTTGCCTTCCTGAGGATGTGTTGAGAGCTTGGGAGAGGCACAGAACATCCAGCATTTTGAATAAAGACGCAGAGCTTCCAGAAAACAGTCAAAGATCTTTGGAAAATCTTATGGCTTTCTTAAGGCAGGAAGTTAATGAAGAAGAAATGATTAATTTGGCAAGATCTGGATTTGGGAGCCAAGGTAAGGTTAAAAAAGAAATAGTTAATTTGGAAAAGCCTGAAATTCCTTCTACTTCTGCTCTTATGCTTTCTACACAAGGAAAAATTCAATGCGTTTTCTGAAAAAATTTTCACTTAAGTCAAGATTACGGTGAATCTGGCACGATGACTATAGAGGAAAAGAAGTCAAGTGTCATATGGAAGGGACTTTGTTTAGTTTGCCTAATACAAGGGCACATGGCTAAAAAATGTCATAGTAATGTACGGTATGTCATTTGTTCAAAGAGACACTACGCAATCTTATGTCCTGATTTGCCTAACTCTAGAAGTAATGTTCCTCCTGAAAAGGATAAGAGGGAAGAAACAATAACCACACTCATTACGATTTCTTCCTCTACAAAACCGATTTATTTGAAAACTCTTGTTTTACGATTGAAAAATGGAGGAAGAAGTCAGTATGTTCGAGCTTTATTGGACGACGGTTCTCATCTTTCTTACATTGAAAAGCACTTAGCAAGAGAACTTAGACTTTCATCTACGGGGAAGGAAGTTTTATCCCAAGGTTTATCGAACTCCTGAAGCTGATCATTATCGCTATTTAATCAACCATGAGAGAATCGATAAAAGAGTTTTCTTGCCAAGTGTCGGTGCTCGATCAACCAAAAATTTGCACAATGCTGCCAAGAGTACGTTATAAGCATTTGCTAGCTAAACTTGAAAATCATGGAATTGTCTTAACTGATATTGGAGAAGAAGATCCTCCTATAAGTTTGCTGCTTGGGGCTGATGTACTTGGAAGAATACAAACCGGAAGAATCGAAGTGCTAAAATCAGGTATATCTGCTAATGAAACTAGCCTTGGATGGAGTATTCTGGGAAGTGAGAAGAAGACAACTACAGTAAACATAGTAATTTTTTGTTAACAAAATTTTAAAATACCTAAGATTTGGGAATTAGAAAATTTAGGTATTGTCGAGCCCACAGAACATAAAGCTGTGAAGTTGTTGGAAGAAGAGACTTTAGTCCATTTTCAACAAACAGTTAAGTCAAAGGATCACAGATATGAAGTCGCCTTACCTTGGTTGACTGACCATCCACCAGTGTATAATATGTTTGCTGTTGTTGAATCGAGATTGCGCTTAGTAACAAAACGTTTACTAAAAGAAAATGTTTTCGAGGCTTACGATGATGTTTTGAGACAATGGCAGAGGGATGGCATTATAGACTGTATACCACAAAATGAAATTTCGAAACCCGGCCATTATTTTCCCCATAGGCCAGTCATCAAACCATCAAGTACTACAACTAAAGTTCGTCCCGTGTTTGATGCTTCCTTCAAGCGATCAGATTACGCATCTTTAAATGAATGTTTAAGTGTTGGACCAAGTCTTTCAGAGCAGATTTACCCCCTCCTTTTAAGGTTTCGTATTGGAGCAATAAGAGTTATAGCTGATATAAAACAAGCTTTCTTACAGTTGAATGTCCGACCTGAGGATCGTGATTATTTCGCATTCTTGTGGTGGAATATTGAGGATAGATCAAAATTAGAGTTCTTCAGACATTGTCGAGTTGTCTTTGGAGTAACTTCAAGTCCATTTCTCTTGAATACCAGCATTCGTCACTATCTTAGTTCACCTGAGTACCAACTTTAATCTCTTCAGACGGCTGTGGAGAAACTCAAGCAAGGTTTCTATGTTGACAATTTAACAATCAGTGTTGAAAGCCAAGAAGAATTAGAACAATTCAAGAAACGAGCTATGGAAATGATGAATGCAGTATCTTTTGAATTAAGATGTTGGGCTCACACTGGAGTTGAAATCAGGAAAGTCAAAGCATTCTTGGCATTAAGAGGGATACAGAAACTAATGAAGTATATTGCGTTAATCCCCAAATTGACATTGGATGCAATGAAATTGTTTCAAAGAGAAAAATACTTTCTATAGTTAATAGTATTTATGATCCTATTGGTTTTATTTCACCTGAAACACTCTTACCAAAACTTCTACTCCAAAAACCTGGTGCAATAAATTAGATTGGGGCGATGAATTACCATTGCATATGCTATTAAGCTATCGGCGTTGGGCTAGACATTTAGATCTCATTGATAAATGTAAAATTTCTCGTAGAATACTGAGAGGAAGTGTAGAAATGGTACCATGCACATATTTACAAATGCTTCGGCCTATGGGTATGCTTGCTGTGCTTTCCTTCGATGCGAATTGGACCAGGAAATGAGAGTCTTGTTGGTTTCAGCAAAAGCTTGAGTAGGTCCCGTTAAGAGGCCTACAATTCCACGTCTGGAGCTTTTAGGAGATGACATTGGAGCTAGAATTGCATCGTCAATATTAGAAGCTTTGAATTTGCCTTTAAAGACATATTTTTGGACCGATTCAATGATAGTCTTAGCATGGATTAATAATTCAGAACCCTGGAATACATTTGTGGGTAACAGGATCTAAGAAATACGAAAACTAACAAATGTAGAAGATTGGCAATTTGTCCCTGGAGATATAAATCCAGCAGATTTACCTTCGCGCTCGTGTAATTGGTCTGAACTCTTGTAGAGTCGATGGTGGGAGGGTCCAAAATTGCTATATGAAGGCCCAGATGCTTAACCATATAAAGAGATAATCTTACTTGAAGAGGCAATGGTAGAATGTCGAAAGACTGTTGTCGTGAACCTAAACGTAGAACCCAAAGAAAATATTGGCGAAAGATTTTTATACTTTTCCAGTTATCCCAGGATCATTCGCATGACCGCTTGGATATTGAGATTTTGCCAGAATATCAGAGTTAATTCTAACAAGTTGACAAAGGAACTGTCATACGAAGAAATTGAAATAGCCGAAGAAGCTCTGATACGAATAATCCAATCAGACTGGCCATCAGATAAACGGGAGAAGTATACCCAAACAATTCAGTTTTACGAAGAAAATAACGTATTGAAGGTTCGATCAAGACTAATTCTTGGACAAGATCCAGAGGACTTTGTTAGACCCATTATTCTACCAGATCATCCAATTGACAATCCAAGGAGACTCATTGAATATACCCATAAAGAACTTCATCATGCTGGCGTACAAATTACCTTGTCTCATCTACGTGAATGATTTTGGATTCCTCGGGGCCGGAGGATTGTTAAAGAAGTATTGCAAAGGTGTGTAATATGTAAGAAGCATACATCAAAGCCTGTAGTGCCAATTGCTAAAACTCCCCTTCCTGTTGATAGAATCAATCATGTTGCTGCGTTTGAAATGACCAGAACTGATCTAGCAGGCCTTATTTTCTTGAAAAGAGGTGAGAAAGCTTGGATCGTGATTTTCACATGTGCAGTTTACCGTGCTATACACTTAGAATTAGTGACCTCTTTATCCACCGAAGCATTTATGCAAACTATGCGGCGATTTTTTGCTAGACGTGTTATTGAGCTGTTCAAAGGCAAACATCGAGCGAGTCGCTAAATTACACATAGCCAATGGAGAAATCATTCGCCCGATACAAAAAATCTATCCCTTTGAAATGAATCCGACTGAAATATTAGAAGTCCTACCTGAAAATACAGAAAGTGACGCTCATATTACTGCTGATAACAACCGTGGGTGCACTAATTCGAATAAGACGTCTTCACAAGCTGATGAGCATCGGGTAGGACAATCACAGACTATTGAGAAAACCCGCTTTGGTCAAAGAGTTGTTCCTGTGAAACGATTGGACTTGTGAACTATTCTAATGACTAATTTTCTGTGTGTTAAAAATAAAATTTTCTTTTCGTTGTTATTGTATTTTGTAAGTGATGTTTTGTATTGCAATGTATGAATGTTTATACGCAATACAAAAGGTGGGAGAATGTTGCCACTGTCATAGTATTGCCAACTTCTTGTTTTTGTTTTATATGCTCGTTTTTCTATTAATTATAACTTTCGGTTTGGCAAGGTCTTCATTCTGTTTACTTTATCAGTTTTAGTTACGAATTTGAAAATATGTTACGTTTTCTGGCTATGTCTGCAATTCTAAATATTTCTTGTAAATAGCTATTTGTGTTTGTGCAGTGAAATTCAATGTTGTGCTTCAAATAAAGGATTAAAACATTAAAATGTTTTACGATTCATGACAAAATACCGACCAAGCACTCTGAGACTAAAAACATAATGAACATTTTTACCAGAATTCCAGAGAATTTCCAGCTCACTTGGCACTCCAAGTAATAGAGCCCTTACAGCCAGACTGTCTTCTTACCCCTGTCTTCCCAGGTATGCATAAATATGCCACCCCTGTCTTCGACCTTGTCCTTCCTGTCCAAAAGGGAGTCTCCCCTCAGGCAGAACTCAGGGCTGCTGCTGTTGCTACTATTAATGAGAGATAGCCACTCGACAGTTGGATGCACATTTATTCTGACGGATCAGCTGAGAGAAGTACAGGGAGAGTGGGAGCTGGTGTCTTCTCCAAATTTTTCCAATTCAAAGAGCTTTTGGGAAAAAACGCAGACAATTTTGATGGAGAAATGTATGCAATTTATATGGCTCTCCAAAAAATTTTAGATTTCTCGGAAATGAAATTTGTCCTTGTTGACTGTCAGGCTGCCATTCATACAGTGGGAAATTATACTCTCCTACCTACATCTATGAAATTTAATTGTAAGACCATCATTAACACTTTACTGTCTGCGGGAAAGGAAATTATTTTACAATGGATCCCTAGCCATTGCGGTTTGTCTGGTAATGAAAAAGCAGACAATCTCGCGAAAGAGGCTTCTTTTTTTAAACCCTCCAGATACTCCTACTGGCCTGAGAAATGTCAAACTCTTTCTAAAACGGGTTATGCATCACCAGCGAAAACTTTATTACAAAGAGAATGCAGTTTATGCCTTTTGGAGGACCCTGCTGAGCTCATGTATCCCAAGAGATCTACCTAGATCTATAGGGGTCTCCTACTTCAGGTTACTTACTGGGCATGATTTTCTCCAGAAACATCTATATCACATAGGGCTTGTGGATTCACCCGACTGCATTTTATGTAGGGAACATGTTGACAAGGATGGCAAGCATCTTTGGAAATGTTCTGCCCTCCAGGAAGCCCACTCTTCTTCCCATTTCAAGACGCTCTCTACTCCTGGAGATACTTCTTTTCTTTATTGGACTGCAAGACTTATTATGCTCGAAAAAGCCAACATAAGGACGTAATTTAGAAAAAATTTTCTAATAAATGTACAATAAACACATCATCACATTAATGACAAACTTTTCCAAGAATAAAATTTAATTTATTTGAAATTATTTAAATTGTGTCCCTATATTGTTCAAATATTTGTTTGAGGACAAATCGATAGAATTAGAACACATTTAAACTTATCTTAAACAATATTTATCAATGTATTAAAATATAAAATTATCACTTCTGCTTGAACACATTCAATTTTTATCCCATAAATGAATTTTATCGAACAAAAAAGTAATTTATGTTGAAATATATTCGAATTCCATCAATATAGTTTACAAAAAAATAGGATATTGATTAGAATAAATTCACAAATGTAAAATGATATTCCTTAGAACATAAGTAAATGCCATCTGTGCATGATTTAATAATTTGTCAAAGATTGAAAGTGTTAGAGGACAGTGTCATTTTTATATTTTAATGAAATTGATTATAAATAATTAAATAATTGTTTAAAATATTTTTTAATTTGGTAATAAAATTTTAATGGATACCACCTTTAATACACGTCGCAGTGGTTCGCAATCACTTCCTTAGATGCCAGTAGCATTTTGGAAAAATTATTATAGGAGGACATATACATATTTGCAAGAAATTATTTCGCTTCGCATGCATTTGCATTCCCTACGGTTCAAAGCAAAAAAGTATTCTATTTACATTTTTTCACGTTGGAGTATGGGATCGTAACATGACGTCATCAATGCTCAATTGGCAAAGAGGGTTACATTATTTTCTTGATGATCGCCAAGATATATAAATAATAATAAAAACGTATTTATGTTCATGAGGAAATATTTTGTAAATTTTATAATTTCACTATGCAATAGTGTTATTGCAATAGCAAATAACAAAGAGTTCTAATATTTGATTTATTACACAATAATAAATCATATAAGGGGTGGCCAAGCTACTTGATAACCCGAGTCATTTTCCAAAACTTGAAATTTTTCGTGAGCCACAATTAAAAACGTATTTAAAACGTATGCAAAAAAGGTATTAAAATTTTTTTACAGAAATTATATTTATTGGAAACATATAAATAAAAGTTTAAAATATGTGTATTGAATTTATAAATATTAAGAATTAAACACATATATTTACATCTCTTTTGATAATTCTTTGAAATTCGGTGAATAATTGGTGACAGCACTTTCAGTAATTCTTAGAGATACTGGATAGTTAATACTGATCAGTGTTTGAATTTCAAAATTTTAAAAGGGAATTACATAAGTAAGTTGTTCCGAATATTGTGAAATAATTCGAAAAGCAGCCTTTTTTAATTCAGGATCTTGACATGTTCTCGGTGAGTTATGCAGTGCATCGGTATGAATTGTGGAATTTGGGACTCATCTCTTAAAAGTTCAATAAGATTGATTTTCTTACTCAATATTGTCGGAGCTCCATCACTTGAATTGCTTACAAGTTTATTAAGAGGCACATTAAAAGATTTCATTATTGGAATCTAATGCATTTTTAATATCGACACCGCGATTTGACTCTTGAAATGCTATTAACTTATTTCTACTACTAATTAATAATTCTTCTTTAACGAAGTCAGGTGACACAAAGTGAAAGAAAACTGCCGATTGCGGAAGATCAGTGATATCTGTCGATTTGTCAAGGTCTAAGCTGAATGCAATACAGTCCTTCAAATCATTTTTTTAAAGTTATATTCAATAAATGTATTAATTACAGTTATACGTTGTTCGGTTGTGTGTCTTGAGATAGAAATTTGAGAAAAAGTTTTGTGCAATGCTGCATTATTTGAATCTAAAACCTTAAGCATATCTTCCAATTTTTTGTAATGAACTCTCTCGCTCCATATCGACATTTTGCACTGTCAATATTCCAAACAATAACAAAACTGGTTTCAGCCATATTATTAGCTTGATTTTTAAAGGTCTTCAAAACTGACTGTCGTTTATTTAAATTTTATTTTAAAGAACTAAGTTTATCTGATCTTAAATTGGAATTTGGTGGATAGTGTTTAGAAAAGTGAGGATGATTGGTTTCATAATGTCGACGTAAATTGCTTGTTTCATAATTTTTGTATTATTAAACAGTAACATCACGTTTTACATATTATAAAAGAAATTATAGTTAGGTTACCAAAAAGCGCAGATTACACATTATATTCATAGCAAGAGTGATTCCTTCCAAAGCAAAATGTCCGTTGCAATGAAAGTTTACAAATTCAAAAGTGGGTCGATTATGCCACTGTTTATCGCGCGGTTTCCGAGGAGTCATTCTTCACTTGGACAAAAAGGACATTTTTTGCAACGTTGTCTTTCATATTTGTTTCCAGGAATTTAAAGGACACTTTGAAACATATATGGAAAAATAATAATATTTTAAAATATAATTAAAAAAATACGAAAAGTGAACTCGGGTACATTTATTGAGAACCACAAATAATCCTTCAAAGAGCCTTAGGTTGGCTATTCCTGTCACATAATATAAACAAGTCATTCATGGTTGCTTGTAGACGATTTTAACCTCATTCATTTCTAACAATTCATTTTAAACTAGCTAAACTTAAGAACTTAAGTAATATTTTATGGGGATATTATTTGTAGTCAATAAATGTGTTTCTCGGTTTAAAAAGGAGAAAGTATTTCTTCCAATACAATTTGTATAAAATCTGATGAATTTTATAAATATTTTACTAATCTGTTGTTAAGAATGATTTACAATATGGTATGAAACTGTAATGAACAGAAAGTGTTCAGTGAGCAGCATTTCAATTAAAAAGCGTCGTTTGCAGGAAACAGTCTGTTCTAACTAAAAAAGGTACATCATGCTAATTGCTGAATTTGGTGACGTTTCGGCTGTTATCTTTGGTTATCTGTCATCTTGGATATGTAAGGAAATTACGAATATTTTATTCCATTTTCGAATTTCATTAAGAATTTTTCCTAGGATGTTTCGTCTGAATTTTTTCGGCGTGTCTTCTACAGATATTTCTCTTCACCTTTCAGATATTTAAATTCCCAGGTTGTGCTGCTCTTTTTCATTATTTTAAATAATTCTTTTTTATTCTACATTATTTAAAGTTATTGTTTAAACTTTTGTCAACATATCCATTTTTAGTTTGTGCACGGCATTTTTACCATTTACATTATTAAAATAAAACAACTTATTTAAATTAATTGTTAATTTAAGAAATGACACTTAAATTGAAAAAATTCTGCTCTGATATTTTCTTTTTTAAAATTATTAGGTAACATTAAAATTATATTCTGTAATTTATATCTATTTTTTTACGAATGTTCATATGTTTACATTCGAATTCATGTTGCTATATATTTTTCTTGGAGTTCGTATTTACATTTTTGAAATTATTTCTCCTCCGTTTTCCTTACTTGTATTTACAGCTGTTCTTATGCTTTCTTTTCTTAAAATCCAAATATTTAAAAAATATGTATTTAGACTTTTTTTATCAGGTTCAGATGTACATTTAGATGAGTATGCTATTTCTTGGAAATAAATTATTGCCTCACAATTACATCACCTTGCAATATCTCTTTGTCACCAAAAAAGAAATGCATTTAAAGTATTAGTATTAAATGGAAGAAAATTGTTACTGAATTTAAAGTAAGAAATACGTATAATTTCGTAAGTCGAAAGAGAAATAGAGAGAAAGAATAATTTCTGAAACATAATTATAAATTTGCTTGAATAGGTAAAGAAATGGAACATCTTATAAAATTATAATCATAAAAAAAGAGCATGTAAGTGGCTTAATATTAAAAGTTATACACCAGAGAATTTTCTCGTTTTCGAATATATGTTCAAGTTTTTCAAAACTTTTTCAAACAGCTTAAGATTATGAAATTCACTTTCATACTAATCTCAGAAAAATGCGTTTTGAACTTCGATATGAATTAAGGGGTGTTGAGTTGTAAAATTCAATAAAATACATTTCTTATATACTGAAGATGTTTTTTATTATTCATTTTAACAAAGCATCAAATTTTCACCAAAATTCATTGGTGAAATTCATAACTCAAAAGCATCTGGAATAAATAGTGTTATAATAACTTGTACTCTTCAATCACCATATTTTCATTCGAACGTACAACCCATGTCATCTAGAAAGGATTCTAGAAATAGTCATTGTGTGTTATGCGTTTTAAAAGGGAAAAATATGAAATTGTTTTGAATATTTATGCTATTTTTTCATAAATATTGCGAAATTTTTGGAAACATTTATTACTAGAAACAATAGTAATTATGCTATTGTTTCTTGTAATAACAATAGCATAATTAAATAAAATACTAATTATGCTTCTTCCTTTTTTTAATTAAATTTTTTTTATTTTAAGCCCCTTTTAATTTTTTTTTATGGAAAGCTTAAGATATTCCGTATATTTTTAAAATACTCGTATTTGTTCATCTGTAAAAGTAATGGAAACTTTAGAAATCTTTTAATATTTTATTATCTGTTTTTTCAAATAAAAGATTGGAATGTCTTAAATTTTTTGTAATGTTTTATTCTAGTTAATATTGTTTTTCAACAGCATTTTCGTATTTTATTTTTTTAAAGAAATCGCTAAAGCTTTCACTTTCATTTGTTTTCAGCAAAATTTTCGTATTTTCTGTTTGTTCATAGGTTAAATATTCAAACAATTTGTGAGATTCAAGAATTTTTTTATTACTTTATTTTTATTTGTTTTAAAATGAATATATACTTGTAAATTCACGAAGTTCGAGAATCTTAGAATTTTATTTTACTTATTCTTAAGGGAAATATTTGAAAGGATTAAAAAACTTTCAAGGTAGATTTTAGAATGGAGAAAATTGGGAATTCGTTAAAATTGTAGTACTGTGTTTTTAAATGAGTTCAAACTTCAAATTATAAGATTAAAATGGAAAATAAATAAAAAACTAGAACGAAATTAGAGGAATCTTCCCATTTTCAAGAAATATTTCGAAATTTTTTTTCTTTCTTTGATAGTCGAATGAAAATTTATGAAACAAATGATTAAACTACTGGCATTCATTTCCAAAACTTGTATAAACCTTTAAATCAAGCCGAGCGTTTTCCGAGCTTTCCTTTGCGATAACGCCACGAACAATCTTAGGATCTCCTCTCCATTTCGGGAAAATTATTTGAATTCCACAGCAAAATGGTTTGCGCCAGCCGAATTCCTAACCAAAGATTGTATGATTGAGGCGATCCATAAAAACAACTTTTCGAAATCAAATTCCCGGCCAAATAGGGATTTTCGCAACGGCCGGCAGGGAAAAAAACTGTTGTCAGGGAATTTTGGCGTCGCTCCCAGTCATCCGACGGATTCGCATCGACTACAACAAGTGTGCCGCCACCATTGCTCCAAATGGGATGCTTCCGGATGGTGTTCGAGGAACAGCTTTTAGTTCCAAGCCGACAGAAGACTTGATTTAGTGGTGTGTGTCTCCTTTACTAAACCGTAGGTGGCAGATAAAGTGTATTTTTTTTGTCGACACAGTCCGGCTCCGGATTCTAAGCAATGGTCTAAGGATGGATGTTTATGAAAAATATTCCTTTGGATTATATCGTCCGATATCAGATATGGAATAAAGCATCGTTTCGGTTCTGGATGTTTTGCCTTACGATTGTAGAAAGGGTGAGATAATAAAAAATCAGGCCGATATTTTTAAGATTCAGGATATATTTTTCTCAAAAAAATTATACCTAAAAAATACTGATAATTAGTACGGCAAATAAAATATTTTATTAACATTTAATAAAAAGAATACCAAAAAACCAATTAAAAGTCAATTTTGTATATTTGAAATGATTTCTGTAAAATGCTGAAATAGACTTTTAAATTTTCAACAAAATTTTGTCCTTAAAATTCATTACAAATTATTGAAATTTGTTTTTTTATACTTTTTAAAATAAATATTTAAATTGTGATGAATTTCTAATAATCAAAGAGCAGAAAATTTTAAAAAATTACAATATTTTAATATGTATTCAAAAACCGCAAATTTTGATGTATTCCAGTAATTGTGTTGCCTGTATTATTTATGCACACTAGGATGTATTTTAGAAGTAAATGCAATTGTTCCGTGCCTTGAACTCTACGCTTATGTCTGCCAATCATTAAAAATAATTAAAGTAGCTAAGAATCACAAAATATTTTAAGACATTTGTTTAAAATATTTTCCTTAGAGGTTTTGTAAAACTCTGCATTTATATTCTCAATTATTTTCATATTACTCTCTCTTCAACCACCTGTTGGATAGTACAAATGCTTTAAGGCGTTAGAATAATTGAAACAAAATAATTCTATTTAAATTAATATATTTATATCATGTAATCTGAATAGATAGAAAAGTTTAAATCACACATATATTTTTCAAATTATTCTGTCAGACATGCATTTGTAGTTGCTAGAAGTGTCAATTTTTTAATTTCAAATTTAGTAACTACAGTTTTAACTATTTAATCACTGACATTCGATTTAGTAAAAAGCCACGCATGCTTAGAATTTTGAAATTTTTTTCAAATATATGGTTTTAGACATATTTAAACAAATAATGAATAATTTTGAATAAATAATCTTTTATTTGAAAATAATTTGATGTTAAAAAAGTTTTGCATTACACCTAATGCCTAAATTAATTGTCTGAAAAAAGTAGTTTTTAAAAGAATAATCATTTGATTTTAACATAAATTAAATAGTTTTTTGTGACTGAAAGTTAAGCATTTATCTTTCTTCACCGCCTTCGTATTCTTCTTTATTTGAAGTAAGAAATTAAAACATTTTTCTACCCTTATTCATCAATAAGAGTGCTTTTTTAACAAGAATTCCAAAATCACAGTATTTGATTGAATTCTTAAATATTTAGTTCGGATTCAATTACTTTGAAGAATTTCAGATTCATTGTGGATAGAGCATTGAATTAATTCTTTTAACTAAGCGAATGCTGTGATTGAAAAAGAAATATTCTGATAAATGATCGCTGAGAATTATGTTCGGTAATATATTTAAAAGGAAGCTACAAAAATTGCAAAAATAAACTTGAGGATTAATCGTTTGGATCTTTGTTTTAACGATTTTAATTCCTGGAGAAGACTATGGCATCGTGAATAGTTAATTACAAACAATGATTGATTGGGTATCGATTGTTCGCCATTCTCGGCGGCGTTTTTCCAGTTACAAGTACATTCCTGGACGGATTCGTAAGAAGAAGAAAAAGCCGTCGCCACCTCCAGCTTCTTCAGCGGAGGAGGTGAAAGTGGAACCGCCCCCTAAAACTCCGACTGCAGGATGTCCATGCTGTCTCTTATCTAGGGTAAGCACATCATTCCTCTGTCTTGCATAAAGAGACTTGTTTTTAGCAAAATTTAAAAATTCCTACTTAAAATGTTAAGAGATTTTAATTCTAGAGTTTACTTGAGTGTTTTTGTTGGATTTATAACTCTTAAAGGCATTAGCGGGGCTAAATATATCCTTTGAAATATATTTACTAAATATTATTCTTTTGTGTTTTATAATCATCGTATTTATAAATTGGCTTAAAATAAAAGTTTATTTTGTAAAATAAAATAATTATATGAAAAGAAGGATTTTAAAAATCTTAAAAACAAATGTTTTTCTTCAATAGTTAAATATTTGCTAAGATAAAGTGCCAAATGTTTTATGAAATAAAATTATATTTTTAGTTTTAATATTTATTTTCTCTGATATCAAAATCAAATGTCAATTTGTGAAAGAGTATTAATAAATCAATTGCTTGAATAAGACAAGATTGGCCAACATCAAATTTGAATATCTAGCTTTATAAAAAAATACTTTTTAAATTTTTGACACAATTTTTATGAAAAAGAAAAATATTTGCTTCGTAGTAGAAATTCTTTTAATTTTACATGTTTATATAATAGATATAAAAATTAAGAGTGTAATATATATAAAAATAAATACAATTTTTTAAATTTAAGTGAATTTAAAAAAAATTATGCCATTTAAGTAATTAAGTTCTTAAGACTTCTATGCAAGTTATCAAAACACGTTAAAAATGTGCTGTATTGATAGTATATTTTGCAATAATTTTTGTGGTATAGAGAAAGTGTTCACACTTATTATGCCCTTATTTTTCTCGTTAAGTGAATCACTAATATTTTGTGAATTCAAATTTTAACAAAGCGAAAAAAAAGTTATTAAAAATGTGCCAATTTAATTTAAAACATTGTTAATATAATAATTATATTCTAAGTGAAATAATTAACAGGTGAAATGATAATTTTATTCAAAAGGAATTATTAAAAGAAATTTAATGAAATGAAGTTAATTTAAATATAAGTGCTGAAGTATTATATATGATTATATTCATACAAAAAGCAAGTTTAATATTTAAAAATAGAAAGTATGTGACAATTTTATCCAAAATTCGTATTTGCTTATTACATTTGCTTATATTTTAAAATATTCTTATAAAATATTTTACACTTAATTTTTCTAACTGTAATGTTTTTTGTTGCTTTACAAGAAAATAAAAATAATATCATTCTTTAACATCTTAAATTAATTCCAGATTTTCTTATAAATAAACATCAGTACGATAAATCTAGTGTCTATGAATAGAAAATAAATATATAGATTAAGCAAATAGGTGTCATATTTATTTTATATGTATTAAACAGAGAGTCTATAAAATATTTTTATGTTTAATAATTCATATAATACAGATTTAAGTGCATAATTTTAATGGTTGCAAATTTTGCTGGAAGTATTACAGTTCTTACCAATAAATTTCCTCGTGCACCCTTCGTTGCATGGGAATACGAAAATGTTTGTCGATTTCTTATTAAGTACAGATAAACGCATCAATTGTTGCGATTATAAGCTGACATTTGCTTAACCAACTCTCGATACTTTATTTCTATAAGTAGAGTGTTCTGCCCGAATTCCGAAAGTTCTGAGATAATTTGAACACCCAATATATAAGTGAGATCCAAATGATAAGCGATAAATATATTCATTTGGAAAATGGCTAAGATTTATAGCGCATCATTTATATTTATATGATTAATAATAAGATTTTAAGCAATTTAAATATCGCCTTACAAATCTGTAAGTAATTTTATGTGTTCTGATTGCCAATGCAGTCTTTGGAAATGCAATGTTTTTATGTAAGGTATTGAAAATATAATTTAAACGAAGAATTGCGAAAATTTCGAAAGTAGGAAAAGCATACGTTTCAGTTGCTGAATTCCAATTCAGCAAAAGAAAACAATAAAAATAGGTTTAAAATGGGAAATATTGATTACTGGATAATAAATTCTATGGACTTATCTGAAAAGATTTTAAGGAAAGATTTGTATTTAAAACTATTTATCTTTTGTCATTTGGAGTGTTTTTAATATAAATTTGGCACAATTAAGATTCTAAAAAGTGTAATCTTTGGCCAAATGCTGCATACACATACCGAATGATAAATCAATAACTAAAAATTTAATATATATGTATGTAAATTGATACCATTTTCTAGCTAAAATTGCTTTCCTTCTAGGATGTAGCCTATTTTTTAATCTTATTCTTGCTTTTTGAAATCCTCTGTCACAAATGGCTCTTTTTATATACATATACTATAGTCATTGTTCTAGAAATTCTGGATCAACATAATGATAGAGAAAGAGAGAGATTACTTTAAAATAAACAACAAAATTAAAAATTTCTATTATTGTTGAATAGGCTCCTTCTTTAAATTTACATATTTAATGATAATCTTATTTAGAACTTGTGTGATTCATGTAAGACTTGGCTAGAGAAGTATTTGCTTTTCATCAACATATTTATATCTTTATTTTTAAAATGGAATACTACCTATTTGTGTTAATATAAACCTATTTGTTTTGTTAACGTTTGATTTGAAGAACCATAATACGTCTTATACTCGAGAACTTTCTCTTTCTCAAGTCCTAAATCAAGTGGCGTGAACATGCACCCTGTGAGTTGAAATGATTACCATTTCTAGTTACTCACTGTTGCTGCTGCAAAATATTCTAGAATGAAGAGGAAAATAGAAGAAAAAATCTGTTTGCTTTAAATAAAGTGCAATCACTTTTTATTATTGTCTCTTGACGCTCAAAAGATGTTTAAAAAATTATGTCTTTTAAAACCAAGTTATATCTGTAGCTCACAATCACAGAAGGTTTCTTTCTGGTCCCATAAAATGACTGGAAATTCCATTTTCTTGAAACTTTTCATAACACTGAACGCCCAGCAGCCACATTCCATTCGATCACTAATCTGCCTGAAAGTGCCATTAGGACTCTTTATTCTGCACTGATATCTAGAGCCAGTTCCCTAGTTCATTTGTTTCTAAAGATGGGTACCTGCTCAGATGTGATTCCGTGTTTCGAAATGACGAAGCTCATGGCGAGTATTTCAAATTCGTTAACTTTAAAATACAGTCCGAGGCTGTATGCATGTCATTCTGCTAACAACGTCCTGTTTTTGATTGGCGGAGAAAATTTTCTTGGAGAAGATTTTCCAGTCAAAAATGTCATGGTTTGGTGATTTTTGTACATTAGCTGCGATGCTCAACAATATGATGCATCTCTGTTTTTCAACACCAAAACAAACACTCCTGCATAAGAGTCACTCTGTGGGAATTGAAGAATATGGGTCATCAATACATAGACTGTGGAATTGTAAAACTGAGTCATGTGCCCCATATTTGAGATTTACTTTTTACTGTGATAACAAACCAAAGGTCCATTCGAGTCCTATATTCACACGTTGCTTGTTTTCACCTAAATATTTTATGCAAAACGTGTAAATATAATACAATATAATTGTAACTATTTTTGATACAATTTAAATTAAGATTTGTAATTTATGTCGGATAAACTTTTCACTTAAGACTGAGTTGTTAATCTCTAAAAATATAACTTATGATAAATTTTGAAGAGAAGGTTTTCATTTAGAACATTTGCTTTAAACTGATATTATTACCAGAATTTCTCTTTTTTAAAACATAACTTGCAATTTTTTAAAATTAAAAGTAGATAATTGTGTTGTAAATAATCATTTATCTTCCGAATTCTTTTGCCACAAGTTATTATCCAAAATTAAAAGTTTTTTTTTTTTTTTTTTTTTTTTTTTTTACATTCTAATCGGAGCATTATCTACAAAGGATAATTCAAAACTTATAAAAGATTGACAATACATTTCTGGTTATAATGAATATAATATTTGTGGGATTAAACTTGACAGAATATAATTATACTTATTAAGGTAGAATTATATAGAAAATGAAATGGAAGACTATCTGTATATACTCCATGGATCATAAAATAAAAGAAATAATAAACTTACAACGAGCAAAGTTATTTAGGGATGAAATATGTTATACCTATCAGAATAAAATTTAATTTTAATGGAAAAAAGATCAGTTTTTAAAGCATATCAGGATGAAATAGAAACTCTTTGCTTAATCTTAATTTGTTTATTCAGAACTTAATAATACTTATGGACCAGTATTCATTCCAAAGACATTTTTCATGGGTTTATACAGTTAAGCATAGATCTAAATCAGTAGTGACATTTTATGAAAAATTATAAGAATTCACACCAAAATTAATTTCTCTTAATGTTTTCCAAATGAAATTGTTAAATGAAAGTAGTTGTTTTTAACACTCAAAACATTCCAAATGAATACAATAAAAAGGAAAGCTAAGAGAGGAATTAAAAAGGATACTAAATTGAAGTAAAAGAATATCTCTTAACTTAATATTTACCTGGTCTTTTTCTGTTTCCCCTTAATTTGCGATAATATCATGTTCGATAACGATCGCTCATTTTTCTGCCGCCCGAATGCACGTATTGATTACCAGGGCAGCGGGATCTGTTTAGATGCCCGAAGAGCCACTGACCTGGAATTTTAAGAAGCCGAACGATGCTTTTTAATCGATACCCTTTGGAGGTTCTGATGTTGATCGATTATACTTATTAAGGATCGATTACTTAGATGCCTTAATCTTATACCCAGTTTATTATAGTACGAAGTATTAGCGTAATAGGATGGACAAACGTCTGTAAGCTATTTTTTCGGGAAAAATGACGTTAAGTGTTGATGAAATTGGAAAAATTGTCAGTTCTTCGGGATATCTGTAAACAGATAACATCGTATCATTTTGAATTTTTTCACGAGAAGAGGTTAGCACTCAGCTGACAGCGCCCCTCAAACTTTTATACCACGTTTATGCAGAAGACTACATTCATTTGCAATTCTCTCTCCTTATCATAATTTTTAGTTAGGTAGAAAAAATATTATATAGGATGAAATCATTTGTAAGCTAAATTGATGAATCTTTCATTTTTATATTATAAATAATTAAAGCCCGGTGGCTTAGTGGTAGCGTTTCCCGCTCCCAAAATACAGGTCTGAGGTTCGGGCAGGGCAATGCCGACTCAGCCTTTCATCCTTTTAGAAGGTTGATAAACTGAGTACTAAGTATGCTTGGGAACTAAACACTGGGGTTTTTACGTTAGGCTGATCACCTGATCGGAACATATGTTTCGCACCCCAGGACCTCTGAGCAGAGGACGAAAGCAGAGGTGGGCACTGTAGGCCTTGGACCACATGGGCTGTCGGGCCACAGAAACAGAGAACAATAAAGAATTGTAGCATTAAAAGCTGAACACCTTTTTAATGTTACAATGAATTAATAACATAAAAATAAAGGGATCAAATGTTTTCTCCAAGTTATAAATTTTTGTATATTTGGGATAGCGAATATAATAAATTAAATTTTCATTTTTTCTATTTCATTTTAGAAATATGTGTATAAATGTTCCACAACATAAAGCTGATTCTGGTTCATTATTTAAAAAATTGATTAATATAGACATTACTTAATAGATAAACTAAAAGATAGAGGTTTTTAAGGCATGCTATTCTATCCACTGAGGGAGGAACTCTGCAAACATCCAAGTTGTTTGGAATTGAAGTGAGAAAATTTTAATTTGAAAAGCATGGTTCAACAATTAACCTTTGCGAGTCCTAAGAAAATAATGTCTTAATATAGAAAAAAAAAAAAAAAAAAAAAAAAGACAGTATAATTTTTATTGTCATATTTTTCTTCATATTAAGAATAAAAATAGTTTAAATAATCTACAATTCAGAGGCGATGTTTTTTTCAAATTACTTTCACAAACGTGAATAAAATTTTGTAGCAATACGTCTTTATGTTGTTTTATCAAAAACATTTCATTGAAGGAATTATAATTGCAAAACAAAATATATATTTAAAATAATCGTATTGCTTGATAACAAATTTTACTTTTTTTTTTTTAATCTAAGTAGCGATAAAGTCAGAAAAACAATCTATTCGAATAAGTATGATCCATTGCTTTGTAGCTTTGGTGATGTCATCATTATTTTTAGAAAATGTTGGAAGATTTACACGGCATTAAGGCAACAACATTCACTATAGCTTGAACTCATACATTGAAATATTTTTATGTACAACTACAATATTCAAAGCATAAAATTAATCGAAATATAAGTGCGCAGAAATAAATACGGAAACTCTTAAGGTATCTTCATTGTGCAATACAATGAAGAGATGATGCAAAACTTGGGAGTTATTTTTCATACACTCTCTACAATGTTCTACAATTAATGATGAACAAATTAATTTCTTCAATATATCGACAATTATGTTTTAAATCTACTCCCATATTAATTTACAAGATTAGAAAAAAACTAAAATTGTAATAGAAAAAGAAATGGAATTAAAGAGACGAATAGAGAATGGAGGAATTAAAGGGTCAATACAAATGAAAATTTTCAACTTGATGGCGGATGTATAACGAAACACACAAAGACGTTTATTGGAGGAACAAAGGAAAACGGAAGTGCTTGATGAGTCAGAAATAAAAAATATTGTTGAGAAATATTCAAGGAAACAAATTATAGAACCTCACAGATTTTAATTTGTTCAGATTATGGAGCCTATTAATTTTCTTCCTTAATTAACTTAGCATAGCAGATATTAAAGAGGTATAATACCGTAATATGAAAAGAAATATACTTTGTTAATCACTCTGAATATTAACCTGAAATATCTTTCGGCAAATAATGCTAATCAAAAATGAACAAAATAAAAAAAATTCCACCTCTATTAGATTTAATGTGCATTATTTATTTAATGAGAGTATATATTTTATTGGTTAATGTTATTTAATGTGGATATCTTTTGATGTATAAATAGATGTAAATGTATATTTATATACACATTTATTTACATATGTATACATATACATCTATTAGGTTGAGGAATAAGTTCGTAGCGTTCTTACCAAAGACTTTTGTTTAAATACAAAACAACAATTATATCTATAAGTTAATTGATTATATATATTCGCCGTTTCTGTTTACAATCTCTTCCGACCTCTCGACTGAAATTTTGATGCCGTTCCGCAAAAACTCGCCTGGTCTGATGTCAAAGAAGTTATTGAAACAGTTTTTAAGGACCTCTTGGTGCACTGTGAAATGCTCGAAAAGAATGCCACTGTCAACAAGGAGTTCTACATTGCCCAGCTACACCGTGTGAATGTGTGGCTATTCGACTGAAAAGACCTGATCGACGTGATCAAACCATACTCCTTCACGACAACGCCAGGCCCCATGTTGCACAAGTCGTCAAAGCCGCACTCCAAGAGCTCAAATGGGAGGTCCTTTAGCATTCACCGTATTCTCCGGACCTTGCACCAACCGATTACCATCTTTTCCGCTCCTTGTCAAACCATATGAGGGATGTTACCTTCGATAACAAAGAAATCCTTAAAAACTGGCTCAATAGCTTCTTTGACACCAGCAGACCAGGCGATTTTTGGCGGAATGGCATCAACCATTCAGTCGAGAGGCGAGAAAAGGTTGTAAACAGCAACGGTGAATATATAATTGATTAACTTATTGATATAGTTATTGTTTTTTGCTTAAACAAAAGTCTTTGGTAAGAACGCTACGAACTTATTCCCCCCAACCAAATAGATGTATTTCGAATTTTCATCGTTATTTTAATAATTTTTGACATGACTATCAACAAATGTTACAAGATATTTTGACTGTTGTTAATCACGTGACTACATTTTTATCTAAAAAAAGAATAAAACTTCTTACAGAATATTTTTTCCATTTCATATTTTATTCAAAGCTAAACAAAATTGTTACCAAATAATTTCTATTAAAAAATTAATGCTTTTTATCAACCGTAACTTTTTATGAAACAATGCTTTTATTTTTGTGTTTCTAAATTAGATTCTACACTACTGGACATTAAAATTGCTACACGAGAAAGAAATGCAGATAACAAAACGATATTTATTGGACAAATATATTATACTAGAAATAACAAGTGATTAAATTTTCAAAAAATTTGGCTGGATAGATCATGAGAAATCAGTACCCAGAACAACCACCTCTGGCAATAATAACAGCAGTTATACGCCTGGGCATTGAGTCAAACAGAGATTGGATTGCATGTACAAGTACAGATGCCCATGCAGCTTCAACACGATGCCACAGTTCATCAACCGTAGTGACAGGCGTTTGGTGACGAGCCAGTCGCTCGGCAACCATTGACCAGACGTTTTCTATTGGTGAAAGATCTGGAGAACGTGCTGGCCAGGGCAACAGCCGAACATGTTCCGTATCAAGGAAGGTCCGTACAATACCGGCAACATGCGGTCGGGCATTATCCTGCTGAAACGTAGGGTTTCGCAGGGCTCGAAGAAAGGGTAGAGCCACGGGTCGTAACACACCAGAAATGAAACGTGCACTATTCAAAGCACCGTCAATGTGAACAAGAGGTGACCGAGACGTGTATCCAATGGCACCCCATACCATCACGCCAGGTGATGGGCCAGTATGACGATGACGAATGCACGCTGCCAGTGTGCGTTCACCACGATGCCGCCAAAGACAGATGCGACCATCATGATGCTGTACACAGAACCTGGATTCATCTGAAAAGATAACGTCTCGCCATTCGTGCGCCCAGATTCGTCGTTGATCACACCATTGAAGGCGCTCTTGTCTATGACGCAGCGTCAAGGGAAGCCGCAGCCACATGGTCTATGAGCTGAGAGTCCATGCTGCTACAAACGTCGTCGAATTGTTCGTGCAGACACTTGTTGTCTTCCAAACGACCCCTTTCTTGACTCACAGCTCGTGACGTGGTTGCACGATCCATTACGGCCATGTGGATAATATGCCTGTCTTCTCGGCTGCTAGTGATAGGTGGCCGTTGAGATCCCGCATGGCGTTCCGTATTACGGTCCTGAACGCATCGATTCCATATTCTGCTAACAGTCATTGGATCTCGACCGACGCGAGCAGCAATACTGCGATAAGATAAACCGCAATCCCGGTACGCTACAATTCGACCTTTATCAAAGTCATAAACGTGCTGGTACGCATTTCTCCTTCTTACACGAGGCATCACAACAACTTTTCACCAGGCAACAACGTTCAAATGCAATTTGTGTATGAGGAACCGGCTGAACATTTTCCTCATTTAAACACAATATAGGTGTCGCTACTGGCGCCTACTTTGTCTGAATGCGCTGAAAAGCTAATCATTTGCATATCACAGCACCTTCTTCCTTTCGTATAAATTTCACGTCTGTAGCATGTCGCCTACTTGGTGTAGCAATTTTAATGGCCAGTAGTGTATATTTTAATTTTTTTTTATATTCCATTAAATATATGTATTAGAATTTTGAAAAAAAAAACCTTAACTAAGTATGTAAATACACTTGATATCACTCGTTGATTTAATATGATATCAGAGAGTTTTCTCGAAAAATAAAACACCAAGCTATCACATGTTTTGTTATCGTAAAGCATTTTGCATTATATGTAACTACTCATAAAGACATAGTATAGACATGATTTATTTGAAAATGTCTATTTAAAATATGCTTTGTTTCCAAAATTGCTTTGAAAACATTAGTAAAAAACTGTTACAATAGCAGTATACAAATACTTAAAAGCAGTGTTTTCACCAAAGAGCTTGCTTTTAAAGTGTAAATCATTTGATGAATGATTTTTATTAGGTACTTATTATATTTCATCCCTGTGTATTTTATAGAAAATAAATAATTTATGTATGGCACCAAAAGAGAGTCCTGGTAATTGTGAAAGATACTTTTAGATTTTCCTGTACAGTTTTCAATTAAAAACCAAATATTTTCATAAACTTAATTTTATGTTTATAGTCACGTTTTAAATTATATTTGACACCTAACATAAAAAATTATACTTCCTTGCAATTATTGAATGTAAAAGCTTCATGCAATAATTACCACAAACTCAAATTTGCAGAGAATATTACATTTAAATGTGAAGATAGATTTTATGAATATTCTTATTAATTTCTAAAACGTATTTTTAATTAAACGATATAAGTTATATATATTTAAGAGGAAATGACTATCGCCCAAGATGAAGGTACACATTTTGATCGCATCATCGCCACATATGGATGATGATCGCCCCATAGCTCTGAACCAAGAAATACGGTTGTTTGCGCAGATAGTTCTAAGACCTCAGCATTCACTGATATAATGGTCAGCGTAGTTGAGGCTACCTTTCACATGTGCGGATAAGCGTACCTCCAACGATGAGATCAGCAATGAACTTAGACGAAGGAGGGACGTTACAACAAACGATTCTTTGTCTTTTTATGAGGGTGACGACATTTATGATTGGTAATATTGTGGAGAACGTGCAATATCAGCATGTATTCGCGTGTCACATTGCCCCATAACATGAAGTGTATGCTATTAGATACAAGACTCGATGTTGGTTTGCAGGGACTCTGGACATTAAGTAAAAATTTCTTAATATAATACTCATGATTATACCCCATATAAGGGCCCATGGTTCTGCTCTATCTTAGAGACCCTGTATTCTTCTGTCCTTACTTAATACAGAATGTATTTGACAGTTTCTGCAACCAGTTTGATTCTACTCAAATGAAAACCTTATGAGAAAAGAATGCAGGGCAAGCCAACGCTCGTCACTTGCATTTCGAAATCCTTTCGAAGCTTCATAAATATTGTTTGACTCTCATAAGTCAGGACCTGTGGTCATCCAATGAGTTTAAAATTTTCCGACTCATTCCACCCACTTTAATAATTGTATTCCATAAATATCATTCTATTTTTATCATTCTTTCACGGTGTTGAAATTTTAGTGCCATAATGTGTGTGTACATCTTAAAAAAGTAAAAGTATATACATAAAATTAGATTCATTCTTCTACAACAGAGACATTTTCAAGAATGTGTGTTTCATTCTGAAATTAAGGCATAGATAATATGGTAACTTATTTGATGAATGTTAGCTCATGAAAAACGCAACTGATAAAAATTTAATTAATCTGTAAAATTACGTTCCTTGATTTCCTGGTTGGTTAAGCTGTTTCCTTTGTTATTGGAAGGTAGTGAGTCTGTACTAAGTGTCTTATTAAATAGTTTTTTTATTTTATACTGAGAATTATTTGTTAAATAATATTATTAACAGACACTTAATAAGATTCCAGGTACATATTTAGTTAATTAAGTTTATTACAGATTAATTTGAAATAACACAACTATAATAACTTAGAGATTAATTTAGAATACACAAGTAATTATTTTCAGATTAACTTGGGCTAACAAATACTAATTTATAGATTAATTTGGAGAATAACACAAATAATAATTTACAGATTAATTTGGTATAACATAAGTAATAACTTTACACAAATGAAACTTACGAAGTAGACTAAGAACGCCGGGATAGCCCCGTGGCAAGGCTAAATTTCGCACCGTATAACCAGGAAACCTCCTTCTAATGCTACTCTGCTGCCTTCTTTTCAGTCTCTAGTTATTTTGCAGAAGTGCCACAGCAGCCGCAGAAGTATCGTATAACTTGGTTCACCCCTGAAGCAAATCTCCCGTATTTTTCGAGGAACTCCCCTCGCACTGCTCCAGTCTTGGCTTTTCTCCCCGGCAACTCCACATGTCCGGCACTGACTCGCACCGTTCCAGTCTCGGGTCTTCTCCATGGCAGCTCCACGCACTCGGCCCCTGCCTGTCTCTCTCTAAAAACCTCGACCTCCCTTGCTGAACCGGTTACTGGCCGTCCCCTAACTTCACTTCACCATGCGCTCTCCACATGAACATATCCGGCGCCCCCTCACAAATAAGTCTCTTTGCCAAACACAGAAAAATTAAATTATATTTATTTGTCAGCACAAGTTCGAATCCCGACCCAATGGAAGATCCACCCTGTTCTCAAATGGCGGATCGAGCATGTTAAATAGATGGGGTAGCAATTTCCTCCAAGTGAAATGATACTTCTAGGGTGGCAGACCACATCTAGACGCCTTCTGCTTGTTCCTTGCTTCTAATTGACGAATACCCACCCGCTTATTCAGATAAGTGTTTTACAGATTTGAGTCAAAAGTCGTATTTCAACCTTTGTTACACGTAGGTCTTGAATTTCCTGAAGCTGCATCTCACTCCCTTCATCACGATTTCATGGACTGAAATCGATATCTCCATCGATCAACTGCGATACGATAACAGTTATTGATAGGCAAACATCTATTAATTGCATGATTGAAAAATATTTATAGACCATTATCTATTTTGGAAACTGAATGGTTAATGCTTTGGCTTAGCACAAAACGAAAACATAAAACGACGGATCTCAAAAAAAAAAAAAAAAAAAAAAAAAAAAAATGTAAAATCTTATAAATTTAAATAACTTTTTCAAAGTTTAAGAGCTGTAACTTTCAGAACCATCCCTATTAAAATAGTAATGATGAAAGCTCCGTCGCACTGAATTTCAAAGTGGTTCGGTTATCATTTTTACTGAAAATGGATAAATCTTCTTAACTAAAAAATATTAAAAATAACAACTAAAACTTGATTTTTGAAAAAAATTACTAAAAAAATAACAAAAAATTACGACCTAATTCATTACATTCAAATTTATAACAATTTTTTATTATTTTCAGTTTATATTTTAATTATATTTTTTATTTTAATCAGAATAAGTTAACATTCTTCTTCACTATTGTATAAAAGTTTGATTCCGATTAACTTGAGTACTATAATAATAATTACATAATTACATTCGATAATAATTACATTTGATAAGAAATTCATATAAACTTCAGAAAACAGAGTCATTTTTAACAAAAAATTGAATAATTTTTGCCAATTAAAAACATTCTAATATTAAGTCGCACATTTAAATGTTAACAAAGATGGTATTTCTTGTTCTCTTCTTATCACATTTTCGCCTTTAGAGCACTTTTTTTCAAATTTACGGAATGGAAAATGGCGAACATTCGTTCCATTTGTGTTCTCTGAAGTAGCTGGCACATTTTTAAAGCTATCCGTTGGAAAGCAACTGGTAAAAAGCATTATTTAGTAAGCCCGCTGCTGGGAAACAACACTCTAACTGTAGACAGAATGTTTTTATCTAAGTGGTTCTGAGTACCCTCCTATTTTTAGAACAATATATTTAGTCTAGAGACTGCAGAAAGAGCATTTTTTTTACGATTTTTCTCTGGTGATTTAGCTAATCTGCCGAAACCCGGAGAATTCTTCACCCTGCTCTTTTCGGAAGAAACATTGTTAACAAACTTTGAAGTTTGGAATTTTTACTGTTTTCCTTGACATCGTTTGAAATTCTCGGACAAAACTTTAAAGAACCAGTGATTTTTCAAGTGTGATTTCCTTTCTGCGGCTTCTGAAAAGTCCAAAGTATCTCTATTCTGCGCATCTTGCGCATGTAGGATTCAACACTTTTTTTACTTTGGTGACGCTTCTAAATATTTTAGAAATATCGCTCAAATTTAAGGACTTTTTTGTTTTTCGTAATCAATATTAATATTCCGATAAAAATAGATTGATAAAGACTAAAGGGATTCCGATAAAGATTTTGATTAGTTAAATATATTCATGTTTTTATGGAATTCACACAGTGAATCCAAAGCAATGCTTTTAGAC
>CM057816.1:102269460-102274811 GCA_030067965.1 Latrodectus elegans | reverse complement strand
GCATGCACACACACACATGCATATGCATACACATACATACATGCATACACATATGCACATACATACACATGCGCACATACATATCATACATATAGATATATATGCATACATGACACACATATATATACATATGTGCATGTATATACATACATATACATGCATTGGTATATGCAGATAAGAGGTATGGTATACACACACACATATATATGTGTGGCACACACACACACATTATTACATGTATATACATATGGTATGGCTGTACATGACATACACACAGAGTATATGGTGGCACACACACACACATAAGGCTGCACACACACACATATTATTAATGGCTGCATGGCTGCATATAAGGCTGCACAAAAAGCACACACACATATGCATGCACATGTTGTTACACACATACATGCATGCATACACATACAAGGACATGCACACACACATACACACATATATATATGCACACATACATGCACACACATATATGTATATATACATACACACATTACTGCATGCATTATACAGAGATATATGTACATAAGATATATGCACAATGACACACACACACATATAAAGTACACACATACACATACTGCATGCACACACATTAACATGCATACATACACATACATGCAATGTGCTATTATTAAGACACATAGACAGACACACATACATACATTTGACATACACACACATGTATTGCATTGCACATTACTGACATATACAGATATGCACACACACATACATACATATTATATATTGTATATATATATATATATGTACATGGAGATATATATATACAAGACATATTATTATTATTACATACATGCATACATATTATTATTATTACAAGTATTTATTACACACACACATACATACATGCATGCACATTATTATTACTGCACGCACACACATGCACGCACACACACATATTATTACTGCAATGCACACATTATTATTACGCATACACACATACGCATGCACACACATACACATGCATGCACACATATGCACATTATTATACGCATGCATACACACATACACTGCATGCACACACACATGCACTGCATGCACACACATATTACATACGCATGCACACACACATACACATAGCTGCATGCATACACACACATGCATGCACACACACATACACACATGCACTGTGCACACACACACATGCATGCACACACACATGCATGCACACACACACACATACATGCACACACACATGCATGCACACACACACACATGCACAGACACACACACACACACATACATGTACTTACATACACATACATATGTACATATACATACATATGTATGTATATATACATATATATATATATGTATGCATATATATTATATTATGGAGTTATATATATATATATATATATATGTATATATATATATATATGCATGTATATATATATATTACATATGTATGTACATATTATTATATTACATACATATGCATGTATTACATATTATTATTACATATATGTATGTATACATATACATATTATTATTACGCATTGCATATTATTACATATTATTATTAGCTGCATGCACATACATACATACTGCATGCATTATTACATATTATTATTACTACACATTACACATTATACATGCATGCATATTACACACATATTATTATGCATGCATACACATACATATGTATGTATATTATTATTATTATTATTACTGCATATATTATTATTACATACATATTACTGCATGCATACATACACATATGTGCATGCACACACATACATATGCATGTACATATTATTATTATTATATACATATACATATATATATATGCATGTATATATATATATATATATGTATTATATATATTATTATTATATGCAAGTATTATACATACACATTATATGCATGCATACACATATGCATGCATATACATACATATACATGCCATACATATATGATACATATGTATTGCATATATATACATACATGTACGACATATATATGCATGTGACATACATACACATGTACAGATATACATACAGATATACAGATATGTATAAGGCTACACATATATACACATGCACACACATGTACATGTATACATATATACATACATACATACATACATATACATACATATATATATGTATGCATATATACATATATATATGTATATATATATATATATGTATGCATATATACATACATACACATATGCATGCATACATACACATACATACATATGCATGCACATTACTACACATACAGCAATGCATGTACTACATACACATACATGCATGCATATATATACATACATGCAATGCATACACATGCATGCACACATACATATATGTATAGCGTATATACACACACATATGTATACACATACGCATACTGCATATATATGTACATGCATACATATTATTACATGCATACACATATACATACATACTGGCTACATACATGCACATACACACACACATATACACATACTGCATACACACATGCACACACACACACACATACACACACATATGTGTATACATGCATACATATTACACACATATTATATATACATGCATATATATACATGCATATACATATATACATACATACATACATATTATATGCATATATATATGTATATATATATATATACATACATATATATATACACATACATATACATGAGCATATATATATACACATATATGTATACATATATGCATATTATATATATATATATGTATTATATTATATATATATGTATATATATATTACATATTACATATGCATATATATACATATGCATATATTACATTACTGCATATTATTACATTATGTACATATATTATATGTATATATTATTATTATCGCACATACGCATACACTACACATGGCTATTGCTACATACGCACATACATACGCATTATTATTATTAGCTGCATACATATATTATGTACATATGCATTACATTATGTATATATATATACATACGCATACACATATACATGCATATTTATTACATATTATATACTGCACATATTATTATATACTATGCATACATATACACATATATGTGCACACACACATACATGTGCATATACACATGCACATACATACATACATGCATATTATTATATATTATTATATATACTGCACATATTATATATATACTATACATGCATATTATATATATATATGTACATATATATATGTATATGTATATATATATGTATATATATATATATATATGTATATATATATATATATATGTATTATATATATATATATATATATATATATATATATATATATATATATATATATATATATGTATATTATATATATATATATATATTATATATATATATATATATATATATATATATATATATATATATATATATATATATATATATATATATATATTACATATGTATATATACATATATATATATATATTATATATATATATGTATATATATATATATATATATATATATATATATATATATATATATGTATATATATATATATATATATATATATATATATATTATATATATATGTATATATATATATATTAGTTTATTATTATATATATATATATATATGTATATATATATATATATTATATGTATACAGTATTACACATACATATTACATACATTATTATTATTACATGTACATTATGTATATACATATTACATATGCATACATATATATATATATATATATGCAAGTATTATATTATATATATATATATTTACTGTACATATATATATATATGTACATGTATTATTATTACTTACATACATATTATTAATATTATATATGCATGTATTATATGTATATATATATATTATACATATATATATATATGTATTATATATGTATATATATATTATATATATATATATATATATATATGTATTATATATATATATATATATATGTATATATATATATATATATATACATATATTTTTCATATATATGTATATATATATTTATATATATATATATATATGTATATATATATATATATATGTGTATATGTATATATATATATTATATTTATTGCATTATATATATATATACATATATTATATATATATATATATATATATATATATATATATATATGTATATATGTATATTATATATATACATATGTATTATATGCATATGTGTATTATATATGTATATATATATATATATATGTATTATATATTATATATATATATATATTATACATATATATTATATATATATTGTATATATATATATATATATATATATATGCATATATATTATATATATATATATGTATATGTATTATATATATATATATATATATGCATATATATATATACATATGTATATATAAGTGTATATATATGTATATATATATATATATATGTATATATATTATGTATTATATATATGTATATATTATATATGTATATATATATATATATGTATATATATATTATTATATATGTATATATGTATACATATTAAACATATTGCATGATATATTATATATTTATTATGATATATACATATATTAGCATGTATATATATATTATTGGGCCACATATTATGTACTTAACACACATACTAGGCATGCTGCACATGATACACATATTACTACACACAGATATACATGCAGTTACACACACATGCATACATTACATACACATATTGCATACTACATGCACACATACACACTGCACATACACACATATTACATATGCACACATATACACACTGACATACATGCACACATTGGCTACGCACACACACACATACATGCACACACACACATGCACACATGTGAATTACACACACACACACATGGCTGGTCACACACACACATGCACACACACACACACACATGCATGCACACACACACATATTACACATACACATACACACACATGCATGCATACACATGCATGCACAGCATGCATTACATGCACATTATTTACACATATGCACACACACTACATACACATGCATGCATGCACATGTACACACACACATGATGCACATTTACACATACATACATGCATACATACATATTGCATGCATTGCACATACTATTATTACACAAGTATGTATATACATACATACATACTGCATGGCATATTACTGACACATATGTATGCATACATATGTACTGCACATACATATATACATGGGTATATACATATACACATATGTATATATGCACATACATGCACATACACATGCATGTATATATATATACATTATATGCCACACACATTGGCTACACATGTGTACATTTGATACACACATACACACTTACGCATGCACACACACACATA
>CM057816.1:102234460-102264460 GCA_030067965.1 Latrodectus elegans | reverse complement strand
CACACATGCACATGTGCATGCACACACATACACACATAGTGAGGGTGCATGCACACATACATAGCTGACATATGATAGTAATTTTACATACATATGTATGTATTACATATTATTATATATGCATGTACAGACACATATTATTATTATATATATGCACTGTATACAGACATATTATTATATATATATATATATACATATGCATGTAGGTGTATTATACACATATTATATATTATGTATGTATTACATATATTATTATATATTGCATATATTACATACATATTACATGCATTACATGTATGTATGTATTATATATATACACATATTACTGTATTATATGCATGTATGTATTATTATTATTATATATTGTATTACATGCATATATGTATATATTATATATACATGTATATATATATGTATGTATATATTATTATATATTATTATTATAACATGTATATATATACTGTATGTGTATATTATATATATATATATATATGTGTATATTATATTATATATGTATATGTATATGTATGTATATATATATATATATATATATATATATATATATATATATGTATATATATATATGTATGTATGTATATATATATATATATATATATGTATGTATATATATATTATATATATGAGTATATATGTATATATATATATATATATTGCATGTATGTATTATATATTATTATGTATATATGTATGTATATTATATTATATTATATATGTATGTATATATATATGATATATATGTATGGGCAGATGTATATATATATATATATAGGTAGATATGATATATATATATATATATGTATGTATATATATATATATATATATGTATATATGTATGTATATATATATATATATGAGTTGGGAGTGTATATATATATTTATATATATGTATATATATATATTATATATATTATATGTATATATGTATATATGATGTATATATATATATTATTATTATTATGTATATTATGTATGTATATATATATTATTATATATACATATGTATGTATATTATATATGTATATATATATATATATGTATGTGTATATATATATATATGTATGTGTATATATATATATATGTATGTGTATATATATATGTATGTATATATGTATGTATATATATATGTATATATATATATATGTTTGGTAGAACGAACTCCACATTTTTCCTGCCTTCGAAGACAATATTTTTATAAGCATTAAAAAATTTATAAAATTGATACGACTTACAGTTTTCAAATTTTTTCTAAAAAAAAAAAAAAAAAAAAAAAAAAAAAAAAACCAGAACAGGTTTCTTTCTTAATATAAAATCATTCACTGTA
Source organism: Latrodectus elegans (assembly GCA_030067965.1). Classification (NCBI taxonomy): domain Eukaryota; kingdom Metazoa; phylum Arthropoda; class Arachnida; order Araneae; family Theridiidae; genus Latrodectus; species Latrodectus elegans. Next base: position 102,263,118 of record CM057816.1, on the reverse strand, counting down.
AAAGTCTTAAATTTTTTTTCATGGGTTCAATTACTTCAAATGGATGACAAGCCCAATCCAAATCCAAAATGGACAACTCGCTCAAACTGTCATAACTTTTTTGAATTCATTCGGTAAGTGTTGAGAATTTTTCGTCAAATAATAAAGAAAATCGATATGAAATACATAAAATATTTACTGTGCATGATACCACTTTGGAGATTATGTTCGCCAGTTCTGAAATTTCGGTCGTTCATGACAACTGCGTTATTTTTTGCAAGATGTATTTGTGTGTGAGATAGAAAAAGAAGGCCAATACATTTTTCCACTTTTCAAGATTCCATAAAAAACAATTTCAGTAAATTTTATATTTTGCATTCTTTTTAAAAGTATATTTTTTTAGTCAGAGAGTTTACTCTATAATTGTTAATAAATCAAGTTTTACGAAGCATTGGGATCCTTAATTCACAGTTGCAATTATTTATTAACTATTTGAGAACATTGCTGTCCTATCAATCCCAATTAATTAGACATAAGAACAATGTTCAGCTGTGTAAGTTGTTAGAAATATTTAGCCTTATTTTTGTATCTTCATAAAGTATGTACACATCTGTCAATAAATGTATCCTTTAATTAAATTGCTTAGTTATTAGTTTTGTCGTGATAAAATTTATTATTTGAAGCGGAGTTTGCCTGAACTGAATCTGTCAGATTGGCCAAATAATGTTATAAATTGATAATCTCTTGTTCATTCTCTCTAGTAAAGCGTAGTTTATAACTGAATGATATATATATATATATATATATCTACGTTCTGGCTTTCATTTCTGTTATTGAGGCTTGATTTGCACAATGAATGTGGACATTAGCAGTGATGTGATGATCCCTGTCGTAGGATCCTGTTGATAGTAGAAATCTGGCGCACTTTATTCGTAATCGTACATTGCGCCATTTACCTCCACAAATCAATCAATTAACCTGTTGATTGTAGCGCTACAAGTCAACCTTATTTCTTGTTTTTTAAATGATTTCTTCTTAAAGTAAACACATTTTCCTGTATGTTAATAATTTGAGGATTTTCTTACTGGAGAATAAGTTACATATTTTTTTTAAAAATAACATCTATCTTTTTAAATATAAATATATTCTTACAGTGGGAAGTTATATATGTACAAAGTAAACAAGAAAGCTCTTGCCGTATGTTTAGAGTGATCGCGAGTGTCATACAGAATCCACTTTTCATCAGTGGTCAGACCTCGATTGAATATAGATGCGCTACGGTGGCGAGAATGCAACGATAAATAAGTTGCCACTTGTTGCTCATGGACTTCCAGTATCGTTTGAGCGTGAACTTACCTGCTTAGCCTGTATGTCTTATCTAGGCGGTGCAGATGAAGTTTAACCGTTTCATTGAAAACGTTAAATTGCCTGGCAAATTCAGAATACGTTTGACTATTGTTCTCTTCAATGGTCACCTGTAGGATTTCATCATCCAAGGCATATTGTCGTCCACTTCGAGCTTCAATACCGAGGAAAAAATCTGTCGACCTGAATTTGTGAAACCACAATATCTTGCTGTGTGTTCATTCACAGAACTATCCCTGCAGTTGATAAGCCCACTTTGAAGTCGTAAAGCAAAAAACGAACGAACTAAGACATGCGAGTTTGTCTTCGCTACTGTACGAGTTACGATTAATGAATGTGCGCGGTGGGCACTTTTTTGCACGCATGCACACACTCACACATTTATATATATATAAATTTTTCGTCATGTTTTATCAAGCATTTTGTCTCTTTACCTGATCTATCAGTCATTAAAAAAATTTAATTGTGTGATTGTTGCTACTAAATAAGTTTTATAACCATGCCAATTTTATTTTTAGAGTCGAATTTGAAACTACTTTAGTAAAAGTTGATATGTGTGCAATTCATTGAAGTTTATTTGTTTTTCGAAATATAAGATCACGACGAAGTTTTTTGTTTTTCTCGCCCTGAAGCAAGTTTATATTTTGTTCTAAAAATACCACTTCAGGAAAGAATATTTTGGAATAATGCTTTTGCTATTTATTCTGACAGCTAGAGAGTAAGGCTGGTTTCACTTAATCCCGTAAATAATCCATTTTTTCTCTTAAAAATATTTTTGCCGGAAAAAAAAATTATTTCTTTTGATATGGCAAAATTAATTTATTGTCTTACTTCGTTATAGATTCTCTTAATTTTTAACAACGTATTTGACTTTAAAAAAATAATTCAGTTTAATTATATGACTAAAAAATCTCTAATATTTTACGAGATATTTCAAAATTTTGTCTCTTTTCAATGCTTTTTTTTGTAGAATTTTTTATATAAATTTTCGCTATCACTTATAATATTTTTAAATTGATATTTAGTGAATTGTGAGACGATTAGAATTGTTCATCTGGCTGAGTAGCTTAGTATTAAATGAGAAAAAAATTGATCACATACACACACACACACACACACACACTCACACACACACACACACACACACACACACACACACACACAAAAAAAAGCTTTTTTCATGGGAGAAAATGTTGCTATGGAAACAACTTCTAATCACAAATTTAGAAGTTACGTCTTCGCTCAAAGAATCCAAGTAGTCAAAGGAAAAATGATGCCTTTTCATACTTTAGATTAGATAGTTTTGCACCATAGCAATTGTTTCTTTATAGAAGCAATCTTTGTTAATACAAATGAAAGATTTATATATTTGTTTAAAACTTTTTTTTTTTATATTTAAATTAATAACTTTTAAAATTAACTTTAGAACATTGTTGAACAATTGGAGTTGTAATTCTGATTTTTGCATACTCATTTACCAAAGATTTTTATTTGGAAGTTTTTTCCCTTATGGTTTATTATCTACGAAGAAGTCCTTTCAGAAAGTAGTACCTATCGTATTTTAAATGTTTTTTTTTTTTCTAGAACCATTTGCCTTTATCCCTTATATATCAGCGTCGATCCTTTCTTTTGTAGAAAAAAGTTTGTTTTTTCGGGCAATATATGACCAGTTATTTCTGTGCTTTTCTCTCAGATTTAAAGTAGGTATTTGGAGCTTCAGACGAAATACGTCTCTGATACAGTCAAATTTAATATCATTCTGTTTCTCATTAATGTTGTGAATATTTGAAAGTATGCCTTATAAATATTGCGTGATATAAATTATTAAGAAACCTTCATTAGGTTTCTAGTAAAGTACAGAATTTCAAACTTAATTTTTCAGATTTCCACTGAATTATTTATATACGTGCAGGGTATTTACGAACTTTCCGATCGAATTTTTCTGGTGTATATTTTTGCTTCTGAGGAAAAAAAAAAAAGGAAAAAGGTATCTTCATATCTATGTATCTAAAAGAATGTTCCGTTTTAAAACTTTTACCTACATTTATTTTTATTGAAGAAAAAAGTTTCCTGACTGACCACCATTAATATAGTATTTAATGTTGCAATGTATGTACAAAATGTTTTATGTGTACTATTGTGATATTATTAAATTTCTATTGTGTAATTTTAATATATCAAAATATCATTTGTCATAAATATTGCATTAGCAGAAAGTGCTTTTTAAATATATCCATATTGTCCATTATATGAAGCGATACATGTACATTATCCTCAATTTTAATTCCTACTGCCGAAACTGAAGGATTGAGTTGCTTATTGGCTAGTAAATATCAAGCTGAAAAAAAAAAAAAACTGTTGTATTGTTATATTTTGATGTCAACATATGCTTATTTTTCATGAATGGTTAAAAAATCTGAATTATTTATTCTATGACATATTTTGAAACAATAGATAATATATGTATATGAATTTCTATAATTATCAATTTCTACATGAATCTTTGGAGTTTTTACGAGTTATAATATTTTATGAACTTAGTCTTTTGAACAACTTATTTAAATATATTACTTATTTTTTCAGTATTTTTAAAGTCTTTATTTTGTATAATTTTCTAACCTTATTCTAATCTATTTTGAACGCTTAGAACGATTTAATCTGTTAACGAACTTAATCTGTCCATTCAGTGAAGCGTGGTATGTTAAATTATTTGAGATTTTTTCCATACATAATTTCCATTTACTAATCAATTAAATATTTGCGACACCCCTCTTAAGTACAAAGGGATTTAATAAATGAAAGATAAAATGCGCCTGTGTGTTAAGTGTCTTCATGGAAACTTAAGTCACGTACACCTAAACGGAGTTTGGAGCTTCTTAGAGTCGTTATGCCACTTCCGTTGCCATGGTGATGCTCAATATACGTCACTAAACCCATGGCAACGGGCCCAGCAACCTAATCTGAAGAGCAGCCAATTCTTTTGTGACATCTCTTGAAATACTTTTATAGAGGCACAAAATTTATAGTTGGACTTTTTAAAATACTTGGAGACTTTCTTAGTGGCAGTTATTGATTTATGTTATAAAATTTCAAGCACTAGCTGCGAATGAATTAGAATAAATTCATGATATAAATTTATGTCTTTAAAAATTTTGTGCTGCATTATAGCTTTTAAAAATTCTATTGTCTTTACTTTGATTGTGCTTAACGAATATTCGCGTTTGCTTCTTATTTTCTTTGAGGTATGCAATTTCTTTTTTTAAATTTTGTTCAAAGCAGAATTTACTGCTTTGCTTTTTTAAGGGAGGTTTAGTGATGGATTGCAGTCATCGAAACAATTCCCCTAATAAATACTATTTTTTAATAGTCTGAATAGTTCGAATCAAACGATTTTCTTTAAAATTTGTTAATGTGTGTGTGTGTTAATTGCGTGTATAATTTAAAAGATTTAACGGGAGGACAATTTGTTTTATGGATGCGTTTGTAGCACATTAAAGTGACTACATCTGAATGTACATAATGCTGTAAAATACTATTTATATTAATTTTTAAGGTAAATTCAAAAAATATTTATAAATGTATGTTTGGCATTGGGTCTCCTATTCTTTGTAAATTCAAGCCATGTAATTTTTATTAAAAATATAAAAAAATTTAAATATTATTTTTATTAAAAATAATATTTACATTTTTTTATATCTTTTATATTTTTACACGTGGTAACATTATTCGCTTAGTCTTTTTCCAATAGGTGCCAATAGCAAAATGAGTGTGAAAGTTATTCCGACTATTGGCGATTCTTAAGCGATGCATACTTCATTCGCTTTATTTTTAACTAATTTATATAACAATGTTTGGAACAATGCGTGAACAGCAGCGCTCTATCATTAAAATTATAGATTAAATTGTTTAGTTACAGAATGTTGCCTTAAAACTTTTATCCACGCTTACATAATGAAGAATACTTCACAATCATTGTTGCTTCACAAGGGAGAAATTCAGATCTTTGTATCGGATGGGAAAAATGTCATTAATATCTTGTAATTGAAAGGAGTTCATATTTGAAACTGGAGATCGCGTCATGTTGTGACAGCAATTTAAGTGATAGAAAGCCCACTGTGTGTGGTGTGGCTTCCAGCTCAGTCTTCTTACTGAACTGCATCTCAAACATGAAAATGACTGCTATTTCTGTTGCAGAAAATGTATCTCATTATGTCCTATCAGAATCTAGGATCAGGATTCTGTAAATTAGTTTCCCTCCGACGTACCTCTGCTCTAAACTTGATTAACATGTGGCATCTTTTCAGAATGAAATATTTCTTTAAAGATATCATGCTCTATCGTTTATCATGATTAGCATCGAAATATTACCGGTTTCAATGTGGCAGTTATTAAAATCAGTTCTTCTGCTTGACTTAGAAATACATATCTGCTTGTTTTTCAAATTTTTTTTTTTACATTTCTAAGGGAGATGTGAAAAGAACTAAGAAAATTAGCTTCTTATCTTAACATTGCCCAGATTTAAGAGTTACAGATTGCTCTTTGATTGAATGAATGATTACATACTAATGCATGTGTGATGAGATTTGTTTTAAGAAAGCCAAAAATTAAATTATATATTCACGTTAAGAATTGGGATGACCATGAAGAATACATTATTGGAATAAGTTTTTGTTACCTGTGTAATCTTGTCAGTATTGTTGATTATGGGTGAGGAATGATGAAATTTCCAGTTCTATATTTATCTCTTTCCATCTGCGCTATTCATTCAGTTGGCGAGGATCAACGTTAGTACGAGGTAAGAGTTTTGACGCCTTCGCAGAACCACCACTGATCAGAAAAAATTATTGATTTCTATCAATTAGTAGTATTCTGTTACTTATTAATTTGCTAAATTCTTGCATAATTAGTTGCTGAGTGGCTGACATTTTGCTTTCTGTGTCCAATAATTCTTAGATCAATTTTCCTTTAACTCTGTTAATGTCAATAATCTGGGCTTACCTAATTGTAGGCTCTCCAGAGCGAAAGGCTCTATGTTCTTGTTCCAGCCGCGTTTCTGTCGGGCAGTTTCCTCCATGAATACTATCTATGGAAAAATCCTTTCGCACTTGACGCCAAAACGCATCACAACAGCATCAGGCAGCCCACAGACAAAATAATATCTCATTTTGTTTGTTTGCTGTATTTTAATAGCGAATATCTTCACGGAATGAAAACTTGTATCAGCTTGCTTAAAGTTGTATTTCTCTTCGAAATTTTGACCATATCATTTGTAATCAATTAAGCCATTATCAATACTGATTTGAGCTCATTGTAAAGTTGCTTATACTGCAATGTACACCGTCCTTGAATGTTTGCTTTAGAAAGAGAGAGGTTTCCTTTCCTACCAAAATTGTTCTTGGCCCCCCCCCCCCCAAAAAAAAAAAAAAAAAAAAAAAAAAAAACTGGAGATGGTATAAATGCACTACCTGGCATCTCCCATTTTTTACATTTCCACTGCATAATTTGTTTCGAAAATGGCCTCATATTATTTTTTTTCCCTTTTTAAAAAATATTGTTTTTTCCTAATTGCAGCAAGTGTATATTCGTTTCTTCAAAATGCAGTCTATCAAATGCATCGGAATACGGGTACGCGAAAAAAGCTCCGACTTCAATATTTAGTTTTTTCGTTTAGATTTAGTTATTACGTTAGAATTGTTATCTTTTTCACTTTTTATTCGATTTGTTTTTATTTTTAGAAGTTTTGTACATTTCTTGTGGGAGGCGAGGGAGTCATATTTCTAAATTGCAATTTTCCTCTAGAATCTACAATTCGTGAAACTTACCCGGCAATGTAATCCTTGTACCTTGCAATGCATAAAAGAAAATTGAACGTTGAGTGATAAACCAAACCAAACAAAATTGTAATTATTTTATATGTTAATCTTTTGTGTTATCTATCTATCTATCTATCTATCTATCTATCTATCTATATATATATATATATATATATATATATATATATATATATATATATATATATATATATATATATATATCGTGTTTATTCTTAAAAATTTCATGTTAAATGAACACTTCTTATTTTTTTATTGGAATGACTAGTAAATAGATTTGACAGTTTTTTAAAAGGATGTTTCGATATTTTCTTCAAATTAATCAATTATCTACTGAAATAGGTACTTACAATAATAGGACTAGTTACGGTATTGTGTGTTAAGTATATTGATTCATCGAGAGAAAAAGGAAAACTTATTTCACTGTTTAGGAATGTAATTTCGATGATGAGAAAATCAAAAGAGTTTTAAATCTAATTAATAACTAAATGATGAATAAATAATTTTTTATTGATTAAGGCTTTCATAGATTTGCATGCTTTTGAGCATAGGTTCCCAAAATGGTCCAGGTGGACCCCCAGGGGTCCATAGGAGATCACACGTGGGTCCACGTAGACGTGTAAAGAAAACAGGGATTCACAAGCTGTAAGTGGGGGTCCAAGAAATATTATCTGGTTTTCATAATAAAAAACAAAAATTTTGGCTTGGATTTTCCTATCAACATAGGTAGGTAGCATCATTAATTAGGTAAGTACTCAAAAATATTCGAAACTCAATTCAAACACAGAATTAAATAGAACAATATATAATAGTACAAGTATTATTTTAATAAATAGTACACAAAAGAAAATGTGCTATTTTTTTTTCATCTTAACACCCCCAATTTAGCGTGATATTTTTTAGGAGTGTTGAGAATAAAGAAGAAATGTAGCAGCAGGGGGTCTACCGAAAATAGGTGAATTTTGAAAGTGGTCTATGAGAAAAAAAAGTTTGGCAACCCATGCTTTAGAGGATGAAGTATGTAAAAGATTAATAAAATAGCGTTTTAACCATTTTTAAATACAGAATTGTGCAAGACAGAATGTTGATTTCAAACCTCCTTTTTTAAAAAAATCGATCAATGACAAATTCTTATGTTAATAAAAATGAGTGCTTTGACATGAATGCGAAATGGTGCTAGCTGTAAGAGATTCCTGTCGTGTCGACCTTAGTTGAAATTTTTTAAAGTTTGATTTAAAAAGGGTTTTTCTTTTATTACTATAAGTGACTGTTGCTTTCGTTCCAGTTGAGGTCATGATTACGCTACTTTATTTCAATACTCATTGGTTTAAAATATCTATGATGTCAAATAACGTTTCATCTACGTCACATCAGAAGGTTATGATTATGATTGCGCGGTATTTCTATAGGTATACTCTTTTTTTTAAAATTTTTATAATGATTTATTATTGTCATGTTTTTACTAGGAGTTGCCATAATAACAATTAGCATGATATCAACTCATTTTTACTTTTTGCATTTAAAATGTGGATTGAATTCACTTTCTATATTTATGAACACTAAAATCGTTGAAGAGTTAATTAAATAAAAAAATGAATCACATAAATTTGCGTAAACTTTAAATATGTTTATATATGCTACTTGATAAATGTTTTTCATTTCCTATAAAAATATTTGTTATAATTAATAAAAAAAATCTTAAACTCTCGCTTACAGTCGAACAGAATATAATATTAGCATAATCGTATTTTTTTTTAAATCTTAAATCTTTTAAAAAAACAGCAAAAAAATTATGAAAAACGAGATAAAAATGTCCATATGTATGAAAGCAATTATCACACAAAATATCTGAAACTCGATTTCTACACAGCCTTTCGGGAAAGGATCCCACAACTTGTGTGCATCGGATAAATTCTCGCTGTTGTTTATGTTCGTTGAGTGACGAAATGACAAATCTTTGACCTTTTTAGCTGAAGGTCAGGCGAGGAAGTTTCATGAAACTAGAAGGCATTGACGAAATACGACTTCTGGGTGATTTATGTTGTTAATTCGCCATTTCTCAATCGAGTTGTGCTTCCGGAAATTCATTTATTTTCTCCTGTCAATCTTTGTATAGCTGATTTTATGAAAATTCCGTTGTTACTTATATGCTAAAAAAGAAGATATCTCCTCTTAGTAAAATCATTGCGTTACTTTATTTTGAATTTATTTCCTTGTTTCGGCATTCGCATCTGTTACTATTCCCATGTATGACATTAAGTGATAAGTAATTCTAATCTTGTGCTGTAAATAGATGATAGAGGTTAAAAGGGGGGATTCTTTTTTTACGCATCTTTTTTTTCTTTCTAAATTTCATTAATTATATAATGATATGAATACAAAATGAAAGCTTAAATAAAGTTGTCAAAGACTTTATTATTAAAAAAAAAAACATCTGTGGCAAATTTACTTTATTTTTTTGTATAATTTAATTAGTTTAACTTAGATGGTTAATTGTAAAAAATTGAAAGAGATTTGAAAACATTGAAGCGCTTCCGTTTGTGCGAATTTCTTCGAAATAACGAATTTTTCTTGTGCTTCTTTGTGACCAGAATTTAAATTTTGTGTCAGTATTAGTAATTTTTCAAAAACAACAAACAATGTATTTTGATTATAAATTATGGTTATTCACATCTATATACATTTATATAACTCTGGTTTCACCTACCCTGTCTAGTGGTCAGCGTCCTTGATTGCAGATAGGAAGGTCCTGGATTCGAATCCCAGTTCGGGCATGGATGTTCTTTCTCTCTCTCCTGTCTTCGCCCTTTCCTTGTATGAATGGGTTGTGATTGGTTGCCTACCCTATGAACCTGTACCTATGGCATGTGTGTACTGAAGAAGTCTAACTCCACACCAAATTACGATTTAGTTGAAAAAGTTGAGCAGTGCATCCAATTTGCTAGCCTAGCTGGCGCAAGACAACAGCATAGCTCTGACGTCTCTTTGTCATTTCTCTTTATAATCTTACTTGGTAATTAAATTTTTTGATAAGTTTCTAAAATTGCCTGGATGTTATATAATATCGATTACTGTGATAAAGAAAATATTACAAAATTTGAAGTCATTTTAAAATTGTTACAAATCATGTTTTGAAATTATTTCATTATTACAAGACATAATTTGTAATAATTTTGAAAAGTTTTTTGATGAGAAATTTCGGTAAGTTAAACTCCTAGCTTGCTGTAGGAAAGGTTTAGTGCTCTGCTTTTCGGTTCAACAGTTTGTGGGTTCGATTCTCACCTTAGGCTTGGATGTGCGTTGGGTTTCGGAATCCACTTTAAATTGTAGGTCTAATTAACCTTTGTGTGATGACTTGAAAGACCAACCAAACCCACCTCTGGTTTTGATGATTGTATTAGTTCTTAGTCCACTTTAGGTGGTCTTGCACTTGGTCTAGCCCTGGCTTGTAAAAAATGACCGTTCCGCGATAAACAAATAAACAAGTTCAATTATGCTTTTTCTTGTTTTTTGAAAGAAGTCTGCTTAATCAAAATAGTAAGTCCATACTTTTGTTAGTTTAGGTTTAACAACTTCAAATTTGATTTATTGTAAAGAGCAGGAATGTTTTCTAATCTAATTTGTCCATTTTCATAACTGCCAACTCTACTGATTTTATCGGGAAACTCATGATTTTTCAACATTTCTCCCGATTTTTCGATAATGTATGAAAATCTACTTATTTTTGGCAATTTCGGTGAAAAACTTAAAATTTGCCGGAAAAAAGTCTATTGAGAGTAGTTTTAGCAGCTTAAACAGTCAACAGATAGCGCATTAATATAACGATAATATATATATTATATTATATAGAAATGTGTTTGTGTTCCCCGCTGAGTTTCGAACCCCACCTTTCCGCTGTGACAAGAGGACTAGGGTGCCTAGAACTCCAGTCAATTGGCAGACACCAGGTACCTGTTAACATAAGCAGTTCAATTAGGAGGAATATTACTAGTTATTAGTAATTTAATTAAAATAATATTTCCGACATGCTATGTATTTGTTTCTGAATCAGTTAATTATTCACTAAATTTTATGTTTATACGTTATTTTATAAATTTAATACTTATAAATTGCATTTTTTTTTTATTTGAGAAAACAAAAATATCTCCCTGTGCACCAAGGAATACTACACAGGGCCGGAAGGTACAACAAATATACTACATAACAAATCCAAATAAATCATGAGATGAAAATAATAATAATAAAAGAAGGCAGAGAGTAAAAAAGAAATATAAAAATAAAATAGGAGTTAGATAACAGCATGGATAAATTTTAAAAAAATTGAAAATTCTCTTTCTTTACTAGGTCTACCAAAATCTGGGGCCACCTGTTATTTAAGTCTTTACAAAGCTGGTTCCTTTCTTCTGAAACAGATGGGCATTCAAGAAGAATGTGAGAAGGGTGTCACTCCCAGAGTTGCACATGCACACGTCGCTGTTTTTAATGTGGAAACGGTGAAGATAGCTATTGAATTTCCCATGTCCAGTGAGGAAGTGCGTAATTTTAAAGTCAGTGTAAAACCAGTAGTTCTTAATTCGGATGAGAACTGATAGGAAATAAAAATTTTGTCCACTTACAATTAGGAGAGGACACAAAACCTGAGTTCCAATCTGTGATAATCTTTTTGGCAGTGGTTTTGAAAAATGACTTGGGTAAGTTGGTATCCAGTATATTTGGAAGTGAAAGAGAAGATTTGGCCATGAAATCTGCTCTTTCATTTCCATACACACCACTATGACCCTTGACATGGGAGAAAGTGAAGGAAATATTTTTGATATCACACATATTTATTGAAGTCTTGACTTCCGCAATAAGTTTTTCAAAACTATTTACATCTTGTAGAGCCAATAGGGGTAACATCGAGTCACTGCAAATTAAAAATTTTTGACCATCAAGATGGTTAGAAAGAGAGTCTTGAGCATAACGATAAACCTCATTTTGATGAAGTGACACAACATCAATAGGTGGAAGACCAGCGAGAATGAAGAGAGCATCATAACTGATTGCTCTCTATCCTCTAACAATCCTCATGAACTGTTATCTTTGTATTTTCCTGATAAGTTTTCGGTTTATTTTTTTTCTCAAACTGTCTCCCCAAATTCGCGATGCATAAAGAATAACGGGAACAATGCCTTTTTTTATAAATCAATTTTGAAACTTCGAATTTAATATCGTAACTGTTATTGCAAGTTCTATACAATGCATTTGTAAGAATATTAATCTTAGCTAAAATGTATTTCAAGTGTTCCTTCCAGTGAAGTTTACTGTCGACAACAACACCAAGATATTTATATTTTTTTCTACAACTTGAAGAAAATAACTACCCACAGCAAGATTGATTGTGGCATCAATGTTAGCCTTTTTGTGAATCATCATTACTTTGCACTTGGTATGATTGAATTCCAGCTTGCAATGTTGATCCCAATTATGAATAAAATCAAGAATATCTTGAGCGGTACTGCATATATCGGGAAAATTTTTGTTCTGAACAATTACGAGTAAGTCATCTGCGAAAGCAATTTTCCAGCACTTAAATGCATTCAATTTCTTAGTAAATCATTCATAATTAGGTTCCAAAGGAATGGGGCAGAAATAGAGCCTTCTGGACATAATTTTTGGATGTTAACTACTTTCAACTTATTACCAAGAGTGAGAACAGCCGTTCTGTTGTTCAAGGAACTGCGGAAGAGATTGAGAATATTTGAAGGAGTATGTCTCCTTCATTAAGAAAATAATGAGGAGACACCACGCGTTATCAAACGTTCCTTTTATCTCCAATGAAAGGAGAATAATGAACAGATTTTTCTTTTTCCCTTCCTTTATGTGAACAAGACGCAGTAGTGTATCCTCAGTAGATTTCTGCGGTGTGAATCGGTCTTTACTAGTATAGTTACGATTGTTAAGATGCCATCTTAGTCTGTAAGAAGCTTTTCGAGGCATTTTCCAATGCAAGGCAATAAGCTAATATACCTAATATTCTTAAGGTGCGGTAGCTTAGAGTTCAAACTCTTTGGGATAAAGACAACTTTAGCATTTTTCCAAAGAGCAGGGAAGAGAGAAAATTTTAAGTATAAATTGAATACATCAAGAAGAACAGAAGGAGAACACTGATGAAAGCATTTAATCACATTTCATTGGAAAGGGAATCCAGACCAGGAAATTTTCCAGTGGGCAAACCGTGAATAACAGCATTAACCTCATTGACGGTTAAAGGTACATCATCTTCTACAGAGTAGGCCTTGTTAGATTGTTCTCGAATATTTTGTTGAAAGGAATTATTGTTAGAAGGATTGATAAATTGCATTAAAGTAGTAAAATTTGTCCTGTAAAATAAATATCGGGACATGAACACATTGATGTTTACATTCTTTTATTTTTCATTTTAACAACAAAATTGTACGACAAAAAACGCTTATCATCTGGAATACTATTCGTTTGAGAGCATTTCGTATCCATTTATTCCGAAATATGAAAAACTGTTTTACACAGATGGGTGTGCAGGATCGATCATGGGACTTTGACTTGGTTCCGTTGTGTAACTACATTTATAGGTGGCTACAAATTCTTGTAGCCTGGAACTTTGATTAGCATAACAGTAGTAATTTCACTATTGCTACGCATAAGGTATTTTGTTCTGCATTTGATTTTCTAATGGATTTACATGGGTGGAAGTTTTAATTTAACTAAAGCTTCATCATTGGAGTATTAATAAAGTGAATGCAAACTTAATAATACCGAATCAGCTCTATTTTTTTGTTTTAGCTTCTTTATGAGGTCGATGAATATTTTATTAAAATATTCATCAACCTCATAAAGGAGATGAACTCAAAATGTGTTTAGCGTAAATCATTCTCGGAATGTATAATCTAAAGAATAAAATTGTCTTTTTGCGATACTACCGCTTTAAACATTATATTTCAAACAAAAATGTCGCTAGTAGTTCTCCTGATTTTTTTTCCTTCAAAATTAGTAGAATCGATTGATTTTTTTCCCTCCATGGTTGGCAGGTATGCATTTTAATATTCCCGTATTAGTATCTAGTATGCATAGTTTGAATCAAGTGCTAAAATGCAGCACTGCTCACGAAATCAAGTTTCTGGAGAATTTTTTGAGATTCCTTTTACTTTTTACAAATTATCCAACATTCCACATTTTTTTTTTTTTTTTTTTTTTCAATAGAAGTTTTTTGAAAGTATTATTATATCACGAATTTATTACTCCCTTGCTTATGCACAATGAAGAGCTTAGCAGATAAAAACTGTACGACAAAAAACGCTTATCATCTGGAATACTATTCGTTTGAGAGCATTTCGTATCCATTTATTCCGAAATATGAAAAACTGTTTTACACAGATGGGTGTGCAGGATCGAACATGGGACTTTGACTTGGTTCCGTTGTGTAACTACATTTATAGGTGGCTACAAATTCTTGTAGCCTGGGACTTTGATTAGCATAACAGTAGTAATTTCATTATTGCTACGCATAAGGTATTTTGTTCTGCATTTGATTTTCTAATGGATTTACATGGGTGGAAGTTTTAATTTAACTAAAGCTTCATCATTGGAGTATTAATAAAGTGAATGCAAACTTAATAATACCGAATCAGCTCTATTTTTTTGTTTTTTATTTTATGAAAAATCTTAAAATGAATTTTTCATTGTAATACTCAGTTTCATATAGCCGTTCATTTCGTTCTGTTCTGGGAATTCCAGTTTTAGTAGTTAATAACGTTTGTGACTCCTGCGTTTATTAGAAGCTGCGCTTTAACACTTGTGTTCGTTAGATGCCACGTTTGTCACTTTTACATTTCATTGCTGATAATGTTTCTATTTCAAGGACTGAATTGTGAAGCAAAAGAAACGTGAGCTCTTCACTTCTGACAAATTGTTAAAATTCATTGAGTTTCTCCCTTTTATGTCTGACAGGTGCATGCGCATGACGCTTACATGCTATCACGCTTCAATATTTAAATATAGTTATCCACATTTGTTTATACATATGTTTAATCCTGATCCTGTCGACATTTAATATGATACTAATTATAGAAGTAAATTCGAACAATGTTAGTAAGAAAAGATGATTTATTGATATAGATACATTAGTTATCCATTTAGCGGCTGGTACGCTCGTTTCCAACCTAGGCTTTAAATATTTGTAACGTTTCGAAATCAGCTCCCGGCTGAAACTTTGATTAAAACGTATGTACAAAAAGTATCAACAGAAAAGCAACAAATAATCCCAGTCTTTTATTTACCAAAGTATAATATTTTCACATTAATTTTTCCAGTCTTAAAATAATTTATAAATATTATTTATATAATTATAGAAATTAATATATTAAAATTATTGTTGGGATTCTATGTTATGAATTGTGATTGTTATATATTGCAATTTGGTATTAAAAGAATTTCTTATGGATACATTCGTGCAATTCTCTTAAATGATTTTATTGATAAAAATCATAACTACTTATAAAATACAATGTAATGGAGTAATTACATTTAGTTATTTAATTGGAACAAAATAACTCATACGTAGCAAGAGTCATTTTCTTCATTTATTAATAAATTATTTGTTTCATCGGATATTGAAAGTTTTTAATTGTTTGCCAAACTTCTGTTGTGGATGATATCCTAAACTGTCACTGACAGCTCGTTTACGCAGCTATATATAGTGGTACACGAAAGTCAGCATACATTTGCAAATTCTCCCCATTTTTTTAAATAAAATGCAAATAAATTTCTTTTTCTCATTCGTATAGCTACCATTTGAATCATTATGTGTCTAATAGACATCAAACATTTTAAGAAGACATTTTATCATAATCATTTTCAGATTAAGTTAAAAATATGCGTTTTTCAAACTTATAAAAGTGAGCATACAGCTGGATATAAATAGATTTTTGCAGGTATTTGGCCAGCTTTTTATTGCCTTAACACATTTGTAAGAATTGTGCCTTGTTTTATATGAGCGTTAGAGGACATTTTTGAAATTTATTTTATTAATTTTAAAAGGACAACTAAAAGAGCTGAAACATCACTAAAAATCAGAGAACTGGTTTTTAAATTGAAAAAGGAGGCAAAGCCACTCAACCAATAAGTCAAATTATAGGTAGGAGTAGAGCTACAGTGCTAGGAATAATAAGGAAATATAAAATGACAAAAACTACGGAAAACTTGTTTCGAACTTGTAGACCACCAAAATTGAGCATTAGAGATAATATAAAAATCATTCGAAAAATTTGTAATAACCCGAAAACTACTGCAGTAGACATAGCCAAACATCTTGAAAAGGTTAAAGAAACTGATGTAAATCCAGAATGTGTTAGAAGAGCCTTGATAAAAAAGGACATAATAGCAGAATTTCGCGTAAAAAAATCTTTCATTAGTAAAGTCAATAAGACGAAAGGTTAGCATTTGCGCATCTTCATGAAAATGATAATTTCGATTACTGGTTCTTTACACAAAGTTACAAAAATATTTTTACAGACGAATCTAAATTTAGCAATTTTGGCTTGGAGGGTAAGCAAAAAGTTTGACGAAAACCCTGAATCGATTTAGAATTGAAAAATCCAATTCCTTCAGTAAAACATGGCGGAGGTTCAGTGATTGCTTGGGGTTGTTTTTCAGCTTCATGTGTTGGCAATTTAGTCTTTATAGAAACCACTATGGATCGTTTTGTCTGTTTGAGTATATTGAAAAACAATTTGAAGCAATCAGTGAGAAAATTAGGCATGGAAAATGACTGGATATTCCAACAAGATCAGGATCCAAAGCACACAGCTGGTGTTGTCAAGGAATGACTGTTGCACAATACTCTAAGACCACTGCACTCCCTTCCTCAAAGCCCTGACCTTAATCCTATCGAAATTTTATGTGATGAACTAGACAGAAGTATCAGAAAAAGGCAAATTAAAAGCAAAGACGAATGTAAAAAGGCATTGCTTGAAGAATGGCAAAAAAATCCCCGCACTGTAACCAAAGGACTGGTCTATTCAATGTCTTATCGTATGAGAGCTGTTTTAAATTCCAAAGGTGGACAACTTAATTTTAAAATATGGAAACTTCAGACGTAGACTTTCCTGTATGTTCACTTTCGTGACTTGTGAAATGACTGATTCTCCAATATTTTATATTATTTAGTGTCTAATGATAAAAAAAACTGCTGTTTTTGCTCATCAATTTTTTGTTTCTAATAAATTTAAGCTAAATTAAATCCAATTCTTATGTAAATATTTCAAATAAATAAATTTCTGTTAATTTTGAACGATGTATGCTGACTTTCGTATATCACTGTATATTTTAATGTAAAATATCAACCGATTGGATGGCAGAGCTACTAAGGAGTGCCGCCCATGATTGGAGTGCATCCACCTCCAACACTGCACTCATAATCTTGAACATTGGCCTCAAGACGAGACTGAGTTTCCAATAAATCAAATATATTAAAAAAATTGTAAAGAGTTTTATTTTTTGAGTTATGTATTGTGATGGAAGAGAGAGAGATAATTTTTATTTAATAATTAAATGGTTGAGAGAAAATGTAAATCTTTAGTATTGTGGAAATTAAAATTTTGCACAAACGTACTTATGTTATAAAAAACGAAACTTGTGCATGCAGTATTCATGAAAAACATCTTTCCTAAATATGTAAAAAAGTTAGTTTTATGTCCATGTATAAAAAAAAATACAATATGTGCATTGCTTGTCTGTCTGTAATAATAATTATTCCTATTGTATCAGCAATTTGTCAATAATATATAAGAATTCTTAGTTTCGATTAAAACTGTTAAAGTAAATTATATAATTTTATACTAAATATCCTGTGGATCTTCGGAAAGAAAATTGTCAACCATTTGCAATCAGCGAAATTGTTTTTTAAATCAATAAATGCAGTTGAATTGGGTTGAGAATCAAAAGTTCACAATGTTTCATAACAATAAAAATATTTTATTAGAAGTGAATTACCCTTTTATATTTGCCACATATGATGCAAAGAAACTGAATGTTTGTCCTTCAAGTAATTTGATGAATTCTGATTGTATCGATGTTTGAAAATAAAAAAAACCCTCTATGCACTTCAAATTTTATATAAACTTCACTCTTCTGGCGTGGAAATTTAGAAAAGAGAACGATATTTCATGGGCAAATTGTCATCACTTTTCTGTGGCTCAAATTTACAAATCGATTAACAATTTTGATCGGCAGAAAAGGCACCTACTCTATTTATGTACTTATTGACTATATATGGACACATGGAGGTAACGTTGTTGCGATTTTCTTCGTATTGACGAGAATGGGATGATCTACAAATAAAGATTAGTTACTTCTAAATAACCATTGACTGCAAACCCAGAGTTTCTGTGTTACAGGAACTTTCAGAGTTCCGATTCCTTGCTTTACTTTCAACTGACTCATTGCTTTATACCTTTTCTGTATTGCTTTCCAGAACATTCCTATAGTATTTCGGCTTCTGTCGCTTCAAAACTTCGATAATATTGACTTATGTTTAGTCGCCAAGCTGCCTTAGATTTTACTTACTCAACTCTGTTTACCAATAATTTCGCAGAATAAGTTAGGACAATTTCACTAATTAAATGATAATAGCACACTGAAACCAATCATTAAACAGAGTTATAAGACATTCATGTGCAAATGTTTGGTTTATTTACATTTTCTCGTTACTATATAAATTATGATATCAAATACCAATAGAATCAGACAACTATTGATATAAAAGAAGAATTATCATCTGCCATAAGTACAAATAAGTACTTTTTAAGAAACTCAGTCCATTCATTAATTTTTTTGGATTATGTTTCTTTAAAACTGGAAATTTTTTAGTATCTGTAACCATGGTAACATAATTCTGATCGCTTTTAATTCTCAAAAATTTACATCCATTAATTATAATACGTTGAACTCATCCAACAGCGACAATAATAACAATAAATTTTCATCATTTTTTTTATTAAGAATTATTTAATATGCGAAGTTGTACTGTGTAATTGAAGAAGCCACAAACAAAATATCGAAAAAGAATATGTTTCTCTAAAGTTATCATTAAAAAAATAATCAAAAAAAATTTTTAGTACATAAAAAATCTATTTCTTTTACATCTTAACTGGTGATAATTCATAAATGTAGAATTGTTCCCCCAAGAAACATTTTTCTGATTTTCTTGTGTAGAAAATATACAATTTTCTGAAAATTAAACATTTTTGTCCGTATTGAAAATATTGCTCATATTAAGCAATGCACCTATTATTGTTTAAGGTAATAAGATTTAAAATTATCACTTTAAATCAGTAAATTTAAATGGGTACTGCATAAATAAGAAAATTATTTTATTCGTAGAATGAAATTTTTATTCTATGAAACTGAAAATTTCAGAATTAGGTATGTTAGATATTTGTGATGTATTTTGTATGTGAATTCTTTGGCATTTTTCTGTTCTTTAAAACACCTTGATATTTCTAATTTGAAATCAAAATGTAATTTGTTTCTATCCATACAAAAAAAAAGTTAACTTTTCAAGTTATTATAATATTGATTGATGAAACTGATAAAGAAATATAAATTTCTTGAACAAAATTTTTGTTTTAAAACCATATACTCGTATTTGAAGATTTGTATTTTCAAAACCAATCAACATGGGAAATAAATGAAAGTTTATATATATATATATATATATATCACATGTGAATTTCATGTTACTTTTCCATAATGCATTCCTATTATTTGCGTTTAAATTCGTAGCTTAAAATACAGCTTTCGCTTACCCTTTTATTAATGTGAATATTTTTATAAGTTTTAATCGCAACTATCAGTCGTTCACCTCGTAGCCAAGTTTATTTCTTGTTATACAAAAATGATATCTTTGTACTTGAAGAGTAGATATCTCAGATAGGTGCCATATAATGACTTCTGTTTCAAACTCATTCATTTACTGTAAAGGAAAGCTAATTTATTTTTTACTTAAATAAAAAAAAACATAGGATTTTGATTATTATTTGTTTCGCTAACTTTATATATTGTTTTATTTATTGATCATTCTACTCATTTGCGCTGATCCCATGGTTTGTGATGTTATTCAGTTGATTGTGTTACGTACTTATAAACATGTACCGTTGATAAATATGAAAATAAGTTTCTCCTGTTAGATTATCTTTTAAGGCCTTATGATATAAATTTATTTAACTGGAGAGAAGCAAATATTTTTTATTTGTAAAAATTAATCTCTAAAGAACTTGGAAAAATAAATTACGAAATTAAAATTGTTCAATTTATGTTTTTTTACTTGGTAATTATCCTGTATCTACTATGTATATCTAAGTACGATTTATTCTACTTGTCTTTGCACCTAAAACAAATAAATATGTATTGGATGCACATTGTGTATATGTTTTTTTAATTCAAATCACATTTCATTAATTTTTATTAAAATGAGTCAAATACAATAACAATTTCAAATATATTGCATTCTATTTGAAAAACTCGTTTTACAAATTTTTTACAATGTAATACAGTGGTGGCCAAAATTGTGGACACTTTTGGAAATTTTTATGTTTTTGAACTTTGTATGCTTATAGAAAATGTTAAGTTTCGCAAAATGCAAACTTTTATACATCATTTTAAAGAGAATTTATTACTGAATTCAATACAAAACTCAAAATTCAATTATTTGCAATACAAAAAAAGTTATATGTACTTTAATATAAATAAAAAACACAGTTATGAAGTGGTTTGTAATGTCTAGCTTTCCTGACCAATTACTGTTCTTGTTCTGAGAACCAATCAAATGTTAGCAACTGCCAGTAGAAGCTGATATCATGCTTACACTTGAAACAATTCATTAGTTTGCTTTGTTCTGTAGAAGGAGAACCTGTTTCTTATACACTGCAATTACAAGTAGGAATTTTTGTAAAAATTTTTAATATTTAGTCAAGAAGCAATGACATCAAGTGAAAGAGTAGATTGGACACCTAGAAAGAGATGTAATATTATTGTGTTACGAGAAAGTGGTCTTTCCTGTGCTGAAATTGCAAGACAGGTGGATGGTTCATTGACTACATCTGGAGTCCGAAAGTTTGTTTACGATATCAAGAGACAAATTCAATTAAAAACAAAGGAAAATGTCGGAAAAGGTGCACCACATTTATTGATGACAGAAGAATAAAAAGACTATGTCTCCAAGATAGAAAAATGTCATCAGCGGCCATCAGAAGTGATCTGAATGATGCTGGTGTTTGTCAGTTCAAGAACAATCAGGAGAAGATTAACGGATGTTGGACTGACTGATAGAAATCCACGAAAAAAGCCTTATCTTAATTTTCAGCAACGAAAGAAAAAGACTAAAATGGGCAAAGAGACACATTAATTGGACAGATGATCAGTGGTTACAATTTATATGGAGTGATGAAACTAAGCTATCGTTATTCGGTAGTAATGGGCCAAAACTTGTAAAACGTAGAATCAAAGAAGAGCTACATCCTGACTGCATTCAAGCAACTGTGAAGAACCCAGTTAGTGTTATGATTTGCTCATGCATGTCAGCAGATTGTATTGATCGCCTTCAAGTTATCGACGGGACACTGAATGCCAGAAAATACATTGACACTATTCTAGAACCAAAACTTCCGCTTTCCATCAGAGATCTCTTTCCCAAAAATGCTTCGTTTATTTTTCAGCAGGATTCTGCTCCTTGCCACACGGCCAAAATATCGAAAGAGTGGTTTCGTACAAAGAGCTTTAAATTTTTGTCATGATCAGAAAACAGTCCTGACCTCAATCGTATCGAAAATTTGTGGCACCATTTGGAAACTCTCGTCCGAATGAGGCGCCCATCAAATAAAAGGGAACTAATTGAGGCTATAATTGTTTCCTGGCATCGTATAATAACGAAAGAAAGGCTTAAAACTCTTGTCAGCTCAATGAAACGTCGATGTGAAGCTGTAATCATATATAAAGGTTACTCTACTAAGTACTGATAACTCACTGCAATCATCACTATCTAATGTATATCGATAAATATTTTCATTTAACATTTTTTTTATTGCAAATAATTGAATTTTGTGTTTTGTAATGATTTCAGTAATAAATTCTCTTTGTAATGATGTATACAAGTTTGCATTTTGTGAACCGTAACGCTTTCTATAAGCATGCAAAGTTCAAAAACGTAAAAACTTCCAAAAGTGTCCACAATTTTGGCCAACACTGTATGGAGTCATTTAAATAATATTGAACTTTTCTAATGGAAAAAAATAAGAATCATTCAATATATATACATAAAAATTGAATTTCTCATTTTAATATTTGTAAATGTTTTTTAAAAGTCAAATATATAATCATGAGCAATATACTCTGAAATTTTATGATTTTTAACTACATCGTATTAAGATAGATTTTAGAAAATATAAATCAAAAGAGAGTGTTGAATGTTAAAGAAATTCGAGGTAATTTTTTTAACTCTGAAATATTCACGTTATTTACCATAATAGAAGTAATTTATACACATACCAGTAATTTGAAGCACACGATTCCAATTTCAATATGGAAATATAAATTGTAATTATTTTATTTTGTGAATACATGTGTTGTCTAAATATTGTACAGAATTTATTAGTTTTTTTCTTTTGTTTCTCATAAGCATGAATACTATTTTATTTCCTTATGTGACTGGGATTGTGTCTGCAATTGAAACACAGAGTCATTGCATCCTCTCCTTGCACTATTCGTTGCTATGGTAATCGACTGAATTTATAATAAATAAATATTGATATTCCAATTCATTAATAGTCGGCTATGTCGTAGAAAATTATTATATGCTGAAATAAATATTTAAAAATTTTAATTAGCATAAAGATATAAAGCTGTAAACATTGTTTTCTATCAACTCTTTCGTTGAAGATAGTTTTATTTATTTATATTTTGTTTTAACAATTTGTGTAAAATGTGCGGTTTCTAAAATGTTAATTCTAGAAATACTCTTAAATAATGGCGGTCAGGGATGCAATAATCATTTATTAAGTGGTCTGGAAAAGAAATATCACCTGTCGCCATCATTCATATTTTGTCAACAATCTTATTTCTTATACAAGCTGAATTATTTCGGAAGTTTTCCGTCACAGCTGATGACGTTTGTGATTTCTCCGTGCATTGTTTTTCAGAGAAGCACACATTCGAGTTTCAGTGTAATATTTATTTTACATTTAAAGGAAAGGACCATTTCTCTCTGGGTATTCAGTTCTACCGTCAGCAGCATTAATTTGCTTACAGTTGAAACTAGTACTCACTCGTTTTAATAAAGTTAAAAAGACCCATTATTTAATATTTTAACCGTCGGAATTCATAGGAATGCTGGAAATAATAAATTATCATAAGAATTTTGCGAGATAATTTTCATACTTCCCCTGCGAAAATTCGTTAGCGCTTCGGTTCAACAGGTCATGAGTTCGAATCCCACCTTGGGCATGGATGTTTGTAGTGGTTCGGAATCCACTTTAAGCCGTAGGTCCCGGTCTAATTAGTACAAAAATGACCGTTGAGCGACAAACAAACAATCGCCCGCGAAAATGGATCGAGAAAAAATAGTAAGCGTATGTTTTTTAGTAGAATATCGGTAAAAGATGTTACTGAGAATTCGAATTATATATCAGCAGTATTCAATAAATAAAATATCGAATAAAGGCACTTTCAGTTGATCTGTTGTGGAGTTTTAAACGGTAGGCAGGTACATTGACAATGTTTTGAAATTTTTGGTTATAATAAAAAAAATTAAAAAAAAAATTATTTTTTTTTCGTAGTAAGAATACTTGGAATTTTCAATGAGAAAGCACCAAAGCTGTCTTAAATGGCAAGTATTTCGTATTAATCATGAAAGAGTTTCTAATATATGTTATAAACTCTTTATACAATAAAGCGTAAATTTTCATATAAAAAATAATGTATTTCTATGTTATATGATTTTCATTATGTGCGAAATTATAATTTTCGTCTATGTACTTTTAATGAATACAAAATAATTAAATTTATAATCCTTCAAAAAAGCAATGGAATAATAATTTTTAAGAGTTATCCGCGAAAAGGTTTATTGGTATCTCTCTTTTTTTAGATAGTTAACTTCAAATAAAAATGTTGACATTTAAGGATAAAATTTAATTTTTGATGATATAAGGAGAAAAATATATTTTTGTTGCATAAATATTCGATACTACTGCCGGCCAACTTGTCTAGTGGTCAGCGTGCCTCACTACGGATAGGAAGGTCCTGGGTTAGAGTCCCGGTTCAGGCATGGATGTACTTTCTCTCTCTATCCTGTCTTTGTTCTTTCCGTGTGTGTGTGAATGAAGTATGAATGATGCCTACCCTATAAACGGGTCCCTATTGCATGAGTGAGGGTGCGATGGTGGTCCACCCCCTGTGGTGCACCGGGGCAACGTCCCGACGGCTAAGAGGTCGCTGTTTCTGGCCGGTTCCTTGGGTGTCAGGGAACAGTAGATTAATAAACTATGTTGCAGTTGTAACTGTCTACAATCTGCCATTGGAAAAAAAAAAAAATACTTGATACTGATTCTATATTGTACGCAAAAAATCCAGTCTTTGTTTTAGAAGTGTATCATTACAGGTAAATGCATGTTAAACTCCTTTCTCCCATATTAAAGCAGAAAATAGATTTGATAATTTAAATGTTTAGAGAAGATTAATATGAGATAAATGTAAGTTTTTTCTTTAATGGACCATATGCGTAATACGAATTTCTTATCGCGGAAAAATTTTCTGTCCACATTTTATAGCAATGCATTTCAAAGTAAGATACATCGTTTATATTTACTTCGGTTAATATAAGGAAGCATTTATTTCAAGAGGAAAATTGTGCAAGAGAAAAAAAAAATTGTTTTAAAAAATTGATTGAAGCTTTTATGCATTTTTAACTAAATTAATGAGATTCGAATATACACGCATAATTCTGATGTTAATAAGAAATGTGGGTTCTGACGATAAAACTCATAAATGAGTAAAAAATTCTGATCAATATTAGAGTTTTCTACTCATTTAATAATTATACCTGAAATATATTGCAAATTAAAATAAGTTTATAACTGTATAAAATAACTTACTCAAAATGCCAAACATAGCGAGTTCTAATGCAAATTAGTTTTGGCGAATCTTTTGAATAAAAAAAAATTTTATCCATGGGGAAAAAAATGTGGGTTCAAACTTTTAAGCTGCTGTTGTAGTGGCTTATCCTCCAAATGTCTGACGCGAAAACTTATAAGTATCCCAGTTAATTGTAGAATTTCCATCAACATACATCATCTGCTCAAAAGTTTTAAAATTTAATTTTTATAACGGGAAAATTTTCAGTATTTAAAACTGTTAATCATAAAGTTCAAATAATTCAGTCACTTGTTTTAAATTTATTTATTATAAACGAATGCTCATTTATTTTAAAGAAAAATTTCTAAAATATGGTGTGTTTATAAATTTTTATTGCTTTTGTAAATGTATAGGCATAATATGAAAATATCTTTTGAAAATTTATCTGTTTTAAGATTTCAAAACAATTTGATTTTCTTATTGCAAAAGATAAATAAGTAGAGAATAATGTTAAATAAAAATAAAAAAGTAAGGAAAGGCTTTGTTAATTTATTGCGTGACCTATTTACGTATATTTCCGATTTGAAAACAGATATTTAACTTATCTAAAAGATTTTTCTAATTTAAGTATTAAAATGTGCTAGTTTTTGTTATTATTACAAAATGTTGCTTTTCCTTTACCCCTTTCCCTTTCCCACCCAAATTATTGAAGAAAAAAAAAAATTTCTTTTCGACCGGTTTTAATAGTTGTGCGTGAGTATGTATTGCTTTGGGCTCTACCCTCATTGGCCATGTGTTATTTTTCTATCTTGCATCTGGAATTGGTTACCTTGACGACGGTAGAGCAACATTTGGGAACGATTACCATGGCAACACAGCCGAGCTTTGTGTCGGCGGACTTGCCCAGTATCAACAGAGACTCTGTGGCGTTGAAGTCTGACCCTGCTGGAACCAACCGCCAACAGCTAGAGCCGCAAAACCTGTCATCGAACCAATCCTCGGATGGTCAAGTAAGAATCATTAACTTTCCACATTGCTTACAACCTTAAAAATGGACTATGCGCGATCCATAAGGGAGCTCATAAACTTATCTTAATTGTTTCCTGATTAGGGAAAAAGTTATCATTAGGAAACAATTACATGTACTTGAAATATTTTATTGTCGGCAAAATAATATTTTTTGCATAACCATCGCATTCAAATTTTGTTAAAAGAGCTAATATTATTTTTGAAAAGTAAAAGGAAGCATTAGCAATTTTACATTTAAAAAAATCAATTATAAAGTACAAAATTAATTTTATATTTGTATATATTATTTACTTGCTAAGAAATGTTATTTTCATGTAGTATTTCAATTTGAAACAAAGCAATTTTTAGAAACATACATTTTGTTTTATTAAAAAATATACATTTTTTAAATTTTTGAATGGTAGTATAAAAATTAAAATAAATTTCCTTAATAGTTTTTAACACTCTAAATAATTTAAGAATTTATTAAAAGTTGTATTAAAATGTTTATAAATGATTTTTAATATTTTCAAAAATTTTATCAATAGAACCTTTCTCTGATAAATTTATAACTGATGCAAATAACTTTATGTAACAGCTATTAAAATTTTTTAAAAAATATTTAAGCATATACCAAGTATATCAAGATCTGACTATGTAAAAAACAGATTGTATAGAAAATTGTACTTACAATTAATAATTTGTTTTAATATAAGAAATTTGAAATAATTTTAAATTCTCAACTTGATTTTTTAAAATTAAATCTTAATATGGACTTGTTTCCAGAAATGTGTTACATGTAACTGTATATTGAATTCATTGATGCTTTATTTTTTCAATATGGTTGCAGTAATGAATTGCTATTATAAATGTCAGATATTATGAATAAAAAAATCGAACTACTATTTTAAAATGATACCTCATAAAAGTGTAAAAAATGTGGAAAAATATATTTTAATAATATTTATTATTAAGAATTGAATTAAAGAACAATAATATATATTCTAAACTTTAAATAATTTACATACAATTATTTCTAATTATGCTGAGATCTTAAAATAATTATGGTAAAATTAAATGATATTAATTTTAAGTAAAGCAGATTCTTTTCTCTTCTAAAGGATATAGCTGTTTCTCTTTTCAAGTAAATTGACATGTTTCATGATTAGTTGTGATCTCTTACATAGTTTGCTGAAATTTTTAACTCTTATATCTTAGTTATAATAATTATTTTCTTATTATGTTTCCAGCAAACAATATCATTTTTGTCAGTTATCAATTTATTCAAATTAAATTTATTATAATTTTAGGAACAATTAGATTTAAAACATATAACTGCATATTCTGTTCAAATATATAATCCTCTTTACACTGACAATTCTGGATTTCATAATATAATGATGTCTTGAATTTAGTAATTTTAATACAATAAAGTTTTGAATTTAATGTCATAGTTTCTTACATCTTCTATTTTGCTATAATTAAATTTTTTAATTCTTGTAATTTCCATTCTTTTTCATCTTGTTCTATATTCATTACTTTCTTTATCTACTTTCTATTTATAAAATTTGTCTTAAATTATCTCTGCAAATAAAATCATAAATTTAGTCATTACCAGAACTTTATATGTATTCTGTAATTAAGAGTTTCTCATAAAAATATAAATTCCTAAATTTAAATCAACAAAATAAGAATTTATTAAATCTACCCATTATTAACATCATGTTTAAATTTCAGTTCCTTTTTTGGACCCTCTTATATGAACTTTTTATTAATCCCATAAATATAAAAATATTCAATCAATTTGGTATATATATATATATATATATATATATATATATATATATATATATATATATGTATATATGTATATATGTATGTATATATATGTATATATATGTATGTATATATGTATGTATATATATGTATATATATGTATGTATATATGTATGTATATATATGTATGTATATATATGTATGTATATATATGTATGTATATATGTATATATATATATGTATATATATATATGTATATATGTATATATATATGTATATATATATATATATATGTGTGTGTGTGTGTGTATTTGTATGAAATTAAATTAGTTAGTTGTGGAAAATAGTTTCTATGAGTACTAAGTATGTTTTACAATTTCTTGAGAAGCAGTTCAAAATATATAGATTATTAGAGAAAATGATTCATTGTAATTTCAGAAAAAGAAGTTAATTTGTATTGCATCCTTCTTGAAATTGCTTGGTATAAATTTCAAAACTATTTAAAAATGTTATTAATTTTAGAAATTTAAAACCTTGTTGTGATTTATTTTAAACTAATGT